>CM072820.1:7294678-7414678 GCA_036937905.1 Salvia rosmarinus | reverse complement strand
CTCTTTTTAATGTATTTGCAAATGACACATAAGCAAATTAAATTGCTTGGTCATTAGTTAATGAATTATTGTATTACTTTGCATGTATTATTTAATATTTTTTTATCAATAGAATACATTCAATATTATTAATTGATGCATGTCTGTATATGGCAGGTGAATTACCACAAGAGATTGGTACTCTACCAATCCTCCAGTATTTTAGTGTGTTCGAAAATTCCTTATATGGGTTCATCCCATCTTCCATATTCAACTTATCAACCTTGAAGATATTAGCATTTACATACAATGAGATTACAGGTACTCTTCCTTCAGATTTGGGGAATTCACTTTTCAATCTTGAAGAGCTTCATTTGAGTTCGAACGAACTCAATGGACCAATTCCAAGCTCTATCATCAATGCTTCTAAACTTACCATCTTGGACATGTCCAACAACTCCTTCAGTGGCTCCATACCAGACTTCGGTAATTTGAGACTCCTTGAGAAACTTTACCTTTGGGGAAATAATTTGATTGGAGCGGAATCCCCAACTCGGAGTTGACATTTCTCTCCTCATTAACTAATTGTCGATATTTGAAGTACTTGGAAATATCGAAACCCACTGAATGGCATTTTACCTGCTTCAGTTGGGAATTTGTCCTCTTCTCTTGAGAAGTTTTTTGCAGGAAGCAACAACATCACAGGTGTCATTCCTTCTGAAATTGGAAACTTAAGCAGTTTGTTATTTATATATTTTTCTTGGAATCAATTGAGTGGACCCATTCCACCAACAATTGGGAAAATGAAGAATCTCCAAAGACTATATCTCTATGGAAATCAATTGGTAGGGTCTATCCCTTACGAAGTTTGCGGATTAAATACTTTGGGGGAATTGAGCTTTGGTAGTAACATGCTCGTAGGTCCAATCTGCAGATATGCGGGTGATGTTAAATCCTTGAGAATTATCTACTTAGACTCCAACCAGTTGAATTCCACCATTCCTCTAAACTTATGGACTCTTACGGACCTTCTAACTTTGAGCTTGTACTCGAATTATTTGAACGGTCAATTGCCATCTCAACTCGGAAATTTAAAGGCAATCGCCTATCTAGACTTGTCCGTTAATAATTTTTCAGGTGATATTCCTAGCTCAATTGATGGTTGCGAATCATTAGCCCTTCTCAACTTATCAAATAATTTGTTTAACGGATCTATTCCTCAATCCTTGGGAAAGGTTAAAGGTTTGACAACATTGGATTTATCTTACAATAATCTTTCTGGGGTCGCTTTATTGTCAATTTTAATGTTTCCAACAACAAATTGGCGGGGGAAATTCCAAATGGGGGTCGCTTTGGTAACTTCACCGCTCAATCTTTTTCCCACAACTTAGCTCTCTGTGGTCCCATAACATTTCAAGTTCCACCATGCTCACAAAATCATCATAGATCAAGCTTAAAGAAATTCATGGTGCCCTCAATGATTTTAGCTGTCATTCTGGTGATTGTCATGCTCGTGCTCATAAAGATGAGCAAACAGAAAAAAGTAGCGCTCACCGCCGATATTTCACCACCAATTACTGGATGCAAAAGAATTTCTTACATGGAGATTGAACAAGGAACAAGTTGTTTTAGTGAGACCAACCTACTTGGAAGAGGAAGTTTTGGTTCAATTTTCCAAGCAACACTTTCTGATGGGTTAAAAGTTGCAGTAAAAGTGTTCAACTTGGAACTACAAGGAGGAGCAAGGAGCTTTGATGTTGAAACTGCTAGACTGAGCAGCATTCGACACAGAAACTTAGTTCGAGTCATTGGATGTTGTAGTAATACAGAGTTTAAAGCATTGATTCTCACATATATGCCACACGGGAGCTTGGATAAATGGTTACATTCCGACATGTATCATCTGGATCTTATGCAGAAACTCAAAATAGCAACGGATGTCGCAGCAGGCTTAGAATATCTTCACCATGGTTATACATTCCCAGTTGTTCATTGTGATATAAAGCCAAGCAACGTGTTGCTTGACGAAGACATGACTGCTCATCTTGCTGATTTTGGTATTGCCAAGCTTTTTGATGGAGGGGAAGCTGTCATCCAAACACAAACACTGGCGACCATTGGTTATGCAGCACCAGGTGATGCTAAAGTTTCCAACTTCAATTTCATCTTATTATTTTCCTAAAATTATCAATGTTTTTATCTAATCCAAACAAAATGATGAATGCAATTAGAGTTTGGAATGGAAGGTAAAGTGTCAACAAATGGGGATGTATACAGTTTTGGGATGCTGCTGCTGGAGATGTTCACCGGAAAAAAGCCAACAGATGATATGTTTGATGAAAAAAGGAGCTTAACAGAGTGGGTAAGTGAAGCATTACAAGAAAATGCAATAACTGAAATTGTGGCACCTGATTTGTTATCAAGAGAAGATCAACATTTCTTTGCAAAGGAGCAATGTGTGTCATCAATATTTGAATTGGCAGTGAAATGTTTAGCCGTTTCACCACAGGAGAGAACCAACATGATTGAAGCATTGGCTAATCTGCATAAGATCAATGCAACAATGGTAGCAGCTACAGAAAGGCGTCGTCCACGATATGCTTTTTCTGTTAATATTGTCAATAATTAGGTTTGATGCTTGTAGCATAAGGTGCAGTCTAAAAATTTTATATGGCAAAACTTATCAGCTCAAATATGTCTGTGTCCATATCTATGTAGATTTATGTAAGATTGATTATGTCTGTGTCCATATCTATGTTGGTTTGCTGTTGTGGAGTCAGACTATGTATGAAACATGTGTTAGTTTGTCTGAAGCTTGTGCATGTCCATTGTTTTACTGTTAACGTTTGGTTGTAGATGTCAAAGAGCATCTCCAATTGTCACTTTATAAAATAGGGTAAAACTCTATTATAGTGTGTCTTTGATTTTCAACATGTAATTCACTTATTATACATTGAAGAAATAAACAGTATCACTCTACTTGTAAAGTGATATATATTATTCATCCTTAAAATATTTCATTGTAGAATGTAGAATTAATTATATATTATAGATAAATATATGACCATTCTATATTTTACTCTACAATTAATAGTATAAAGCTCATTCTATAATAAAATTTTACAATAATATAAAGTTCATTCTATTATTATTGAGTAAATGGAGTGAAAATAAAATTTGAGTGAAAAGTGGGTCGAAATTTTTGCGTAGGGTAAAATGCAGTGGGCAATCAAACTAATATATAATAGTAATAAATTATGTTTAGTTACCACCTGTCGTGTATAATAATCTTAGACCGATTTTCTCCCCTTCCCCCCCCAAAAAAAACTATGTTTACAACGAAAACATTCTAAAATTATTGTACAACAAAATAATTTTAGAAAGTTTTACAATTTTATACCATTTGATGCATCATTTTAACGTCTTATGCATGGTTCGCATAATTCGCAAAAAAACATGGTTCTTATTTGATCCACTCATATATATATATATATATATATATATATATATATATATATAGGAGATGGATCGGTGAGAAATATGAATGAATCTGGCGCTGATTTTCTATATCAATGGTTGAGATTTAATTTTCGAGTGTGCTACTGTTTTGTATTTTGTGTGCTACACGGATTATTATACAAGACTAGAACTCTTCTTGTGCTTCTGTTGAATGAAAGATGTGTTAAACTAATATATTTAGTATATGTGCTACGAATGGATGAAATATGTGCTAAAATAATATGTAATATAGTAATTCGATTGTCTTCACAAATATGAAAGATGTCTACTTATTCCTATTTTAAATACATTAAGGAGCTTTCTCACCATAACCAACCCCTATATATATATATATATATAATAACTAATCTATTGGTAGGAAGAAAGAGTTGGTTGTTGGTAGTTGGTAGTTGGTTGGGTAATGACTAATGAACGAATAGTAAGTGTTTAAGAGAGTTTGAGGAAATATGAAAATTTGGTGTCAAACCAAAATCTTTATGAGGTTTTTTAGATGAAACCATTTCAAAATTTGCGGGATATATCTAAAGAATGACTTCATCTACAAATTTCATGAAGTTGGCATGCAGTTGAGTGGAGTACATGATTCAAAATAATGATCAATTTTTTTAATATTATACTGTATGGAACTTAAATATAAAGGCTAAACTGGACAACGTGGAAGCAGGGAGGCCATGTAAAAAAGGTTTTGTCCAAATAAAATACTTAAATAATATTTGATTAATCTGCATGGAGCAAAAAGTATTGAATTGGGCCTCTTGCATTTCCAAATATCAAGGCCCACTAGAAAAGAAGCCCAACTATTGTTTACCCAGGAGATTCAATAATTTCTGTTAATTGAACCTTTAAATTTCTTATACTTATTAAGGCCATACTTTGAGAACTTTGGCCCATCTAAACTCCATTAGTTAATTAAAATTAAAGTGTGAAAATATTATCATATAAATATAAAGATAATTGATTTAATAAGCAAAACCATATAAGTCACATAACTTTGAGATTGCATAAAATCTTTTATAAGTCTTTTTTTTTTTTTGAACAAAAGTCTTTTTTTTAGAAGTTTAGAAGAACTTTATTTTATTCTTTGGGAACTTAAAAATCTAAATTCAAAATACTTCTAAAATTATTGGGACGGGGTATCACACGATTCACACCCCTTTAATTCAGGCATCTAAATATTTTGCCTCCCCTATTCTAAAATAATTCAGGCATCTGAATAATTTCTCACCTCATTTTAACAACTCGCAAATGTTACAAAATTTAATGAATCAATTCGTAGCATGAAGCACTCAGACCTTTATATTGAAATCAGTGATATTTCACGTCAAAAATATTTTCTACCTTTGTTGTTGACTTATATAATTGACAAAGTAATTTTCCATATCTTTCAATATTCAATTTGTCATAAATTGATGAATGAATTCAAGTTTATCTAGTACTACGGCAAGTTTTAACTGATGCATTTCTGACCATTCAATCATAGAAAGCATTACTTTTTCTACCTAAATCAAGATTCTGACCATTCAATCATAGAAAGCATTACTTTTCTACCTAAATCAAGATAAAAATTGAATGTTATTCAGAAATATATTGTCAGATTTAGCACCAATAACTGATTAATTTTACCTTTATTCATCATCAACCTTATCGAAAACAAATATTCCAAATACTTTAGGTGAGTTCACGAATGTCGAGTCGTCGGGTTCAAAACCCACCAAACGCTTCTATGGATTTGAGTCACACACTTGGTTTTCAAGTGTGGTTACTGTCTGTGTGGTTTGCGCGCTATCAGACATGTTAACGTGAATTTACCCAGGTCTTGCACAAGAGGTAGCGGCCAGGGTTCCCCATGATACTAAAAAAAAAACTCCAAATTCTATATAAAAAAAATGATTCTCTCTCCATCTCTCTTTCATTTCTATAAATAATACTCAAGGTAAGAATAGCATATGCTGTTTTCTGACTAAAGGCAGATACACATTAAAAGTGTAACGTAAATGCTATTTTATATTTATGACAAAATTCAACGGTGCATCGGACTTTACGTACCTGGCCCCGGCATTGTCCCTGCCCACACGGAATATTAGAATCCGGTAAACTCATAGACATTTTATCGGGAATAATTTAATAATGGGTGAGGATTCATAAGTTCAAGTTTTAAATTTAATATTTTTATAGATTTGAGTAAGTTATATTTGATTTCTTATCTTTTTTGTGTGGTTCTATCCAGCTTCCAGCAGTGCATGTGGCTATTTGGAATCGAAAAAGTTGATCGACCTAGATCTTAAAAGTTCATTTTATTGTACCCGTAGCATTGGTTGACTTGCTTCTCCTGTGTGGTTTTATTCGGCTTCCATCAATGCATGGATTTAAATGATACATTTGTTCAGTACTAATATATCAAATTAAAAATTGTATTATTCTAGATGTATCTAAAGTTGGAACAAGCTTTTAAGTTTAAAAGTGCAGACAACTCTACTAATAACAAGGGTGGCGCGGCGACGGAGCATGACGCTCCACCGAATCCCGACGCAACGACGACGAAGGAGGCGGAGGATCTGTGTGTGTGTGTGTGTGAGGGGAGGAGACCGTCCACGACGCGACGACGGTCACCAACGGCGATGCATCGCCGAGGACAATGAGGACCGCAGCGGCGGTGATCCACAAAGAGAGAAGGAGGAGCTCGGTGTGCAAGCGTTGAGGCGAGAAGAGAAAGAAAGAAGGCGAACAAGGATGATGCCACCAGGAAAACAACATCAACTGTGGGCTTTGCGGAGATGAGAGGAGAGATGGGGTGGTAGGTGAACGAGTTGGAGAAAAGATGTATGTGCGTGCTTGTGCACGGTGAGAGAGAGGACGAGAGAGAGAGTCAAGCAGCGGCAATGGCAGCGGAGGAGCTAAGGCGGCGAAGCTCCAAGAAGGAGGGGAGTGATCGATCTTAATTTCGTTAGGAAATAAATGCAATGAACACGAGGAATTTACGTGGTTCGATCTTTAAATTAGATCTACGTCCACGGAACAAGAGAGTGTATGTGTATTTGAGTGTGTAGAAGCGATTACAAAGAGAGTAGCTAACCGATTTCTCCTAACCTAGCCTCTATTTATACACAATGATCTTGAGTTCGACTCTAATACGTCTTCTCTTATAAGGATTCTTTTAGATATGCATCCAGATTCCTTTAGATATCCAAATCTTCACGTTTCCACTCATGGATTTGAGTTGTAGTTGGTTTATGAGTCTTCGGGCGAACTCACCTTGGCGAGCTTCTTGATGGGGCCTATTTATATTGGGCCCGATGCTTGGGCCTAGTAGTTGGGCGTATCTATCACAACTCCCCAAAAGAAAAGAGCGTAGAAGTGAGGTTGTAATGGATGGGGATAGTGCCTGACACCACCTTGCTGAGATTCGTGATCTGGCGTAGTGGAGAGCGTATAGTCCTGTAGAGGTCATATTCTCCAGAAGTTGTATGTTACTTGGCTACGCTGTCGAGGCGTTATGCCGAAGTCACTTGTCGCTTGGCCTCACCTAGCCGAGGCGTAATGCCGAAGTCGCATGTTGCTTAGCTTCACCTTACCGAGGCGTTATGTCGAAGTCGTATGTTGCTTGGCTTCACCTTGACGAGACGTTATACCGAAATCGCATGTCGCTTGGCTTCACCTTACCGAGGCGTTATGCCGAAGTTGTGGTTGAATGCGTAGCGTCGTGACGAGGCCGAACACGGGATGTCCTGCCAATGTCGAACACAGAATCTGTCATCTGCATTTAATGCGTACAACGGTTGGGTTCCCGATAAAGTGCATATTAGGAATAACTTCCATAATACGCATTTTCTCATATCACTTTATCCGTTTCTACTTTTCAAATTTCTCAAACTCTCTGACTTTCAGAAAAAGGAGTTCAACTGTCGCCATTGTCGTTCTCGCAGCTTGTGTGCCATCTTCTTCGATTTCGTACCCAAAAACCAGTAAGTTTTTATGGCTTCTTCGTCTTCTTCTAAATCTGAGGATTCTCACCGCCATGAAGGCCGTATTGTGTCAGTGTCGCCACCGAATTATCCGGTGGATTTAGAAGTTTATACCTTTGATTCCCTTCCACCTTTTGTGCGTAGAGTTTATTTCCCGCCTTTGAGGGATTTTGGTATGGTTTCTTCTATTCCTTCAATTCTAGAAGCCCCTGCAATATTAGAGCTTGCTTCTAGTTTTTCTATCCCAAAATCCTTTGAGTATGTTGCTCCCCGACTCGGGGATAGGGCTAGTGCTCCTCCGGAGGGTTTTGTAACGGTTTACGAGGATAGCCTTCGATGTGGTCTTCGTCTCCCCTTTCCTTCTGTGTATGCCGAACTACAACAAATGTTCGGCATTCATCTTGCCCTGTTAATGCAAAATTCCTTTCGGCAGTTAACGGGCCTTGGTGTCTATGCCCGTCGGCATAATTTTCCTTTTACCCTTGGGCTTGTCCTGAGGTTTTTCATGTTTAAATCTAGCTTGGGGTGGTATTATGTATCACCCCGTCGTGGCTTCAAAGTAAAAACGAAGTCAAAAATCTCGAACTGCAAAAGAAGTTCTTCTTTTGTCGATTCGAGGACTCCCTACACTTCGTCTGGAATACGATAAGCTGGCGGATGTAGCAATTAATGACAGCTTTGGTGACCTCGGGGAGGCGTTACAAAGGACTGGCCAAATTGATGAAGAGTTTACCGAGGCCGAGCTTGCTGCTGCGGGGCTGAGCCCTTATGATCCTTCTATCGTGATGGAGCCGGTAAAGGGTGAGGCCCCCCTCCCCACCCCTCTTCCCTATTTCACTTCAGCTTTGATCGATTTATTGTTATATGCTTTAACTCTGCATTTATTGCAACTCCGTAGTGGACTTCGTTCCTTCGAGAAGAGGAAGAGATCGTGGTCTGACACTGAGCCCCCTGCCTTGGTACTGAAGGATGTGGCCGAGGCCTCCTCTGAGAAGGCCAAGGCCAAAGTGAGGTCGCCTTCGTTGCCATCTATGCCACGTCCCATCAAGGGGAGGCACGTGGTTTCTCCTCCTGCCGGCGATGATGATTGCGAGATCGTTGGCACCCAGGTCGCAAGTCGGTCCTTCCCCGAGGTAAATCATTTGCTTGCACACCTTCAAGTTATGTGTTGGTGTATTTGTTTGACGTTCTTGACCTCTGTATAGGGGACCGAGGACTTGAAGACCGGGCTCGCCAAATATCTGGATGACGCCGTCGCCCAGTTCGACCAGGTGGCTCGGTATTTCAAGGAGCTGGATGAGAAGAAAACCCTCCTCGTCCTAGAGTTGTCCGAGGCCGAGGTGAAGGCTCGGGATGCGGTCAAGAGGGAAGCTGCGGCTTGGGCAGCAGTTGAGGCAGCGGAGGCAAAGGCGGCGGCCGAGGTCGCTCTATTGAAGGCCGAGGTGGAGGCGGCCAAATGTAGGGAGGCCGAGGTGGCGGCCTCTCAGGGAGAGCTCCTTCGTGAAGCTATTTTTGTCTCGGAGGTTCTCCGGGCTGGCCAACGAAATGGCCGAGGTGCTTAATAAGAGGGCAATAGCAGATGCACTCGATGAAGTCGCCGAGGATCAAGTACGAGTACGAGGTGATGGAGGATGAGGCCCTAGTGCGAGCATATGCCGAGGTCCTTGCTGGTGGCCTGAAGAGCTTGCCCGTGCTGGAGAGCTTGTCGTCCTCTCCGGCCTTGCTGACGGCGGAGTCAGTTCGTTTGTGCTTGGTGGATCGGGACCCTCTGATCGAGGCAATAATGACGGATCTGGCTAAGGGGCCGAGGGCGGCGATGGTGGGCGAGGTCGTGGAAGAGGCAGAGGTGGCGCAAGCTGGAGCTGGCGAGGAGGCCGATGCTTCGGGGCTCTGAGGAGGCCGAGGCTTCGGAGCCCGGACGAGGCCGAGGTCACGAGCATGAGGGAGGAGCTGCTGGAGGGGTCAGTTGATCCTATTTTTTTTTTTATGTAAATGTATCTGTACCTCGACACATTCCCGCCTTAAAGGCTTTAATAAAACTCCCAATTTTTATGGAAGAAATTTTGTCCTTTGTTTTTGTCTCCAGTCTTCTCCCGAACTTTTTGATGTGTTGCCTTGGTTGGATCAAATCAAAGTGTTGACTCGGGCTCTCGAATCTAAAGAGGTCGAAGTCCTTCACTTAGAGGGAAAACTTGGCCATGTGCGGGAGGAGGCCGACGTCCAATTCAGGGCTTCTCAAGAGAAGTTTGACGAGCTTCAGGCTCGATGTTTGGAGTTGGAGGAGAAGTTCGAGATCGCAGAGGATAAGGCCAAATCAGTCGCCGAGCATCTGTCAATCTGAAGCAGCTTATCCGCCGAGGTAGTGGAATGACTATCTCGGAGGTCGAAGCTAAAGTTTCAGAGCTAGCAGCCCGTTGTTGGAGGTATAGGGACGAGTATGGTCGGGACTCCTGGCAATTTCAGGAGCAGTATGCCAACCTGAAGAAAATAGGTGGCATGTACAAGACCGTCGTAGCTCGTCATCCTTTCCTCGAACAGGTGCTTCGGTCGATGACTGAAGCTTCTTCGTCGGCCGAAGCTCGTCCTCCTGCCGAGGCTTCTTCTTCTCTCCCGACGTTGTGGGATGTCAATATTTCTCGAGAGTTTTTTATGCAAGAGAGACGTCGTCCATCGAGCAGCCGGGGTCGGGTATCATCGAGCGGTCGGAGTCGTTTGGCGAGGCAAAGAGGTCGAGCTGGCCGAACTCCTGGCGTCGATCGAGGACCGAGGTAGGTAGGGATAGGGTTAGCATAGATGAGTGTTGAACCACGACTTAGCTAGGGATTGGCTTAGCTTTTCCCGACCTCACGGACCTTCATCGTCCTCGTAATGTATGCGTTGTATACTTTGGAAATAAGAATGAATCTTTCTTTGTCTTGTGTTGAAAACGCTGTATATATTTCATCCTCATAATCAAACGAAGGTAGATCATTCTCGTAATAAACGAAGGTAGTTCGTCCTCGAATTAAATGAAGGTAATTCATCCTCGAATAAACGAAGGTAGTTCGTCCTCATATTAAACGAAGGTAATTCATCCTCGTATTAAACGAAGGTAGTTCGTCCTCGTATTAAACGAAGGTAATTCATCCTCGAAATAAACGAAGGTAGTTCGTCCATCCTCAAAATAAACGAAGGTAGTTCGTCCTTGTATTAAACGAAGGTAATTCATCCTCGAAATAAACGAAGGTAGTTCGTCCTCGTATTAAACGAAGGTAATTCATCCTCGAAATAAATGAAGGTATGGGTTCCTTATTTGGCAAGAAGTATCGCTAGGGGTGGTCCCCTCACGCGCGTTTAGTTCGTCCTCCGAAGAGGGTATAGTTCATCCTCCGAAGAAGGTATAATTCATCCTCCGAAGAGGGTATAGTTCGTCCTCCGAAGAGGGTATAGTTCGTCCTCCGAAGAGGGTAGTTGTATCATGGGGAAGAGGTAGTATGCATAAGTGACAAATGAAATGTGCAAGCATATGAAGAAAAAGATTTTATTAATGAAAAGACGATATTACAAAAAAGGACATAAAGACACGAAAAATGAAAAGACCTAAGACGCGACAAGACTAAATGAACAAACTTGACACTTATGCAAAAACATCTCTTCAGATGAATGATGTGCCACGTATGAGGTATTTGCTCACCGGACAAATGGGCGAGCTTATATGACCCTTTTCCGAGGACTTCTTCTACTCGGTATGGTCCTTCCCATGTGGCCTCCAGCTTGCCGAGCTTCTCGGCTTTGCTGACTTCGTTGTTTCGAAGTACGACGTCGCCTACTTGGAATTATCGGGATTTGACACGCTGGTTATAGTACCGAGCTACTTGTTGCTTGTACCGAGCTTCTCTAATGTAGGCGAGGTCTCTCTTTTCTTCCAGCAGATCCAGGTTAGCTCGTAGATTCTCATCAATTACTTCGGCTGAGAAATGGATAGTGCGAGGGCTCGGCATGCCGATCTCTGTCGGGATGACTGCCTCGGTTCCATACACCAAACTGTAGGGTGTTTCTCCGTTCGACGTCCGAGATGTTGTTCGGTACGACCATAAGACTTGTGGCAGATTTTCCACCCAGTTGCCTTTGACTCGGTCGAGGCGAGTTTTGAGTCCCTTCACAATTGTCCTGTTGGTGACTTCGGTCTGACCATTTGCTTGAGGATGGGCTACCGAGGTGAATTTTTGTTGGATCTGAAGCTCTTGACACCAATTTTTGAATATCTTATCCGTGAACCGTGTCCCATTATCCGAAATGAGGATATGAGGGATGCCGAGCGACACACGATGTTCTTCCGGACGGTTGAGGCGTTTTGCTTGTGATTTTCACCAGGGTTCGGCTTACCCACTTTGTGAAGTAGTCGATCGTGACAATCAGGAATTGAAACTGCCCTGGAGCTTTGCAGAAAGGGCCTACAATGTCAATCCCCCATTGCATAAATGGCGAAGGGCTTTGCATGCTGACGAGGTCGGTTTGAGGTAGCCTCTGCACGTTTCCATGAATTTGGCACTTCGGACACTTCTTCACGAGGTCAATTGAGTCTTGGAACATCGTTGGCCAATAGTATCTAAAGGGAAAAAACTAGGTTTAGCCCTCGCCCCGAGGATCTATCTTGGATATTTAATTCACCATACATTGATTATTTACCTAGCATGCACCTATATAATTAATTGCAACACGTGGGGTTTTCTCGTGTTTACCTTTGAATCTGTCGGTCGAGCGGAAAGAGCGAATCGAGACTCGTGCTTTGATCTTACGGATCGTATCCGGTTGCCCAATCTCCAACGCCGGTGAGGACGATCTATGGAGAATACTACAAGAAATCACCTCAAAACCCTAGCTATTTTCGAGAATCCCACCTTGAGGCTCACGAAAATAATGCACAATTAATTGAGGATTAGCCTTGATCTTATCTCTACCTTATATTTATAATGCATTACCATAATCCCATAAGGAAAGGATCCATGCATATCCCATAAATATAATAATATCCTTATGGATAAAGAGGATCAAATCCTTACCATAGAGGGTTGAGGGCCGATTTCATAAGCAGTTACGGGCCTGGATGGGCCAGCCCATGGATCAAATGCAAGGAATAAAGATGGGCCTCAAATAAATTAATTATCTTATGTTCACCCCGAACATAAATTAATTTATAAACATTTATTCATCCCACTAGAGAACAAATCTTGACTTACCCTTTATTACCGAAGGTGATTCGGGCTTGCACTTAGACATTACGAATCCCGTATTTAAGATATCGAACGTCCATTAATTATTTATAGCATTACATTGCTAAAATAATTAATATCTTTAATTCTTAAGTAGTACCACTCAGCCTTATTATTGTACTTGAGCTAACTCAACTGCGGGGTTTAGTACAATAAACCTTTGAGCTCCTTAAGGGACGTCATCATCCTAAACGGATACGGTGACTCGTCATGATAACTAGCATGACATACAAGCACCGCCACCACCCAAGATGCGGAGAAATTGGGTTAGAACATATAACCTCACCCATAACAAGTCAAAGTGATGGTCAAGAACTCATACTCACCTAATACCTTATCGAGGTTTAGATCATCGTAAGTCACCGAGATCTAGGTTCTTCACTATGGTCGATAGAAGAACTCATCTCATTGTGATCCTTCAATACGCCGAGACGCATCCGGCATAGACAAGTAACCAAGTCAAGTCACTTCTTATCTATATGCAGCCTATACCGACAACTCGTCCTCAAGTTGTCTCGGTGTGAAACTTTTATATCTCATTAAGCTTGACCAATCATACGAGACTTACGTGATCTTCTACACATTGTATGATCTAACATATATGAGATAAGGGGACACGGATATATACAATCAAGTAATCAAATCGATAGGAGATTGTAATAGTGGTAACAGAAACGTTGTATACAAGCTCAACCAAAGCGCTTTCGTTATACAAATCCAACAATCTCCCACTTATACTAAAGCAAACTTTTAGTATACAATGTGTCTCTACTAGCTATTACAAACAAAACCATCACTTTGCTTCTCCCACTTATACAAAAGTTTTTTCTAAGTGGGTGCCATCAAGCGCAATCCAAGTCCTCTAACGTGTCCATCGTAGACTTTTGCGGCGAGCTCTTCGTGAATGGATCTGCTAGGTTATCCGTCGTATCAATCTTCTCAATCAGACGTCACCTCGTCTAACGATTTCTCGTATGACATGGTACTTTTCTCTATGTGTTTGGTCGCCTTGTGGGTCCGTGGTTCCTTCGAGTTTGCCACATCGCACGAGTTATCACGAAGAACTATGATACTCTTGGGCAAACCGGTACCACACCTAGATCCATGAGGTAGTTTTGAACCATCTGACCTCCTTAGAAGCCTCCGAGCGGTTACATATTCGGCTTCCATGGTAGAGTCCGTAATGCATAATGCATCGTTGCTTTGCACTCCGCCAGATCTGACTCCACCTCCCAAGGTAAACACATAGCCCGAGGTAGACTTTTTCTCATCACGGTCGGCTTGGAAATCCAGTGCAGATAACCCAAAGGCATTAGACTATCGCATGGTAACTAGCCTATAATCTCGAGTCCTTTCGGTACTTGAGTATATGCTTTCTGCGATCAAATGAGCTTGTCCGAGGTTAGATTTATAGGAAAACTAGGTTTAGCCCTCGCCCGAGGATCTATCTTGGATATTTAATTCACCATACATTGATTATATACCTAGCATGCGTCTAATTAATTAATTGCAACACGTAGGGTTTCTCGTGTTTACCTTTGGATCCGCGGGGTCGAGCGGAATGAGCGGATCGAGACTCGTGCTTTGACCTTCCGGGTGTATCCCGGTTACCCAATCTCCAACGCCAAGTGAGGACGATCTATGGAGAATGCTTCGGAAAAACACCCTAAGCTCTCTCAAAATTCTCGAAAATCTCTCCTATTTTTTCTTAGGAATTCTCGAAAATTATGGTGTTAATGAGATCATTAACCTAGACTTTATCTCTTACCTTATATTTATAATGCATTACCATAATTCCACAAGGAAAGGATCCATGCATATCCCATAAATATAATTATATCCTTATAGGATAAAGAGAATAAAATCTTTCCTTAGGAGCATTGTGAAGCCGATTTTCCTCCGACTTACGGGCTGGATGGGCCGACCCAGGATCAAATGCAAGGAATAAAGATGGGCCTCAAATAAATTAATTATCTTATGTTCATTGAATATAAATTAATTTATAAACATTTATTCATGCCATTAGAGAATAAATGCCGACTTACCCTTTATTACCGAAGTTGAGTCGGGCTTGCACTTAGACATTACGAATCCCGTATTTAAGATATCAATGTCCATTAATTATTTATAGCATTCATTCGCTAAAATAATTAATATCTTCATTCATAAGTAGTACCACTCAACCTTATTATTGTACTTGAGCTAACTCAACTGCGGGGTTTAGTACAATAAACCTTTGAGCTCCTTAAGGGGCGTCATCATCCTAAGCGGATACGGTGACTCGTCTGAGATAACTAGCATGACATACAAGCACCGCCACCACCCAAGATCGCGGAGAATATTGGGTTAGAACATATAACCCTCACCCATAACAAGTCAAAGTGATGGTCAAGAACTCATACTCACCTAATACCTTATCGAGATTTAGATCATCGTAAGTCACCGAGATCTAGGTTCTTCACTACGGTCGATAGAAGAACTCATCTCATCGTGATCCTTCAATACGTCGAGACGCGTCGGCATGACAAGCAACCAAGTCAAATCACTTTTATCTATACCGCGACTATACCGACAACTCGTCCTCAAGTTGTCTCAACAGTGAAACTTTTATATCTCATTAAGCTTGACCAATCATACGGACTTCGTGATCTTCTACACACCGTATGATCTAACTTATATATGAGATAAGGGACACGATATATGCAATCAAGTATTCAATTCGGTTAGGAGATTGTAATAGTGGTAACAGAAACATTGTATACAAGCTCAACCAAAACCGCTTTCGATATACAAATCCAACAAGATTGATATCTAGCTACTATGCTCACCGCATAGCGGATATCGGCCTCGTGCATAGCATTGCACAGACATGAGACTTCCCTGGCGAGCGTAAGGAACTTGTCTCATTCCTCTATCTCCTTCGAGTCATAGGTGATCGCTATCTGAGATAAAGGAACGCCATGTGTGAAAGGTAGCAATCCTTTCTTGGCGGTCCGCATACTAAAACAGTGTAATCGCAGATCAATGTAAGGCGCTGAGATAAGCTCAACATTTTCTTCTTGCGATCTCGGTAAACCTGATCCCAAGAATGTACGCATCTCCTAAGTCTTTCATTCAAACCGATCGATAGCCAACTCTTTACGCCCGATAATGTGACTTCACGTTGTTGCCAACTAGAAGAATGTCATCTAAATAAAGTGCAAGAAATACCACATCACCGCTAACATCTAACCGATACACACAACTCTCGCTAGTATTGGGTAAATCCATGGGACTTTACCACTTACAAAGTGTAAGTTCCATGATTGCGAGGTTCGCTTAAGTCCATAAATGGACTTCTTAAGCTTCCATACTAGATGCTCTTCACCCTTTACCACATAACCTTGGGTTCTTTGCATATAGATGTCTCTACCTTCTTCAAGGTAACCGTTTAGAAAAGCGGTTTAACATCCATTTGCCAAACCTCTAGGTTCAGTGGCTGCTATGGCGGAAGAATTCGATGGACTTGAGCATTGCTACACAGCGAAAGGTCTCATCGAAATCGATGCCCTCAATGAGAGTGTACCCTTTCGCCACAAGCTAGCTTTAAAAGTCGAAACCTCTCCATCGAATCTCTCTTCCTTTTGTATATCCACTTACTACCTATGGCTTCCTTGCCATCCGGTAGAGTGTCTTTCATATACATCCATAGCCGTTATGGACCCCATTTCTAAGTCCATAGCGATGTGCCATGATCTTGCATCAATGTCTTGTATCGCCTCCTTGTATGTCCATGGGTCGATTATTGCCTGCTCGTTTCTCGGGACTAAACCAAGATTCTCCCACGAACATAAATCGCTCGGGTTGACAAACAACCTCCCACTACGACGAGGTTCTACAGCACAATGGCAGCGGTGGGTGCAGAACTTGTGGTTCTCATCTTGCATAACTTCTTTGGTAGGTACCAACATGCGGTCGGTATCTCGAAGGAACTCGACCCACTTCAATTTCTTGAAGTATCCGTGTCGATCCTCCCACTGCACTCGACATCTCGCACCTTTGGCCTGTCGGTGGTGGAATACGATCATCTTCTAATTCTTGAAGAATGATTTCAACTTGATTTATGATTTTCATGTAGTCCTCTTCTAAGAATCGAGCATTAGTGCTAATAATGACCTTCTAATCCTTAGGACTATAGAATAAACGGCCTTTCGCTCCTCCTGGGATAGCCAATAAACAGCCTTCACGCCGGATCTAGCCTCCAACTTGTCGCCTTCTTGTTCAAGACGCGTGCCGGATCGCCCATATCCTTATGTGGCTTAAACTGGGCATACCAAACCACAACTCGAAAGGGGTCTTTTTGACTTGAAGTACTAGATTTAGCAAGTATGCCGTTTCTAAGGCATACCCCGAATGAAATAGCAATGTTGCATAACTCATCATAGATCTAACCATTTCCAAAGAGTCCTATTTCTTCGCCCGACACACCATTTCTTTGTGGTGTGCTGGAGAAGTGCTACCGGGACGTAATCCCACACTTCACTAGATAGTCCATAAACTCGTTCTGAGGTATTCGCCACCGCGATCGAGCAGATGACTTGATACTCTTACCTAGCTCGTCTCCACTTCGCCTTAAATTCTTTGAATTTCTCAAAGCATTCGTGACTTGCGGTGAAGCGGTATACGTATCCGCACTCGAGTGTCGTCAATGAAAGTGACAAAATACTCGTACCCTCCACGAGCTTGTGTGGACATCGGTCCACACAGTCGAATGGACTAACTCTAACATTTCTTTGGCTCTATAACCCTTCGGCTGAAGGGTCCTGGTCGACATCTTACCTTCTATACACGGATTCGCAGACGGGAACGGAGTAACCGTGATATTACCCAACGCCCATTCTTAGCAGGTCTTTGGATCCTATTTAGATTGATGTGACCTAATCTAAGATGCCGGAGAAAAGTTGTGTCATCTTCTTGAAAACTTTCTCTTATTAGGGTTTGATGAAGATGCAACATAGTTATAGGTATTATGTTTCGTAAATAGTATAAAGAGAATTATATAACGTGCCAACACAGTATAACTTCGTCATTTCTTATGATAGAAACACCACTATCAAAAATAACGTAATATCCATGAGTAAATAATTTGAAACGAAACAAGGTTCCGCGAAAATCCGGCACATATAAAACGTCTTTCAAAACTAAAACTGTTGTCCCAAAACATAAAAACATCTCCAAGCGCAATGCCTCGACTTTGCGCGTTGCCCATGGAGATCGTTATCTCGCCATTACTCGACTCCCTTGTCCGCAGGAACCCCTGCAGGTGTACTCAAACATGATCGATCGCTTTGTGTCTACTACCCAAGAATGGGTAGAACAAGTAGCTAAACATGTTTAGTTACTAAAGCAAGCGTATGCCTTGAGCCTTGAGCATAGGGCACTTAGCCTTCCAATGCCGATCTTGCCGCGCTTGAAGCACTCGCCTTCTCCTTCGACTTCAAGCCTCCGATGGCGGCCATGTTCTGCTCCCATTACTCCCACTTCTTCCTTGCCTCTACCACCTTTGGTGCCTTTTCTTTTCCATTTTGCAGCGGAAAATTTGGGCCCTTAGATGTGCTAGCAAGAGCATGTGCTCCTTTGCCCATAACTCCTTCCGCACCACGCGAGATCATTGAGCAGCGACTAAGTGTATACTCGGTCTTGCTCATGATCGCATTCACGCCGAAAGTTCTCAAAGACTTGGGCGGTGTATTGAGGATGATATCGACCTGGCCGCCGTCAATACCTCCTCCCAACCGATCAAGACTATCCATGAGATAGTCATGTGGAGACATGTTCATGGACGAACTTCCTTCTTCCATCTTACACGCCAAGATTTCTCTCATTGTGTGGAAGCGGATCTGTCGATCCGACCGCCCAAACTTACTCTCGAGACTTGACCAAATATCGATCGCGTCTACCATCGATCGATCTGCTGTTGCAATGCAAGCCTTTGGACATAGTAGTCATCGTATAGCATTTAGCCATATTGTTCGACTTATTCCAAAGTCTTGACTCTCGCTGCTCATTAGTCGATCGTCGAAGAGGCATCGGGTTTAGGAGTAGTGAGAACAAACATGTGTTCTTCAGCGATAAGAACATATTCCATGTTTCGTTTCCACTCGATGAAATTTGGACCGAATAACGGATTTTGTGCGAGCATATTGATAATCGATTAAAGAGACATATCGAAGCGATAATGAAAACACATAAGCATAAGATCGCACATAATTGTAACAATAATATTGTAACCTTTTGATAGAACAATATTAATTGAAACCTCCAATCGCCCAAGGAATTCCACATACAAGCCAGCGTGTGGGCGTTTACACGAACCCCCGACTGGACTAAAATATACCTTTTAGCCATTTAATTTCAATCCATGTCAACTTATCCTTATGACAAATGAAATTAACGATTGGACCTTACTAGACCACATCACTATCACAAGAAGGGACTTGGCGGAAGTTGTACTTGAGGTGATGTCTAAGCAATGACCACATTTTTAACGTGAGAAAATGAATTCTTAGAATGGCATACTCACTCGGACCATACCGCTTCAATTCAAATTCTTTTGTTATCTCATTTTATATCTATCTCTAGAGAACTTATGAAAATCGCACATGCAAGCCGCGTGTGGGCGTTTACATGAAACTCCCACTTCTCAATAGATTTAAAATGTTTTATTTAGAAATCTCATCTAACAAACTTATGATAAGCAAAGTGCAAGCAAGCCGCAAGGTGTGGGCGTTTACTCAGTCGTCTCACTTGGTTTAGAGATCAAAAGTGGAGGTCTTGACATATTTAATTTGAAAATTAATATGTCGGGTTACTATCTTGTACTTAATTAAAAACACTTAAAGGTTTGTCGGCGTAATTTAAACATACATAACATCTCTGCATAATTTAAACATCCACGACATGCAATGAGCGATAAAAAATAAAAAAAAAAATAAAAGCGTTCATCGTGGGCCCACTGGTGAAACCCGCACTTTCTGCCTAATCTATTACATAGAATTGGAAAATGCAATTAAACATCAGTAACGGCCTCGCGTGCGGGCACGGACGGATTCGAAAAATGGGCCTCGCGTGCAGCGCGGACGGATTCATCAAAGCAGAGTTGGTGAAAAGTGCAGTTCGGTGGAAAAGCGGATCTGGGCGGGTTGGCCCAAAATGTGTTGGGCGGCGCAAGGCGCGACCCGTACCCGCGCGCCAGCTTCTTGCCGCCGCCCTCATTCGCGCTAAGATGCCAAGGCCGCCCGCCGCCGAAGACGCCGAAGGTGCCGAGAGCCCGGCCGAAGTGCCGCCAAAGGAGTCTTGCTGCGCCGGCGGGCGCGCAGCGATCATGCATACCGCTGCCGAGCCCGTCACCGGCGGCTGCTTGGCGCCCGCGAAAATCGTGCGCCACGCCGCCTCGCCGCCGAGACCTCGCGAGGTTTCCTCGTCTTGTGCGTCGCGGATCGGCCTACCGAGCACTTCGTGCGCGAACTGCAGCGATGCCGCGGCTACCGGGTGGCCTTCGCCGCGCGCGCTTGTGTGCCGCCAGCGCTGCGTGAGGCGCCTCGAGGTTTCCCGTGGCGTGCGCCGCCGGCGCGCGCCCAGCGCCGTGGTGCGAGCGGGGCATCCGCGCGCCGCGCCCCCCCGCCGAGCCGCCGCCGTGCCGCCCGCCCGCCCCGCCGCCTGCCGCGCTGCCTTGCGCCTCAGAAAAACGCATGGCACCGGCAGGCCAGGTGTGCTGCGGCGCCGAGCATGCAGCAAGCGTGTCGTCGCCCGTACACCCTTGCCGTGCGGCCATTTTCGGTGTCTTCCCATCATCTGGTTCTTCGTGCTTTCATCTTCGTTCTTCTTTACGGATAAGATTTACGAAAAAATAATCTAATCTAACCACGAATTTCGTGGTGTAAAAAAAACCAACAAAAACAAAAGCGAGCCGCGATGAGCAGCGGATCCAACAATTAATTAGCGACGTAATAATCAAGCGTGAATTAATCCCAGAGCCAAATCACGATCCGGGCTCGATACCAGTCAAAGGAAAAACTAGGTTTAGCCCTCGCCCCGATGATCTATCTTGGATATTTAATTCACCATACATTAATTATTTACCAAGCATGCACCTATATAATTAATTGCAACACGTAGGGGTTTTCTCGTGTTTACCTTTGAATCTGTCGGGGTCGAATGGAAAGAACGGATCGAGACTCGTGCTTTGATCTTCTGGATTGTATCCCGGTTGCCCAATCTCCAACGTCGCGTGAGGACGATCTATGGAGAATACTACAAGAAATCACCCTCAAAACCCTAGCTATTTTCGAGAATCCCACTCTTGAGGCTCACGAAAATAATGCACAATTAATTGAGGATTAGCCTTGATCTTATCTCTTACTGATCGATCTTATTTTCGTTGGGAAATAAATGCGAGAAGAACCTGAGGATTTCGTGGTTCGATCTTTAAATTAGATCTCGTCCACGGGCGAGAAAGATTAGTGTATTGAATGTGTGAAGCGATTACAAAGAGTGTGGATGATCTATTTCGTCTAATCTAGCCTCTATTTATACACAATTATTTTGACCTGAATCTTAAATCCGAGGTCTTCTCTAACTAGGATTCGAGATCTTGGATAGGATCTTAATCTATTCCTTCTCGAATTAGTATTCTTTAGATATGGCCGAGCCTCTGCGTTCCCAAGCGGCTTTAGGGGTCTTCTTGGGCGAACTTGTCGGTAGAGCTCGATGTCGACTTTACTTGTGTGGGCACGATGCTTGAGCTCATTTCTTGGCGGTGCATCTAAAGCGGTAATTACGATATCGATGTAAGGCGCTGAGATAAGCTCACATTTTCTTCTTCGATCTCGTAAACGCTTGATCCAAGAATGTATGTTCGCATCTCCAAGTCTTTCATTTAGAAGCTGATCGGATAACCACTCTTTCGTGACATGACTTGCGTTGTTGCCACTAGAAGAATGTCTCTCATAAAGTGCGAAAATACCACATCACCGTTAACATCCTAGTACACACACTCTGGGCAGGGTAAATCCATGGGACTTTACCCTCGCGTGAGTTCCATGATCGTGGAGGCTTAAGTCCATAAATGGACTTCTTAAGCTTCCATACTAGATGCTCTTCACCCTTACATAACCTTGGGTTCTGCATATAGATGTCTCTACCTTCGTAAGTTTAGAAAGCGGTTTAACATCCTTTGCCAAACCTCTAGGTTCAAGTGGGCTGCTATGGCGGAAAATTACGATGGACTTGAGCATTGCTACGGGAAAGGTCTCATCGAAATCGATGCCCTCAATGCGAGTGTACCCTTGCGCCACACGCTGCTTTAAAGCGAAACCTCTCCATCGAATCTCTTTCTTGTATATCCACTTACTACCTATGGCCTTGCCATCGGTAGAGTGTCTTTCATATACATCCATGCCGTTATGGACCCGTTTCTAAGTCCATAGCGGTGTGCCATGATCTTGCATCAATGTCTTGTATCGTCCTTGTATGTCCATGGGTCGATTATTGCTGTTCGTTTCACGGGACTAAATCCGAAGATTCTACGAACATAAATCGCTCGGGTTGAACAACCCTCCCACTGACGAGGTTCTCTGAGGCACAGCGGCGGTGGGTGCGAGTAACGTGGTTCTCTATCTTGCATAACTTCGTGTGGGTACCAACTATGCGGTCGTATCTCGATGGAACTCGACCCACTTCAATTTCTTGAAGTATCGGTGTCGATCCTCCCACTAGACTCGACATCTCGTCGGCCTGTCGGTGGTGGAATCGATCATCTTCTAATTCTTGAAGAATGATTTCAACTTTGGTTATGATTTTCATGTAGTCCTCTTCTAAGAATCGAGCATTAGTGCTAATTTGACCTCTATGGACTATAGAATAAACAGCCTTTCGTTCCTAGGATGGATAAACAACGCGTCGGATCTGCCTCCAACATTGACCTTCTTGTTGACCTGTGCTGCCCATATCCTATGTGGCTTAAACTGAGAGCTGCGCCAAACCACAACTCGAAGGGGTCTTCTGACTTGGACGGTACTAGATTTAGAAGTATGCGTGTTTCTAAAGCGTCCCAGAATGAAATAGGAAATGTTGCATAACTCATCATAGATCTAACCATTTCCAAAGAGTCTATTCTTGCTCGACACCATTTCTTTGTGGTGTGCCGGAGAACTGTTTGGACGTAATCCCACTTCACTAGATAGTCCATAAACTCGTTCAGGGGTATTACCATGATCGACCAGATGACGATACTCTTACCATAGCCGTCTCCACTTCGCCTTAAATTCTTTGAATTTCTCAAAGCATTGGACTTGCGGTGAAGCGGTATACGTATCCGTACCTTGAGTGTCGTCGATGAAAGTGACAAAATACTCGTACCCTCAGAGCTTGTGTGGACATCGGTCCACAGGTCGAATGGACTAACTCTAACATTTCTTTGGCTCTATAACCCGGCTTTGAAGTGCAGTCGAATCTTACCTTCTATCGAGGATTCGCGAGGGGGCGGATAGCAGTGATATTACCAGACTCCATTCTTAGCAGGTCTTTGGATCCTATTTAGATTGATGTGACCTAATCTAAGATGCGGGAAAAGTTGTGTCATCTTCTTGAAAACTTTCTCTTATTAGGGTTTGATGAAGATCGACATAGTTATAGGTATTATGTTTTGCGAAATAGTATAAGGAATTATATAAGCGTGCCACCACGGATAACCGTCATTTCTTATGATAGAAACACCACTATCAAAATAACGAGAATATCCATGAGTAAATAATTTGAAAGCGAAACAAGGTTCATGAAAATCCGGCACATATAAACGTCTTTCAAAACTAAAGCTGTTGTCCCAAAACATAAAAACATCTCCAAGCTCAGTTCGACTTTCCGCGTTGCCCATGGAGATCGTTATCTCGCAACAGCTCCCTTGTCGCGGAACCTGCGAGGTGTACAAACATGATCGATCGCTTTGTGTACTACCCAAGAATGGGTAGAACAAGTAGCTAAATGTTTCAGTTACTAAAGCAAGCAGTGCACTTGAGCTGAGCATAGGGCACTTGCATACCGATCTTGCCGCCTTGAAGCACGCCTTCCCGACTTCAAGCCTCGGTGTGCCATGTTCTTGTCCATTACTCCCACTTCTTCCTTGCCTCTACCACCTTTGGTGCCTTTTCTTTTCCATTTGCAGAAAATTTGGGCCTAGATGTGCTCAGAGCATGTCTCCTTTGCCCAACTCCTTCCGACAGCGAGATCATTAGCAAGCGACTAAGTGTATACTCGGTCTTGCTCATGATCGCATTCCAGTTCTCAAAGACTTGGGCGGTGTATTGAGGATGATATCGACCTTGGCCGCGTCGATACCTCATTGATCAAGACTATCCGTGAGATAGTCGTTGGGAGCTGTTCATGGACGAACTTCCTTCTTCTCTTACGCGAGATTTCTCTCATTGTGTGGACGGATGTCGATCCAGCGCCCAAACTTACTCTCGAGACTTGACCAAATATCGATCGCGTCTACCATCGGATCTGCGGCTACAAGCCTTTGGACATAGTAGTCATCGTATAGCATTTAGCCGTATTGTTGACTTATTCCAAAGTCGCTTGACTCTCTTGCTCATTAGTCGATCGTCGATGAGGCATCGGGTTTAGGAGTAGTGAGAACAAACATGTGTTCTTCAGCGATAAGAACATATTCCATGTTTCGTTTCCACTCGATGAAATTTGGACGAATAACGGTTTTGTGCGAGCATATTGATAATCGTAAGAGACATTACGAAGCGATAATGAAAACACATAAGCATAAGATCGCACATAATTATAACAATAATATTGTAACCTTTTGATAGAACAATATTAATTGAAACCTCCAATGCTCGAATTCCACATACGACGCGCGTGTGGGCGTTTACATGAACCCCTCGACGGACTAAAATATACCTTTTAGCTTTAATTTCAATCCATGTCAACTTATCCTTGCAAATGAAATTAATGATTGGACCTTACTAGACCACATCACTATCACGAAGGGACTTGGCGGAAGTTGTCTTGGAGGTGATGTCTAGCAATGACCACATTTTAACTGGAGAAATGAATTCTTAGAATTGGCATACTCACTCGGACCATACCGCTTCAATTCAAATTCTTTTGTTATCTCATTTATATCTATCTCTAGAGAACTTATGAAAATCGCACATCGAACCCGCAGCGTGTGGGCGTTTACATACTCCCACTCAATAGATTTAAAATGTTTTATTAGAAATCTCGTCTAAAAACTTGATTGTAAGCAAACCCATGGGCGTTTACTCACGGTCGTCTCACTTGGTTTAGAGATCAAAAGTGGAGGTCTTGACATATTTAATTTGAAAATTAATATGTCGGTTACTATCTTGTATTAATTAAATAAAACTTAAAGGTTTGTCGGCGTAATTTAAACATACATAACATCTCTGCATAATTTAAACATCCACGACATGCAATGAGCGATAAAAAATAAAAAAAAAAAAAAAGCGTTCATCGTGGCCCACTAATGAAACGCACTTTCTGCTTAATCTATTACATAGAATTGGAAAATGCAATTAAACATCGAGGCCTCGCGTGCGGGCACGGACGGATTCGAAAAATGGGCCTCGCGTGCAGCGCGGACGGATTCATCAAAGCAGATTGGTGAAAAGTGCAGTTCGGTGGAAAAGCGGATCTGGGCGGGTTGGCCCAAAATGTGTTGGGCGGCGCAGGCGCGCCCGTCGCGCGCCAGCTTCTCCGCCGTCCCTCATTCGCGTAGCAGCCGGTGCCAGCGCCTCTGCGAAGAGCGCCGAACTGCCGAGAGCCCGGCCGAGTGCCGCCAAGGGAGTCTGTAGCGCGAGCGCCGCAGCGATCTGTGCCTTCTGCCGACCCGTCACCCTGGCGGCTGGCTGGTCGCCCGCGAATCGTGCCTCGTGCATGCGCCGAGACCTGGCGAGGTTTCCTCGTCTTGGCGTCGCGATCGGCCTACGAGCACTTCGTGGCGAACTGCAGCGATCCGGTAGGGTGGCCTTCGCCGCGCGTCTGCTGGTGCCGCCAGCGCTGCGTGAGGCGCTCGGGTTTCCCGTGGCGTGCGCGCGGCGCGCGCCCAGCGCCGTGGTGCCGAGGGCATCCGCGAGCGCGCCCGCCCGGTGCGCGAGCCGTCGCCCGCGTCGCCCGTCGCCTGCCGCGCTGCGCCTTCCGGAAACGCGCCCAGCAGGGGTGTGCTGCGGCGCCCGCATGCACGCGTCGCGTCGCCCGTACACCCTTGCCGTGCGGCCATTTCGGTGTCTTCCCATCATCTGGTTCTTGATGCTCTTCGTTCTTCTTTTACGGATAAGATTTCGAGAAAATAATCTAATCTAACCACGAATTTCTGGTGTAAAAACAAAACCAACAAAAACAAAAGCGAGCCGCGATGAGCAGCGGATCAACAATTAATTAGCGCGCGTAATAATCAGCGTGAATTAATCCAGAGCGAATCACGATCCGGGCTCGATACCAGTCAAAGGAAAAACTAGGTTTAGCCCTGCGATGATCTATCTTGGATATTTAATTCACCATACATTAATTTTTACCAAGCATGCACCTATATAATTAATTGCAACACGTAGGGGTTTTCTGTGTTTACCTTTGAATCGTAGAAATTGAATGGAAAGAACGGATCGAGACTCGTGCTTTGATCTTGGATTGTATCCGGTTGCCCAATCTCCAGCGTCGCGTGAGGGCGATCTATGGAGAATACTACTGAAATCACCCTCAAAACCAGCTATTTTAGAATCCCCTCTTGAGGCTCGAAAATAATGCTGATAATTAGGATTAGCCTGATCTTATCTCTTCTTGATCGATCTTATTTTCGTTTGGAAATAAATACGAGAAGAACCTGAGGATTCGTGGTTCGATCTTTAAATTAGATCTCGTCCACGGGCGAAAATATTAGTGTATTGAATGTGTGAAGCGATTACAAAGAGTGTGGATGATCTATTTAGTCTAATCTAGCCTCTATTTATACACAATTATTTTGACCTGAATCTTAAATCCGAGGTCTTCTCTAACTAGGATTCGAGATCTTGGATAGGATCTTAATCTATTCCTTCTCGAATTAGTATTCTTTAGATATGGCCGAGCCTGCGTTCCCACGGCTTTAGGGGTCTTCTTGGGCGAACTTGTCGGTAGAGCTCGATGTCGACTTTACTTGTTGGGCACGATGCTTGAGCACAGCGGTTGGGCGCGGTTGGGCATATCCTATCAACCCCACAAAAAGCCGACGAGTCGTGTTGGTTTGGGGTTGTTTATGTCGGGGTGACGATCTGTTGGCATTTTCTCGGGTTCGACTTGGTGTGTATCAATGTTTCGAAGTCATGTATCGAATGCGCATTTGCGAGCGTCTCCAGGGTTGTGTCTTGTTGTTAGTGTTCTCTTACCGGCGTTTAGTCGAGGTTTTGATTGGCTTCTCCCAATGAGGCGTTAAGCGAGGTCTCTGGTGACCGCTGACGGGCGTTAAGCGGTCTTTGTCAGCTTCACTGACGGGCGTTAGCGGGGTCTTGGGACTTCACGGCAGGCGTTTGCGAGGTCTTGACGACTACTGACGGGCGTTAAGCGAGGTCTTGACTTCACGGCGGGCGTTAAGCGAGGTCTTATGCAGCTTCCTGGCGAGGCGTTAAGCGAGGTCTTCATCAGCTCACGGCGGGCGTTAAGCGAGGCGAACAAAGTTTTTCTCCGTCGTCGAGTGCGGGACAGGATCGCATTTAATGCGCATTTAATGTGGCGGGTTGGATTCCCAATAAAGCACATAATGGGGAATATCTTCCTTGATCGCCATTTCTCATATCACTTTGCCATTTCAAAACAGACTTTCAAACTTTTGGTATTACGAAAAAAGCGTGTAACCATCGCCATTGTTGTCTCGGAGTTCATCCATCATCTTGATAAAACAAAAGTAAGTTATAGCTTCTTCTTCTTCTAGTAAATCTCTGGCGTCGTGTTGTATGCTGCCACCGTCGGATTCACAACGGTTTTATATTCCCCGCGGGATTTTGGTAAGTGTCTTCTTTTCTTCTATCTTAAAAATCTCGATATAAAGATTGTCTCCCAATATTATATTTCTTCTTATATTGTGTATGTTTCCCGTCCAGGAGAATAGGGCTTGTGCCCTCAGGAAGGGTTTATCACCGTGTCGAAGCGCCTCGGTGGTCTTCGTCTTCCTTATCCTCGTGTATATGTCGAACTTCATGTGATAGGATTGGCCCATTGCCGAGGCAAACATCGGGCCCAATACAAGTAAAAGGCGACATCGAGCTCGGCGGACAAGTTCGGCAAGAAGACCCTAAAGCGGTGGGAGCAGAGAAGACTCGGCCGTATCTAAAGAATACTAATTTGAGAAGGGATAGGATTAGATCATATCCAATCTCGAATCTAGTTAGAAGACCTCGGTTTAAGATCTGAGTCAAAATAATTGTGTATAAATAGAAATTAGATTAGGCGAAATAGATCATCAGACTCTTTGTAATCACTTACACATGATACGAATACTCTCTTGCCAGTGGTAGATCTAATTTAAGATCGGCGTAAATCTGTGTTCTTCGCATTTATTTCCCAAGCGAAAATAAGATCGATCCTTGGCGTGTGCGTGGGAGCGAAAATTTTGTGTTTCGATCAACTTTCATTCTGGGGAATCAATCACGACGATGTATCGAAGTCACACATCGGATCGCGCCGGCAACAACGGCAACAGCGGTCGGACACATGACTCGGCTTGGAAAAAGCGTCTGGAATCGACCCACGAAGGGCATGTCCTAGCCTCGGCGAACGAGAATCCCGTCGCATGAAGCGGGATCGAGCGAAGGAGATCGCGGCGACAACCAAGGAACCTCCGCTCCTCGGATAAACCTGGCGGCGTCGAGGGTTTCTCGAGAAAACAAGGAGGTTCTCCAATACCTCGGCGAACACGGGTGGCGCGTCTCGAAAGAAAGCCCGGCCTCGTCTAAACACGAGGCACATGACGAGTGGATCCGACGTCGAATCATGGCGCTAAAACCTCCGCTGAAGTCGGGGCTCAAACCATTGCGGGAGGACGACGATGGGAAAGGACATCGCGACCGTCGCGAGGCCATACCACAGAAAGGAGTTTGATTGGAACCCGCCTCCTCTCCGGAGGCGGTTTGGGATGCGGGAGGATAGTCGCCCGTTCTCAAGCGAAATACTCGACACCCAGCTCCCGAGAAAAATATCGGTGCGAGCATCACCCCTATGATGGTGAGGACCATGAGAACTTTCTCTGCGGTTTCGTTACAATATGATCAACCAGCACTCGGCACATTCATATGTGCAAGCTCTTCCGGATTACTAGTCGACAGCGCCGCGGTGGTTGCGATCTTCTCTCGGGAGCGTTGGTTCCTAGTGATCTAATGAAGGCCTTCCATGAAGGTTCTTTCGAAAGCAGTCGAAAATGACTTGACTCTCCTCACTTTGAGGCGAGATCGAAGCGAGTCCATCGGCGACTTTATGACGGGTTCGATAAAGCACGAAGGTCAGGGTGAGCGACCTCGCTCTGTCTCACCTTTAGCGGCATCGGCCGGGGCCTTATATAAAGAGATCGTCAAGTCGAACCCCGCGCTGCCGCTATGGCGCATAGCCGATCGGTTCGCCAAGGCGGACGAGGGCGATAGAATGAGCGCGAGGCGAGAAAAAGCGGATCCTCGAAAGGAAGAGAGAAGGACGAGGAGATCGTGGCGAGGCCGACGGCGCTTGGAAAGAATCGCCACCCATAGAGTCGAGGCTCGGACCGCGCGACACCTCGAGCGACCTCGGTACACTCCTTTGGCGAAGCGGCGGAAATCTCTGAACTCCACATGGATAAGTTAGAAACCTCGACCAATGACGGGTGGGTGGCCGAACAAAGGACAAGTACTACTCCTTCCGTGAAGATTACAGGGCGACACGGAGGTCTGGAGACCTCATGGAGGATATCGAGGTGTTAATGCAGGGCGGTCTGAGAAAATACAAGGTCATGACCGGCGAGGCTGGGCGATGCAGGCCCCTCAGCAGCGAGAAGGAGGAAGCGAGGCGAAGGGGTGTGCCTAACAAGAAGGCGAAGCACGGTGAAGGCGAAGAAGGAGGCGAACACGCAATATACGGTCATCTCCACCATTACAGGCTCCACCAGTCACAGTCCTCCTTGCCGAAGCCGAAGTCCACATGCCGGCGACGTCGATAAGAGGCTCGGAAGGGACGGCGATCACCTTCTCGAAGGCGATCCGTACTGCGATAGTGCCCCACGGAGATCTGTTGTAATCGGTGATGTCATAAAAGTTGGTGAAGCGTATACATCGCGCGATGGCGCATCGGTGCATCGTTTTAAGGAATGCTTCGATAAGTTAGGAGTAGAGGGCGGCGCCTCGCGCAGCTGCCCTCGAAGCTTCGTTCGGGAGGCTGGGAAGGGATAATCGAGCTATACAGTCGCGGTGGGGAAAGCTCAGCAAGCTCCACCAGGTGGTACATTTCTTCGTAGTGAAGGCTACTACTTGAGTATAACATCATCTTGGGGAGAGATTGGCTGAGCGATGTGAAAGCGGTATGCTCGACATACCATGACGATGAAGATCCGCAAAAGGGGGTGTGGCCGTGATCGGGGATCGAGCAGGGCCAATGAATGCTTCAAGTAAGCCCTACGGTGCGGGGCTCCAACCCGGCACCCACAGGCATAACTAAAGAAACCGAGGTTGGAAGTAAAGAAAGCGCCTATCTTTGGCCGGTGGAAGAAGTCACGCTATACAAAGATGAGCCACTCAAGGTGCGTCAATATTAACTTTACGAGGCATCTGAATTGAGAGACAGGTTATCCAACTCTGAGGAATTAGAGCGTATTTGCTGTGATTTCCTCGACATGATCGGGGTCTTCACGGGTATCATCGCCCGTAAGCAACATCGACCCGAGCACAAAACGGTTCGGCGATAGCGAATTTTGCGGCTGAGCGGAACCAAGTCATCCATGGCAGGTAAATCAATTACTAAAAGCTCGCATATTGTTAGAAGTTAAATATCCGACATGGATAGCTACCCGGTGATGGTGAAGAAAGGAGGAGGGGATGGCGAATGTCATGACTTCTGTGACCTCAATAAACATTGCCCAAATGTTGCTATCCCTCCCAACAGATGAAGGTCGACGCATTGGTCGGGTTCGAAGTCTTCGATTTCTGGACCTATATAAAGGGTATAATCAGAGTGTGATGGATGGCGAAGATCGTGAGAGCGACCTTTATTACGAGACTTGGTCTTACATCTGAGGAAAATGCCATTCGGACTTAAGAATCGGGGCTACCTATCAAAGAATGGTAGACAAAATATTCCGACCTACATAGGTCGAATGTGAGGTGTCGTCGGCGACATCGTAGTAAAAGCATGGAGGAAGCCGTGTCGCGACCTCGGGATGGTCCTCGACACTACGAAAAGTCGACCTCAAGCGAACCCCGGAAGTGCACATTTGCGGTTCGGTCCGGAAAATTCTTAGGATCTTTGGGTTTCACAAGAAGGGTTAAAAGCGACCCGTCAAGTTGAAACCATTCTAGAAATGAAGATGCGAAGACGATCACGGCGTGCCTGCTGGTGTGCTTAGCCGCACTAAGCCGCTTTCTTTCAAAGGCGGACAACAGCTACCCTTCTTCAAGGTACTCAAAAGGCTCCGGGTTCTCTTGGAATGATGCATAAGTCGCTTTTGAGATCTCAAAACTACCTCGCAATTCCTGCATGGATTCAGGAAAGAAGGAGGTGTTTCTATCACCTCGCGCGGACGAAACAATAAGTGCGATCTTGATGCAGAAGAAGGACGTCGGCTCGGTATGCTTCATCGAGGGCATTGAAGGCCGAAACAAGGTATCAACCTTTGGAGAGCTCGTCTAGCATTAGTAAATGTTGCGAAGACTACGTCCATGCTTCCGTACACATCCCGTCAAGTCCTGACCATCCCTTGACAAGTGTTGATGACCCGAGCTTTCGAGGAGAATGCAGGTGGGCAATTATTGGCGGGCTGATATATCTTTACGCCCCGTCAAGCCATCAAAGGTCGAGCATAGCCGGACTTTCTTCTTGAGGCTCCTTGAGCAGAAGCCCCGAGTCCGTGTCGGACAAAGCGAGCCGAACGATGGAGAAAACAGGAGGATTCTTTGGCAAGTCGTTGATGAAGACTTGGAAAAGCGTAGCGGGCGGCATCTTGCTCCTTGGACGGATGGCGAGATCACCTCCTTGCCGGTTCTCGTTCAAATCTGAACAGCAGTAGAGTATGAGGCGCATCGCGGGACTTAGCTCAAAGTCTTGGATCTGACGATGAAAGTTCATAGTGACTCTCAGTCGTCGTAAGCCACATGTTGGGGAAGTGCGAGGCAAAGTCGATGGGATGAAGAAATACCCGAGAAAGCCCAGCACAACAAACTTTCTCCACTTCCCGGATAATGCATCGAGGGAGCAAAGCAGGCGGTGACGTCTTAAGCAAATTGGCGTAAAGCCCGCCCGATGAGAAGTTCAAAATCGAGCATAGATGATGCTAATGAAGGGCGAAGTCAGCGTAGTCTCGGCGAAGAGCTATGGTGGATGACTCTATTCGAGAATACGGAGAAGGCGAACTGCCCATGATAAGCTCGAGGCCGGGAGGATCATGAACAAATCTTTGCGATATGTACTAGGCGAGGGGAGTTCTCTCACGAAATCATACCTCAGGCCTCTCTAAGATGCTTGGGTCGAACAGGCGATTACATACTACGGGAAGTGCGAAGGATCATCGGAGTCACATCGGACCCGAGCCTTGTCGAAAAGTCGTGCGATGGGGATACTATTGGGGCAATGTTGAAGACTCACTCAACCTTGTGAAAGGTGTCGAAGTGTCAAATTCACGGGGGCATGCGAAAGCTACATGGACCGACCTCGCCTCGTACAAAGCCCTTGGAAATTTATGCGTGGGGATCGACGCGTGGGCCCTTTACGCAAGCGCCGGAACTTCAATTCTGATTGTCGCGATTGACTACTTCACGAAGTGGTGAAGGCGAACCATGGCGGGATCGCACCAACGCCCTCAACCGTGCGGAAGAACATGGTATGTCGATTAGGCGTCCCTCGTATCCTTCTTTCGGATAATGGGACACAATTCAGCGATAAGATATTGAAGATTGGTGTCGAGGCTTGGATCCAACAAAATTTCACCTCGTCGCCCATCCTCAAGCAAATGGTGGTGAAGTCGCAAGGAGACGATGTGAAGGGTCTCAAAACCCGTCTTGACCGAGCTAAGGGTCTTTGGGTGGAAAATTTACCACAGTCTTATGGTCATCCGAACAACACCTCGGACGGAGAGCGGAGAAAGCATCTCAGTCTAGCATATGGAACCGGGCGGTGATCCTACAAATCGGAATACGAGCCCTGCACCTTCAACTTCGCCATGAAGCAAATGGGAAAATCTCACGGTGATCTAGATGCGCTCGAGAGAAAAGACCTGCCTACATCGAGGAAGCTCGGTACAAGCAACAAGTGGCTCGGTATTACAACGTGTCGCAGTCGGCAGTTACAGTGGCGACCTCGTGCTCGAAATAATGAAGTCGATAAAGCATAAAGCTCGGCAAGCTGGAAGCCACATGGGAAGGACTTTACAGGTCGAAGAGTCCTCGGAAAGAGCTATAAGCTCGCCCATTTGTCGGTGAGCAAATACCCAACACATGGCACATTCGTTTGAGAGATATTTTGCATAAGTGTAGAAAGTTGAGTCTTGTTATCTTTGAGTCCTGTTAGGTCGGTCGAGTCTTGTCATCTTGTTCCTTACCTCTTATCAATAAAATCTTTTCTTTTCTCTATCTATTTTTTGTCTTGCATGTTTCATTTGTCCTTACCGCATAACTCTTATAAAAATACCCTCGGAGGCGAACAATACCACACGGAGCAGACTACCCGTTTAATACGACGAACTTAAGCGTAAGGGGACCCCCTCCCGATAAACACTGCAACGAACCCCATACCTTCCAGGAAGAATACCCTCGTTTATTTGAGGAGCGGATACCGTGCGAGGGCGAACTATCCTCGTTTATTCGAGGAAGCTTACGTATGAGGGCGGATACCTTCGTTTATTCGAGGGCGGATACCTTCATACGAGGGCGAACTACCCTCGTTTATTCGAGAAGCTTCGATGCGAGGGCGGATCTATCGTTTATTTAGGGGCGGATACTCAAATGCGGAGACAAACTACCTTGGTTTACGGCAGAGCGAGCTATCTTCGCCTAAACAAGACGACCACCTTCTTATTGGTTACGGTAATTGTGAGCAAGTGCTCTCGAAGTTAGCAAAAGCAAAATAATTTTATTTCAAATTATACATTTTGTACATCACGGGCCGAAGAGGGTCGGGAGGCGGAGAAACAGCCATCCCTAGCAAATCGGGATTCAGAGCATCTATACTAATCCTACCTCTACTGAAATCCTCGATCTACGCTATGAGCCGCCAGCTCGACCTCGGACATGAGATGCAGCCTGCTAGATGACCTCGTGCCGCTCGATGGCCGGCATTGTCTTGAGGATCCACCGTCGCTCTTGGGCCATAGCGCGTCTCTCTTGAGCTCGCCACTCGGATCATCAATCAGGAGCATTTATTGTAGTCGGGCGGGAGAAGCCCGTGAGAAGAAACCTCTGCGTCCGGTCGAGCGATTCTTGATTTGTGGTTGTCGAGCAATGACGGTCTTGTATATGCCTCAGCCTTTTAATTATTGACTGTCAAGCTGCCGGTTTCTTCAGTACTCACGCTTTGTACCTCGCGCCATGCAGCCTCAACAACCTTAACCCGACCTCGGGAATGGTCGTCCCGCCACTTGATTGGATGACTTCCTCATACTCGACATGCTCTCGACTCTTTGTTTAGCCTCGCCTTGGAATTTCGAACTTCTCCTCCCAACTCAAAAGCGGCACGGAGCTAAATCACGAGCTCTCTGAGCTCTATACTTAATACGACCTCCACGCATGGCCCGGTGTCCTTTACATGGAGGAGTTCGGCCTCTTTCGATTCGAGCCAGCGACAAGTCTTTGATTTGGTTCAACCAACGGAAGCATCAAGCATTTCGGGGAATGAATAAAAGATAAGTTTCTTCATAAACTTGTAATCTTGTTATGCCTTGAGGCGAAACCATGTACATTCGAAAAAAAAAAAAGGGGATCAACTAACCCTCCGGAAGCTTCGAACTGTCTACCTCGATCGCCTCACGAGCTTGGGAAGCTTGACCTCATCCGCTAACCCGGCTTCTTTGGCCCGACTCCTCGGGGAACTCCGGGGTCTCGGCCAAAGCTTCATTGTTGCCTTCTCGGACCGTAGGCAGATCGGCAATTAAGGCATCGGTCGGGATCTCGGTCGCTGGCGAGCAGATGACTCGCCGTCGGCAGTCGGGGGCGAAGCCGAGCTTCTACAGGCGGTTCCTTGGACCCATGAGCGAGGACCTCGACATGGGCCGCCGCATGCATCTTATCTGTCTCACTCTGTACCCGTACTTGGACTTATCGATTACGGTAATCCTCGGCGACTTCGATGGCATACGAAGCGGCGCCTTATTCAAGACCTCGGCCACGTCGAGACCATCCGAAGAGCCCTTGAGGCGAACGACCTCTCCTTAAAGCAGAAGCATTTCCGTGCGAGCTCGCCCGTCGTTCTCACGGTGACTTATCAGCAGCCTTCGCGGGAACCTCGGCCTCATACGGTCTCGCCGCCTCCAGCGGTAGCCCGGCGTCCATAGCGCTTTGACTGGTCCGGATCTTTGCCTCGGCTGCAAATATCTTGGGCGAGGAGATTCTTCTCCTCCTCCGTCTCGAACATACAGGCAATCCGGTCAAACTGCGTGTGATTGCCTTTCAAGTAACCCGTTATAAGATCGACATCTTGGTCGTCTCGGCGAGACATGCCCGTGCCACCTGCCACCTCGGTGAAACATCCTCGACATACAAAAACCGTCGAATTGGAAGAACACATTCTTTATATTACTTCACAAAGTATAAGAATAAGTACACTACCTCGGGAAGATACGAGGCGGTCATGGGGCCCGCGATCACACATTCGGGTGGGCATCAGCGAGGTCAAAGGGTGCATGCTTCAGCTTCTTCAAGCGCTTAAGTGGCTGCGGTGAAGGGACTTGAAGCATCCCATTCATTCGAGGGCATGTCACGGACATCCTTCAAAGTCGGGGCGGGAGCTCGACCGGAGCTCGATGCCTTCCTCTTCTTCTTTCCACGAACAAGTTCCTCAAATGCAACAAGTGGGGCATAGGCGCGGATAATTAAAAAAAAAAAAAAAAAAAAAGGGGAGGCCTCGCCTTCAAACTCCGCCTCGGTGGCGGGATCATAATAAGCCACATGTTATAAGCTCGGCCTCGGTAAAGGCCTGCGTCGGCGAGACCAACTTTGTCGATCCTCCTCCGGCACCGTCGATCTGTCAACAATCACATCAGCGATCTTCTCGATCGCCATATGAACTTCGTGGGATCCCTCGAGCAAGCGAAGAAAAACTTCTACGCGATTCGAGATCTTGTTATCTTAAGCTTTGAATTTGCGACGGGGTGATAAATAATACCGAGCACCGCGATTGCAAAACGGGAGAACAAGCCCCAAAGTGAAAGGAAATTATGCCGATGGGCATAGACACCTAGGCTTTGTCGGATGCCAGGAAAGAATTTGGCGTAAGTTAGGCCAGTGATATGCCGAACATCTGTTGAAGTTCGACATATACCGCGGATAAAGAAGGCGAAGACCGGCTGGGAGTTTGTCTTGACTGCGGTGACAAACCCTTCGGGAGGCACAACCCTATTCTCCAGACGGGGGCAACATACACAATATAAGAAAATACTGATATTGGAGACAATCTCCTATATCGAGATTTTAAGATAGAAGAAAAAGACACTTTACAAAATCCGAGAGGAACATGCAAAACGAGGCGAATCAGCGGCGACCACCGAGACACATCACGGAGGATTTACTAGAAGAAGAAGCCGTAACTTACTTTTGTTTATCGAAGATGATGGTGATGAACTCAGAGACAACAATGGCGGCGTTACGCTTTTTCGAGAATACCAAAGTTTGAAAGTACATTTTTTGGAAATGGCAAAAGTGATATGAGAAATGGCGTATCAGGAAGATATTCCCCATTATGTGCTTTATCGGGAATCGACGCTGCCACATTAAATCGCGTTAATCGTATCACGTATCCCGTACTCGATGGCGGAAGAAAAATCCGTGTTAGCGCGACGCGCCTCGTCGGTGAAGCAGACGAAGACTTGACAACGCCTCGTCGGGTGAAGCAGACGAAGACCTTGCATTAGCCTCGTCGGTGAAGTCGATCGAGAAGACCTCGGCTAAATGCCGTCGGTGAAGTCGGTCGGAAGACCTCAACCGCGCTGCGTCGGTGAAGCAGCGAAGACCTCGACAACGCCTCGTCGGTGAAGTCGGCCGGAGACCTCGACCGCGTCTGTCGGGAGAAGCCAATCGAAACCTCGACTAAGCGCCTCGTGAGAGACACTAACGCACACAACCTCGTGGGCGCCTCGCAAGCGGCGTCGATCGTGACTTGAAACATTGATACACGAAGTCGGATCCGAAAAATGCCAGCAGATCGTTCGCGCCCGCCTCGACATAAACAACCCCAAACCAACGACCTCAAACCTGCGTCTTTTTGGGGGTTGTGATAGAGATATAATGTGCAGAGGCCGAACATCGGGGCCATCTGAGTAAAGGCGACATCGAGCTCGGCTGGACAGTTCATTGAAGACCTAAAGCGGTGGGGCAGAGAGACTCGGCTATATCTAAAGAATACTAATTCGAGAGGGATGGGATTAAGATCCTATCGAGATCTCGAATCTAGTTAGAAAATACCTCGGTTTAGATCTGGGTGAAAATAATTGTGTATAAATAGAGGCTAGATTAGCGAAATAGATCATCAGAGACTCTTTGTAATAAACTTCTTACACATTCAATACGAATACTCTCTCTTGCCCGTGGACGTAGATCTAATTTAAAAGATCGAACCACGTAAATCCTTGTGTTCTTCTGCGTTTATTTCCCCAAGCGTCCACGGGAGAGAGAGTATTAGTATATTGATAATATGAGGGCGATTACAGAGTTTAGATCAAGTGATCGATCAGAGTAGATCCTTGTGTTCATTGCGTTTATTTACTACGAGAAATTAAGATCGATCGGTTATCAAGAGAAGATCAACATGTCTTTGCAAAGGCAATGTGTGTCATCAATATTTGAATTGGCGGTGAAACGTTTAGCCGTTTCACCTCAGGAAGAACCAACATGATTGAAGCATTGGCTACTCTGCATGATATCAATGCAACAATGGTAGCAGCTACAGATCATATGCTTTTCTGTCAATATTGTTAATAATTAGGTTTGATGCTTGTAGCATAATGTGTATCTAGAAATTTTCTATGGCAAAACTTATCGGTTCAAATATGTATTCATATATTTGATAAGTGTGATGAAGATATACCATCATAGGAACATCAGACATCTTTATTTCACTAGATGAAGATTCATTAACACCGTGTGAATTTAATAAGAATGAAGTACATATTTCATAAAAATTAAATAAATAAAAAGGCTCTCCGGGTTGGGGTTGATGTATGTACGGATAGGATTTCAGTTAAATTAACACCGTGTGAATTTAATAAGAATGAGTACATATTTCATAAAAATTAAATAAATAAAAAGGCTCTCCGGGTTGGGGTTGATGTATGTACGGATAGGATTTCAGTTAAAATTTATACTATTAAATTAATATGATTGATATGACTAATTTTAATGAACGAAATACAAAATCAAAATTATCAAATTGAAAAAATCAGAAGAGTGATGCCGAAAGATATTAGTTTAATAACCATTGGATCTAACTTTGTTATTGCATGTTAAGTTTAATCAGAGAAGAGTGATGAGAATGAAAACGAGAGAAAGCAGCAACGATGGTATTTGAGAGCGGCGAGCAATATCGCCCGATATCACAAACAGCACCATGCAAGCAATGAGCGGCGTGTGGACTTTTACTCACGGTCGTCTCGCTTTGTTTAGAGATCAAAAAGTGGAGGTCTTGACATTTAATTTGAAAAATTAATTTGTCGGGTTGCTTGTAGTCTTTCTATTCAAAAGGTTTGTCCGTACAGATCACGTAATCCTAGCATGCTTTTCTATAGAACTCAACATATAAAACATCCTCGGAATTCTAAAATATGCTTGATAAAGCGATAAACCTATCGTACTTACTATCGCATCCAATTCGTAAAACACTTAAGGTTTGTCAACGTAATATAAACGCATACATGCTACTGCATAATTTAACCATTCGCGACATGCGTATGAGCGATAAAAATAAATAAAGCGTTCATAGGCCCAAAAGTGAAACGCACATTTAAATCTAATCTATTACATAGATTTACAAATGAAATTAAACTTGAAAGCAGACTCGCGTGCACGGCCTGGACGGATTCGACAAATGGGCCTCGCGTTGCGGGCACGGACGAGAAGTCTGGAAAAACGGGTATGGGCGGGGGCCCATAAAGTCTTGGGCAGCGCTGGGGCAAAGCCAGTCGCGCGCCCACCTCGCGCCATCGCCTTGCCTCAGCGGGCTACCTCGCGGTGTCGCTACTTGCGACACGACCGTCGGCTCTGCGATGCCGACCACGCCCAGCGCCGAACGTCTTTCAAAAGACGCCGTCGCCCGGCCATACCTCATGACCCGTAGTGCGCAAGCGCATGCGCGGGTTTCGGCGCGACGCGCCATCGCCGCTCCGCTAGCTCGCGCGGCCGCGCGGCTTCGCGGGTAATCCTTGCGACCATGAGTTCCCGCTTGCTAAGCGCCGGATCCCGCGAGCGAGCCCGTCCGCACCGCAGCCTCGCGATCGCCCTAATGCGCCGAGAGATGGTATCATGAGAAACCACCGAACACGGTAGAGAACCTGTTTTCCCGTCGTTTCGTTCTTGATTCGTTCGTCTCCGTTCTTCTTTTACGAGATAAGATTTACATAATAAAATCTAATCTAACCACGGTTTTCTCGTGGTGTAAAACAAAACCAACAACAACAACAAAGCGAGCCCACGATGAGCAGCGGATCCATGAATTATAAAAGCGCGTTATAATCAAGCGTGAATTAATCCAGCAGAGCCAAGATTCGGATCGGGGCTCGATACCAATTAATAGGGAAAGCGTATGTTACCTCTACCGAGGATCCATCTTGGGTGTTTAATTCACCATACATTGATTATAAACCTGGCATGCGTCTATATAATTAAAGTGCAACACGTTGGGGTTTTCGTGTTTACCTTTGGATGCAATCGAGGTGGATCGAGCGGGATGAGCGGATTGAGCGGTCGAGACTGCGTGCTTTGACCTTACGGGCTGTATCCGGATACCCAAACTCCAGCGTCGGTGAGAGGACGAGCTATGGAGAATGCGAAAATCACCCTTTTTCTCGCTCAAACTCTCGAAAATTCTCTCTCGATTAATTGAGATGGCGAAAATTCTAGTTGCAATATGTGAGCATTAGCTTAGACATTATCTCATACCTTATATTTATAATGCACTACCTTAATCCTATATGGAATATTACCATAATCATATGGAATATTACCATACTCTTGGATTATTCCATACTCTTAGGATTATTTCCATACTCTCAAGATTATTACCATAATCTTATATGGAAAGGATCATGCATATACCGTAAATATAATTATATCCATGTGGATAAAGAGAATAAAATCTTGCCATTGAGCAATAGGGAACCGATTTTCCTCGATTGCTACGAACTGGATGGGCCACCAGGATCAAATCAAGGAATAAAGATGGGCCTCGAATAAATTAATTATCTTATGTTCGGCCCGAACATAAATTAATTTATAAACATTAGATCATGCCACTAGAGAAGAATGTTGACTTACCCTTTATTACCGAAGTTGAGTCGGGCTTGCACTTAGAACATTCACAGTCCCCGTATTTAAGATATCGAGCGTCCGTTAATCATTTATAGCAATCATTGCTAAAGCGATTAATAACTTTATTTCCTAAGTAGTACCACTTCGACCTTATTATTGTACTTGAGCTAACTTCGACTGCGGGGGTTTAGTACTGATAAACCTTTGAGCTCCTTAAGGGGCGTCATCATCCTAGCGGATCGGTGACTCGTCTGAGATAACTAGCGTGACATGCAACCTTGCTTTTGCACCAGAGATGGAGAATCTTGGGTTGGTACTATAACCCTCGCTCATAACAAGTCGAAGTGATGGTCGACCCTTCATACTCGCCTAATACCTTATCGAGGTTTAGATCATCGTAAGTCACCGAGATCTTGGTTCTTCGGCAGTCGAGAAGAGAACACATCTCCTTTGTGATCCTTGATACGTCGAGCGTACCGCGCATAGACAAAACAACTAAGTCCAGTCGACTCTTATCTATCTGCGGCCTAAACCGACAACTCGTCCTTAAGTCGTCTCGGTGTGAAACTTTTATATCTCATTAAACTTGACCAATCATACGGACTTACGTGATCTTCTACACCTGTATGATCTAACATATATGAGATAAGGGGACACGAGATATATGCAATCAAGTATTCAAAGCGAGATAGGAGATTGTAATAGTGGTAACGAAACATTGTATGGCTCGACAAGCGCTTTGAGTATACAAATCCAGCAGCTCGATCCAGCTTATTCAGTTATCCCGGTGAAGTTGGCGGAAAATTCACCGAGTGTATTAAGCGGGTCCTCCATATAACCGGGGTTTCAACGAATCTTTCATTTGTCTAACCCCCTCGTATCTCGGACACCCCCCGCTCGAAGAAGAATTTATTACGCCATCGCGACACCTTCGGCGATCCTCTAATGACTGCCGAGGTGAAAAATAGTATATACCTCGCGTGTTCTTGAAAAAAAAATGCATCAAGACCTCGAGGAGAACTCCTCAGCAACACCATGGCAGGCGAGCCTCATTCCTACCACTGACCTAATGGAATTTGGGAAAAAGCGTGAGATAGGAATTTGAAAATATTCTTGAATGTTCGAAGATGTTGGTAAGGGAAACCTAAGCCCGGTAGCCTTGTAACATCTACATATCTTGTTATGAACCCTCTGCGGAGGGCCATCGCTCTGTCTCACTAGGTCGGCAACACCACGAGGCATGTGCCGGAATGGGCATTCCCGCTATTCTAATCACGTCGTCGATGGTCGAGAGATGATCGGCATCCTAACCTTATATTTATCCCAAGCGAGAAGAGATCGGTGGACCTAGCGGCGATTGTAGGAAAAGCGTATGTTAACCTCGCCCGAGGATCCGTCTTGGGTGTTTAATTCACCATACATTGATTATAAACCTAGCATGCGTCTATATAATTAAATCGCAACACGTTGGGGTTTTCACGTGTTTACCTTTGGATGCGAAGAGGTCGATGGAGCGAGATGAGCGGATCGAGCGGATCGGACTCGTGCTTTGACCTTGGGCGTATCCGATTGCCCGATCTCCAGCGTCGAGTGAGGGCGATCTATGGAGAATGCTTGGAAAATCGCAATGCTCTACTCACGACTTTAAAATTCTCTTAAGACTAGAGAGGCGAAAATTCTAGTATTGTTATGTGAGCATTAACTAGACTTTATCTCATACCTTATATTTATAATGCACTACCTTAATCCTATATGGAATATTACCATAATCTGTATGGAATATTACCATAATCTGGATTATTTCCATACTCTCGAGATTATTTCCATACTCTCGGGATTATTACCATAATCTTATATGGAAAGGATCTATGCATATACCATAAATATAATAATATCCTTGTGTGATAAAGAGAATAAAATCTTTCCTTTGAGAGGACACGGGCGCCCGATTTTCTTGCGACTACGGGCCTTGATGGGCGGCCAGGATCAAATGCGAGGAATAAAGATGAGCCTCAAATAAATTAATTATCTTATGTTCGTGGAACATAAATTAATTCATAAACATTTATTCATGCCACTAGAGAATAAATGCCGACTTACCCTTTATTACCGAAGTTGAGTCGGACTTGCACTTAAACATTCTGAATCCCGTATTTAAGATATCGAGCGTCTCATTAATCATTTATAGCAATCGGTGCTTAAAGCGATTAATAACTTCATTTCATAAGTACCACTCAACCTTATTATTGTGCTTGAGCTAACTCAACTGCAGGGTTTAGTACAATAAACCTTTGAGCTCCTTAAGGGACGTCATCGTCCTAAGCGGATACGGTGACTCGTCTGAGATAACTAGCGTGACATACAAGACTTGCCACCACCCAAGATCACGGAGAATCTTGGGTTCAACATATAACCCTCACTGCAACAAGTCAAGTGATGGTCAGAACTCATACTCACCTAATACCTTATCGGGGTTTAGATCGTCGTAAGTCACCGGATCTTGGTTCTTCACGACGGTGGAAAAGAAGAACTCATCTCACTGTGATCCTTGATACGTCGGAGGCGTACCAACATAAACAAGCAACTAAGTCAGTCACTTCATATCATCTGCAGCTAAACCGACAACTCGTCCTTAAGTGCGTCTCGGTGTGAAACTTTTTATATCTCATTAAGCTTGACCAATCATACGGACTTACGTGATCTTCACACATGTATGATCTAACATATATGAGATAAGGGGACACGATATATCTGATCAGTATTCAAATCAGCTAGGAGATTGTAATAGTGGTAGCGAAACATTGTATACAAGCTCAACCAAAGCTGCTTTCGATATACAAATCAACAATCTCCCACTTATACTAAAGCAAACTTTTAGTATACAATGTGTCTTTCTACTAGCTATTACAAACAACCATCACTTTGCTTCTCCCACTTATACAAAAGTTTCCTTTCTAAGTGGGTGCCGTCAGCGCAATCAAGTCCTCTAACGTGTTCGCCGTAGACTTTTTATGGCGAAGCTCTTCGTGAATGGATCCGCTAGATTTTCCGTCGTATCAATCTTTTCAATCAGCCACGTCACCTCGTCTAACGATTTCTCGTATGACATGGTACTTTCTCTCTATGTGTTTGGTCACTTGTGGGTCAGTGGTTCCTTCGAGTTTGCATCTGCACTTGAGTTATCACGATAAACTATGATACTCTTGGGCAAACCAAAATACCACGTCTAGATCCATGAGGTGGTTCTTGAACCATACAGCCTTCTTAGAAGCCTCCAGCGGCTACATATTCGGCTTCCATGGTAGAGTCCGCAATGCATCATTGCTTTGCACTCACTGCGGATCTACTCCACCTCCCAAGGTAAACACATAGCACGAGGTTGACTTTTTCTCATCACGGTCGACTTGGAAATCCAGTCAGATAACCCAAAGGCATTAGACTATCGCATGGTAAAGTAGCCTATAATCTCGAGTCCTTTTCGTACTTGAGTATATGCTTTCTGCGATCCAATGAGCTTGTCGGTGGGCGATATCTAGCTACTATGTCTACAGCGATAGCGTATATCGGGCCTCGTGCATAGCATTGCGTACATGAGACTTCCTACGGCGGAAGCGTAAGGAACTTGTCTCATTTCCTCTATCTCGCTTTGGTATCATAGGTGAGCTGCGTCATGAATAAAGGAATGCCATGTATGCGAAAGGTAGCAATCCTTTCTTGGCGATCTCGCATACTAAAGCGAGTAATCACGATGTCAATGTAAGGCGCTTGAGATAAGCTCAACATTTTCTTCTTGCGATCTCGGTGGCCTTGATCCCAAGAATGTACGCTTATCTCCTAAGTCTTTCATTTGAAGCGATCGGATAGCCAACTCTTTACGCGTCGATACTTGACTTCACGTTGTTGCCAACTAGAAGGATGTCATCTACATAAAGTGCAAGAAATACCACATCACAGTTGACATCTAACCGATACACACAACTCTGTGCTGGGCAACGGGTAAATCCATGGGACTTTACTACCTCGTCAGCGTAAGTTCCATGATCGGGAGGCTCGCTTAAGCCCATAAATGGACTTCTTAGCTTCCATACTAGATGCTCTTCACCCTTACCACATAACCTCAAAGGTTCTTGCATATAGATGTCTCTACCTTCCTCAAGGTAACCGTTTAAGCGGTTTTAACATCCATTTTCCAAATCTCTAGGTTCAGTGGGCTGCTATGGCTAGAAGAATTACGATGGACTTGAGCATTGCTACAGTGAAAGGTCTCGTCGAAATCGATGCCCTCAATCTGAGTGTACCACTTTCGCGCCAAGCACGGCTTTGAAAGCCGAAACCTCTCCATCGAATCTCTCTTCTCTTGTATATCCACTTACTACCTATGGCTTCCTTGCCATCCGGTAGAGTGTCTTTTCATATACATCCATAGCGTTATGGACTCCATTTCTAAGTCCATAGCGGTGTGCCATGATCTTGCATCAATATCTTGTGTCGCCTTGTATGTCCATGGGTCGATTATTGCATGTTAAATCTGCTTTGGACTAAATCCGAAGATTCACCCACGACAAATCGCTCGGGTTGACGAACAACCCTCCCACTTCTGACGAGGTTCTCACAGCACTATGGCAGCGGTGGGTGCGAGATACTTGTAGTTCTCTAACTTGCACAACTTGCTTGTGTAGGTACCACTTGCAGTCGGTATCTCGGTGGAACTGACCCACTTCAATTTCTTGAAGTATGCTCGTGTCGATCCTCCCACTAGACTCGACATCTCGCCTTTGGCATAATCGGTGGTGGAATACGATCATCTTCTAATTCTTGAAGAATGATTTCAACTTTGGACTTATGATTTTCATATAATCCTCTTCTAAGAATCGGGCATTAGTGCTAATAATGACCTTGATCCTTAGGACTATAGAATAAACCACCTTTAGTTCCTCTAGGATAGCGATAAACAGCCTTGCGTCGAGATCTAGCCTCCAACTGTCGCCCTTCTTGTTCACACATGTCTTTGGATTGCCCAATATCATATGTGGCTTAAAGCCGGCTTCGCCCAAACCACAACTCGAAAGGGTCTTTTCGATTGACTTGGGCGGTACTAGATTTAGCAAGTATGCCGCGTCTCTAAGGCATATCCCGAGCAACTAAATAAGCAATGTAGCATAACTCATCATAGAACTAACCATTTCTAAAAGAGTCCTATTTCTTCGCTCGACACACCATTTGTCTTTGTGGTGTGCCGGTGAAGTCTTGTTGGGATGTAATCCCACTTCACTAGATAGTCCATAAACTTCGTTCTTGAGGTATTCGCCACAGCGATCGGACCACATGATGACTTGATACTCTTACCTAGCTTCGTCTCCACTTCCGCCTTAAACTCTTTGAATTTCTCAAGCATTCGGACTGCGGTTGAAGCGGTATACGTATCCGTGCCTTAGTGTCGTCGATGAAAGTGAAAAATACTCGTACCCTCCACGAGCTTGTGTGGACATCGGTCCACACGGTCGAATGGACTAACTCAACATTTCTTTGGCTCTATAACCCTTCGCTTTGAAGGGTGCGGTCGACATCTTACCTTCTATACGAGGATTCGCGGTGGGAGCGGATAACCGTGATATCACCCAACTCCCATTCTTAGCGGTCTTTGGATCCTATTTAGATTGATGTGACCTAATCTAAGATGCCAGAGAAAAGTAGAGTCATCTTCTTGAAAAACTTTCTCTTTTAGGGTTTGATGAAGATGCAACATAGTTATAGGTATTATGTTTTGCGAAAATAGTATAAGCGAATTATATAAGGTGCTACGAGATAACCGTCATTTCTTATGATAGAAACACCACTATCAAAATAACGAATATCCATGAGTAAATAATTTGAAGCGAAACAAGTTCCAGAAAATCCGGCACATATAAGCGTCTTTCAAAACTAAAGCGTGTCCCAAACATAAAAAACATCTCCAATCTGCAACTTGACTTTAGCCTCGTTGCCCGTGGAGATCGTTATCTCGCCATCAAGCAGCTCCTTGTCGCGCAGGAACCCACGCAGGTGTAACAAACATGATCGGTTGCGCCGTATCTACTACCGAGAATGGGTAGAACAAGTCGCTAAACATGTTTAGTTACTAAAGCAAGCAGCGTACCTTGAGCCTTGAGCATAGGGCACTTGGCCTTCCAATGCCCGTCTTACCGCACTTGAAGCACTTGCCCTTCTCTTTGGCTTCTTGAAGCCTCCGGTGGCAACCATGTTCTTGTTCCCATTACTCGCTATTTGCCTTGCTCTACCGCCTTTGGCACCTTTTCTATTTCCATTTGCGATGAAAATTTTGGGCCCTTAGATGTGCTAGCAAGAGCATGTGCTCCTTTCCCATGACTCCTTCATGACAACGAGATCATTAAACAGCGACTAAGTGTAAACTCGGTCTTGCTCATGATCGCATTCACGCCGAAGTTCTCAAAGACTTGGCGGTGTGTTGAGGATGATATCGACCTTGGCCGCCGTCGATACCTCCTCCCAACTGATCAAGACTATCCGTGAGATAGTCATGTGGGAGACATGTTCATGGACGAACTTCCTTCTTCCATCTTACGCGCCAAGATTTCTCTCATTGTGTGGAGCGGATTGTCTGATCCGACCGCCTGACTTACTCTCGAGACTTGACCAAATATCGATCAAGTCGCCATCGATCGATCTTGTGCACTGCAAGCCTTTGGACATCGTGGTCATCATATAGCATTTAGCCGTATTTTTGACTTATTCCAAAGTCAGCTGACTCGCTTGCTCATTAGTCGATCGTCGATGGGGCATCGGGTTTAGGAGTAGTGAGAACAAACATGTGTTCTTGATAAGAACATATTCCATGTTTCGTTTCCACTCGATAAAATTTGGACCGATAACGGAGTTTTGTGCGGCATATTGATAATCGGCGTGAGACATATCGAAGCGATAATGTAAACACATAAGCATCGATCGCAAATAATTCGTAACAATAATATTGTAACCTTTGATAAAACAATATTAATTGAAACCTCCAATCGCCCAAGGAATTCCACATGCAAGCCAGCGTGTGGGCGTTACATGAACCCTCGACCGGACTAAAATATACCTTTTAGTCGTTTAATTTCAATCCATGTCAACTTATCCTTATGAATGAAATTAATGATTGGACCTTACTAGACCACATCACTATCGCAAGAAGGGACTTGGCGGGAAGTTGTACTTGAGGTGATGTCTAGCAATGACCACAATTTTAACGTGAAAATGAATTCTTAAATTGGTATACTCACCGGACCATACCGCTTCCAATTCAAATTCTTTTGTTATCTCATTTATATCTATCTCTAGAGAACTTATGAAAATCGCACATACAAGCCCGCGTGTGGGCGTTTACATGAAACTCCCACTTCTCGATAGATTTAAAATGTTTTATTTAGAAATCTCATCTAACAAACTTATGATAAGCAAGGCAAGCAAGCCACGCGTGTGGGCGTTTACTCACGGTCGTCTCACTTTGTTTAGAGATCAAAAGTGGAGGTCGTGACATTTTAATTTGAAAAAATTAATTTGTCGGGTTGCTTTGCTTAGTCTTTTTATTCAAAAGGTTTGTCCATGCGAGATCACGTAATCTAGCATGCTTTTCTATAGAACTCGACATGTAAAACATGCTCGCAGAAATTCTAAAATATGCTTGATAATGCGATAAACCTAGCATGCTTACTATGCGCGTCCAATTACGTAAAACACATAAAGGTTTGTCAACGTAATATAAACATACATAGCATGCTACTGCATAAATTAAACATCCACGACATGCATATGAGCGATAAAAATAAAATAAAGCGTTCATCGCGGTCCAATCGTGAAACACGCACATTTAAATCTAATCTATTACATAGATTTACAAAGTGCAATTAAACTTGACACGACCTCGCGTGCTCGAGCACGGACCGGATTCAACAAATGGGCCTCACGTGCCGCGCACGGGCGGAAAATCTGAAGCGAGTGCGGGCGGGTCATTGTCGATCTTGGGCGCGCGTTAGGGTAAGGCCAGCAGCGCCAGCTTCTTGCGTGCGCCGCTACGCGCGTGTTCTCGCGGGCTACCTCGCGATCGCTGTCGACCGCGACCCGTCGGCTGCGGCGTCTGCCGCCCGCGGCCGAGCGTCCGTCTGAGAAGGCGTCGTCGCCAACGGCGAAACTTCGCGACCATGAGTACGCTCGTGGCGCCGGGTTTCTCGCCAACGCTGCCGCCCGTCGCCGTAGCTTCGCTTCGCCGCCGCTTGCCGCGACCGTATCTCGCGATCGCTTCGATCGCTCGATTGCTCGCGTGGCGCCGAGGGGATCTCGTCTTGTGACGCACGCCCATCGCCAGCGCCGCGATCGCCCTCGTGACCGCGAGGCTCGCTCGCGAGATACCGTCGAGGGCTGCCGAGTGACTGTTTTTCCGTCGTTTGCTTCTTCGTTCTTTCGTCTTCGTTCTTCTTTACGAGATAAGATTTACATGATAAAATCTAATCTAACCACGGATTTTCTCGTGGTGTAAAACAAAAACCAACAAAACAAACGAGCCAATATGAGCGACAAATCCACAATTATTAAAACGCATGCGTAATAATCAAACGTGAATTAATCAGCGAGCGAAGATTCGATCCCGGGCTCGATACCAGTGTAGGGAACACGTATGTTAACCCTCGCCCGAGGATCCATCTTGGTGTTTAATTCACCATACATTGATTATAAACCTAGCATGCGTCTATATAATTAAATCGCAACACGTTGGGGTTTCACGTGTTTACCTTTGGATCTCGAAGAGGTCGATGGAGCGAGATGAGCGGATCGAGCGGATCGGACTCGTGCTTTGACCTACGGGTCATATCCCGATTGCCCAATCTCCAACGTCGGTGAGGGCGATCTATGGAGAATGCTTGGAAAATCACCCAATGCTCTCTACTCACAACTTTCAAAATTCTCTCTTAAGACTAGAGAGGGCGAAAATTCTAGTATTGTTATGTGAGCATTAACCTAGACTTTATCTCATACCTTATATTTATAATGCACTACCTTAATCCTATGGAATATTACCATAATCCTATGGAATATTACCATAATCTTAGGATTATTTCCATACTCTCGGGATTATTTCCATACTCTCGGGATTATTACCATAATCTTATATGGAAAGGATCTATGCATATACCATAAATATAATAATATCCTTGTGGGATAAAGAGAATAAAATCTTTCCTTTGAGAGGACACAGGCGCGATTTTCTTGCGACTACGGGCGCTTGATGGGCGGCCAGGATCAAATCACGAGGAATAAAGATGGGCCTCAAATAAATTAATTATCTTATGTTCACCCGAACATAAATTAATTCATAAACATTTATTCATGCCACTAGAGAATAAATCTTGACTTACCCTTTATTACGAAGTTGAGTCGGGCTTGCACTTGAACATTACTGAATCCCGTATTTAAGATATCGAGCGTCCATTAATCATTTATAGCAATCATTGCTTAAAGCGATTAATAACTTCATTTCCTTAAGTAGTACCACTCAACCTTATTATTGTACTTGAGCTAACTCGACTGCGGGGTTTAGTCTGATAAACCTTTGAGCTCATTAAGGGGCGTCATCATCCTAGCGGATACGGTGACTCGTCTGAGATAACTAGCGTGACATCTGATCGCCACCACCCAAGATCACGGAGAATCTTGGGTTAGAACTATAACCTCACTCATAACAAGTCAAAGTGATGGTCGACCTCATTACTTTCGCTAATACCTTATCGAGGTTTAGATCATCGTAAGTCACCGAGATCTTGGTTCTTCACGACGGTGAGAAGAAGAACTCATCTCATCGTGATCCTTGAATACGTCGAGGCGTACCCGGCATAGACAAGCAACTAAGTCAAGTCACTTTATCTATCTGCTGACTAAGCCGACAACTCGTCCTTAAGTCGTCTCATTGTGAAACTTTTATATCTCATTAAGCTTGACCAATCATACGGACTTACGTGATCTTCTACACCTGTATGATCTAACTTATATATGAGATAAGGGGACACGAGATATATGCGATCAAGTATTGAATCGGATAGGAGATTGTAATAGTGGTAACGAGGAAACATTGTATACAAGCTCAACCAAACTGCTTTCAGTATACAAATCCAACACTGATGCCCAAAGATCTACCCACAAGGTTATGACACACATAATCCTTAACTTCTATTTCGCTATCAGGGTAAAAAGAAGAATGGGAAGAACCAGATGTAGAGGGAGAAGAAGAAGTCATACTTACTTTTTTTAGTGATGGGTTATTGCTTCTTCGATGAGTTAGGGATAGATTTCTGAGAACTCTGAAAATCTGGTCTGTTTTCTTTGCTCTGGAACGATGGTGATCGATCTTAATTTCGTTAGGGAAATAAATACACAAATAACACAAAGGATTTACGTGGTTCGATCTATTAAAAATATCTACGTCCACGGGGAGGGAGAGAGTATTTGATATTGATTTTGTGAGGCGTGATTACAAAGAGTGTAGATGATCGTAGATCGATCTGAGTGTAGATGATTGTAGATGTCCCTCTATTCTCTAATCTAGCCTCTATTTATACATATTCATGAAGTTGAGTTCGACTCTGACTCTGATACCAAGTTGAGTTCGACTCTGATACCAAGTTGAGTTCGACTCTGACTCTGATTCCAAGTTGAGTTCGACTCTGACTCTGATACCAAGTTGAGTTCGACTCTGACTCTGATACCAAGTTGAGTTCGACTTTGATTCCAAGTCTTCTCTCATAAGGATTCTTTTAGATATGCATCCGAATCTTCTCGTCTCCAATTACCATTAGAGTTGTAGTTGATCGAGGGAGTCTTCTTGGGCGAACTCACATGGGCCGAGCTTAATGTCGGGGCCCATTTATATTGGGCGATGCAGGCCTAGTAGTTGGGCGTATCCTATCATATCCCCCACGAGCGTGAAGATGAGGTCTTGATGGATGGGGATAGTGGTTCTGTCGTTTCACCGAAACTTGTGATCGGCGAAGTGGGTGTGTACGATCTGTCAGTCGTGTGCGTCGCAACTTTCACCGCCAGGCGTTATGCAATCATATGTCGCTTGGCCGCCTTGCCGGGCGCTCGTCAAATCGTATGTCGCTTTGCCCCTGTCGAGGCGTTATGCGAAGTCGGTATGTCGCTTTATGTCGCTTGGCCGCTTTTCCGAGGTGTTCACGGTCGTATGTCGCAGCTTCACCACGCCGAGGCGCATGCAAAGTCGTGTCGCTAACCGCCATGTCGGGCATTATGCCAAAGTCGATGTCGCCGCTTCACCGCCGGCGCTATATGCAAGTCGTATGTCGCCGGCCCGTCTTTGCCGGTGCTGTTCGCCGGTCGTATGTAACTGGCTTCCCGCCGGCGTTATGCGAAAGTCGTATGTAAGCAGCTCGTCTCGTCGGTCGGTTATCGCCGTCGTCGTAATCGCCGCTTCACTCGCCGGTCGCCGTCAAGTCGTATGTCGCTGGTTTCGTCTTTGCCGAGCGCTCGCCGGTCGTATATCGCGGCTTCACCGCCGAGGTGTTATGCCAAAGTCGTATGTCGCCGCTTCGCCTCTCGTCGGGCGCTATGCCAAGTCGTATGTCGCCGGCTTCACCGCCGGGGCATTATGCGAAGTCGTATGTCGCTAGCTTCACCTTAGGCGTTATGCGCCAAGTCGTATGTCGCTTTATGTCGCTGGCCGCCTTGCGGCGCTGCCGATGGCGAATATGTCGCTGGCTTCACCCTATCGGTGCGTTATGCGAAGTCGGTATGTCGCTGGCTTCACCGCCGGGCGTTATGCGAGTCGTATGTCGCTGGCTTCACCATGCCGGCGTTATGCCGATGGCGAATATGTAACCGTGCGAGGTCGAGGCCGAAGCGGCTCGGGATGCGGCGAAGGCGAGGCGCGCAGCTCGGCGTCGGCAAGTGGCAAAGGTCGAGGTCGGTTGGCGGAGGGACGGCGGCGGCCCGAGGCGGCGAAGCGCGGGTGGCGGCGGCGGCAGGGCGGCGGCGGCGGCGGCTGCGGGCCGAGGCGGGCGTGAAGGCCGGGCGGCTGTGGGCGGCGGCAAGGCGGAGGCGGGCGGCGGGCGGCGGCAGGCGGGCGGCGACTGCGGAAGGCCGGGCGGGCGGCGAAGTGCAAGTCATCCAGTGGAAGGCCGGCGGAGACGGCCGGTGTCGGAGGCGAGGTCGGCTGCGGAAGGCGAGGTGAGGTGGTTCGTCCTCGTGTTAAATGAAGGTAATCATCCTCGTAAAAGCGCGGTAGTTCGTCCTCGTTTTAAGCGAAGGTAATTCATCCTCAGTAAAGCGAAGGTAGTTCATCCTCGTATTAAATGAAGGTAATTCATCCTAAATAAGCGAAGGTAGTTAGTCTCGTGATGAGCGAAGGTAATTCATCCTCGTAAAACGAAGGTAGTTCGTCCTCATTTTAAACGAAGGTAATTCATCCTCGTAAAACGAAGGTAGTTCGTCCTCGTATTAGACGAAGGTATAGGTTCCTTATTTGGCAAGGTCATCGCTAGGGGTGGTCCCCTCTTCCTCGAATTAACGAAGGTATAGGTTCTTTATTTGGCAAGGTCATCGCTAGGGATGGTCCCCTCTTCCTCGAATTAACGAAGGTATAGGTTCCTTATTTGGCAAGTTTTATCGCTAGGGGTGGTCCCTTCACGCGCGTTTATAGTTCATCCTCGTATTAAACGAAGGTAGTCTGTCCTCCGTCGAGGGTATAGTTCGTCCTCCGAAGAGGGTATATTTCGTCCTCCGAAGAGGGTATATTTCGTCCTCCGAAAAGGAGGGTATAGTTCGTCCTCCGAAGAGGGTATAGTTCGTCCTCCTTAGAGGGTAATTCGTCCTCCTTAGAGGGTAATGCATAAGTGACAAATGAAATATGCAAGAAAAGATTTTATTAATGAAAAACGACGTACCGGATAAATGGGCGAGTTTATATGACCCTTTTCCGAGTACTTCTTTAATTCGGTATGGTCCTTCCCATGTGGTATCTAACTTGCCGAGCTTTGCAGCTTTGCCGACTTCGTTACTTTAAGCTGTGTGCCAACTTGGAATTATCGGGTTTGACATTGGTTATAATATCGAGCTACTTGTTGCTTGTCTTGAGCTTCTCTGTGTGGCGAGGTCTCTTCTCGATTGCCGAGATTACGACCTCGGTTCCTCGATCGTCCTCTTTCCTCTTTACATCGAGAGGGTTCCACCTTGTCACCTTCACGTTTTCTCGCGTCCGCCCGTGCGCTTGGCGAACCGATCTGCTATGTGCCCCAACGCAGCGCGAGGCTCGTGCCAGCGATCTCCTTGTATAGGGCCCGGGAAAGATGCCGTTGGAAAGCCGAGATAATGAGGAGGTCGTCTACATACTCGACTTTTAGGCTCTCCTTATTGAACCTAGTCGTGAAGTCGCCGATGGATTCACCTCGGCCTTGCCTCACGGTGAGGAGGCGAGCCGAGGTGGTTTGGACTCACCTTTTGGAAGAATCTTGATGGAAGGCGCCATCGATCGCGATATGATCCAATGCTTTCGGAGGTAGGTGTCGAACCACCGACAGGCGTTGTAGACTAGCAACTCGGAAGAGCTTGCACATATGGATATGTCGGCGTTGGTTGATCATATTGTCTTCGGGCTGCGAGAGGAAGTTCTGCGGGTCCCTTAGTCCATCATAGGGGCTATGCTCGGCACCGGTATTTGTCAGGAGTGGGGTGTCGAGTATTCGTTTGAGAAGGGTGACTATCCTCCGTACCCGTCGAAACCGCCCTCTGGAGAGTGGGCGGAGTTCGTCGACGAACTCGTTTTGGTAACCATGACCGGCCTCGCGGCGATCGCGATGTCCTTTCCCGCGCTGTTCGTCCCTTGTGCGATTGGTTTGGGCCCCAATGCGCGCAGAGGTATGAACGCCTATGATTTGGATGCTAGGGATCCACTCGTTGCGATGCCTCGTGTTTAGAGAGCTTCGTTCACTTCTTCGGGATGCGGCCGACCTTGTGCGTGGTCGGTATTGAGAAAGCTCTCCTTGTTTTCTCGAAACCCCTTGGCGGCGTCGTCGAGGTTTATCTATGAGCGGAGGTGCTCCTTGGTTGCTATTGCGATCTCGCCCGCTTGATGCCAGCTTCTTCATGTAGGATTGGGTTGCCTGTTCGTCGATTGTTTGAACATGACCTTGAGGGTTGGTTCTCTCGAAGGGTTTTCCCAGTGAGCTCGGCGTGTCGGCCGTTGTTGTTGCGGCGACCACGGATGCGTGAATTCGGTATGCATTGTCGTGATTGATTCCTAAGCGATGGTTGATCGAAAACACAAATTTCGGTTCCCAGAGACGGCGCCATGATCGATCTTAATTTCGTTAGGAAATAAATGCACAAAGAACACAAAGGATTTACGTGGTTCGATCTATTAAAAGATCTCGTCCACGGGGAGGAGAGAGTATTTGATATTGATAATGTGAGGTGATTACAAAAGTGTAGATGATGGTAGATCGATCCGAGTGTAGATGATTGTAGATGTCCTCTCTCTAATCTAGCCTCTGTTTATACATATTCATGAAGTTGAGTTCGACTACGATTCCAAGTTGAGTTCGACTCGACTACGATTCAAGTTGAGTTCGACTCGACTACGATTCCAAGTTGAGTTCGACTCGACTCGATTCCAAGTTGAGTTCGACACCGACTACGATGCCAAGTTGAGTTGACTCGACTACGATACCAAGTTGAGTTCGACTACGATTCCAAGTCTTCTCTCATAGGATTCTTTTAGATATGCATCCGAATCTTCTACGTCTCCAATTGCGATTAGAGTTGTAGTTGATCGAGAGTCTTCTTGGGCGAACTCACATGGGCCGAGCTTAATGTCGGGGCCCATTTATATTGGGCCCGATGCCCGGCCTAGTAGTTGGGCCGTATCTGTCGGATGGGGAGAAAAAGTGAGCAGTTTCATTATGCGGGCTATTTATAGGTACAAATGGGCCCAAACCTACCGTTTCAACTTCCCGTGGCTAATGTGATTTGATGTGGGTTGTGGCACACGATTTGAGCGTAACTACCGTCTGGCGCGTATGGCGTACTCTAGGGTAAGATAGACCGCCCGATCGACCGTGCAATCATCACTCGAGCCTCGGTATCCTCCGTAGCGAGACACTCGGTCGGACCTCGGTATCCTGCAGGCGGGCTCAGTCGGACCTCGGCGTCCTCCGGAAAAGCGGGCCACCGGTCGGACCTCGGCGTCCTTCCAGCGGACATTCTGTCTGACAAAGAACGGATGGCTCCGGTCCATGCGTTCCCGCCAGAAAGAGCAGTCGCCTCGCCCGATTCAAACCTGGGAAAACAATCGACGCGTTTCGGATCGGTCTTGATATCGTCGGTGAACATCTCGCGGATCGGTCCCAGTATTACCCGTCCGAATATCGCTATCCGGTCGGACCTCACATTCCTGCGGGACATCTGTCCGAGGATGAGCGACTCGATTCGGACCTCATAGCGATGCATATCGAAACCAACGACTATCACACCCGCCTCGGACCCGGATCGTCGATTCACCCCTAACGTCAAAACCCAACACTGACAACAACCTCAGAGCACCAACCGGCCTCGGTCGAATACCATCCTCACTCCACTCGGCATGGTCGTTACTCGACTATTCGGGGGGGGCTATGATGGGATATGGCCCAACCGCTCGGGCCCACTAGCAGGCCCAAACGAGCTGGGCCTGACCTAATAACGGCCCACGCGGTTAAGCCCCATCTTCCAAACCCTAATCCAGACTTGGGAGGCGCCACCTTACAGGCAAGATGGAGAGTCCCTACATGGAAGGCGTGGGATCCCTACACGGAAGGCGAGGGATCCCTACGTGCGAGATGAAGAGTCCCTACATGGAGGGGGCTCAGGTCCCGCCAATCAAGGGATTGGGCACGTCTTTAGGGGTCCTCAGATATGTATAAATAGAGGTTAGATTGACGGTAAAGGGTTGTGAACTTATTGAATACTAAGAGCTTTTATTATACCACTCAGTAATCAAATCATAGTGAAAGTATTGAGAATCACTCCTCCGTGGACGTGATCTATTCCGATCGAACCACGTAAAAGCGCTGGTGTTTTTTCTTTATATCAAATCTCGTATATTAACATCACTAGATTTATCGAGTAAGCATGCTTTTTCTAGATAAAAATATACACAAACAAACATTCGGAAACATACACATGCAGATTTCACCAACAAACATAGATAAAACATGCTTTGTCCAGACAACATTTGAAAACATATGCATATAGGGCTATGTATCCAAGTTCACTATCTAACAAAAACATGCTTGTTTAGACCACTAAAAGCATATTCAAACAATAATGGGAAGCACACGCATAACACTGATGCACATGCACGTGCTATACAACGGGGACCACATAAAAACATATCAATCTCATTTTTTACGGATTATAGGGGAAGTGATGCGTTAGTTTTTTTTCATGTTTATAACACTTTAACCTTTTTCTAATTTTTTTTATCCATTTTCAATTTTTTTAAATTAAAAAAAATGTTATAGGGAAATATCGTGAACATTAGATTAAAAAATAATTGAGAGTTAAGATTAGTTTCTAGTTACTAGTTTAAATTTGGTTTCTAATAGATCTTATCCCATATATCTAATACTCCCACTGTCCCATTTAAAATATCTCACTTTTCTTTTTGGATTGTCCTATTACAAATGTCTTATTTCATTTTAGGAAATAATTAACCCTTCAAAAAGTGTGGATCATACCCACTTTTTAACACTTTAACTACTTTATATTTTTTTCCTAAATACCCGTGCCCAAAAGAAATGGGACATTTTAGGCGGGACGGAGGGAGTATCTAACTTAAAAATAAAAATAAAAATTAAGTGGGCATACATGGCTCTATACTTGTTTAACCCGCGATCTGATCGACCATCAGATCACCCGGACCAAAAGAGTCTAATTTTTTTTGAGTATCCTATATATGAAGTCTAACCCAACCCTAAATATGGGTGGGCCCAACCCAACGTGTCAAACCGTTTCGACTTGTTTTGATAGCTCTATACAAAATATATGATATTTTCACTTACTTATTAGTTATACATGTTTGATATATACATTTATCTATAAAAAGGATCATTTAATTTTGATGATTGCTGTTGTTCCACACATGGGTGTACTATTTAAAAATATATAGGAGTGATGCATAATAGCCCGGAGGAAGTTAAACTTTGATACTGAACGTACCTGAATCTGTCCATTCATCACTTGTAAATTAGTCTCCTGTCAATTCTTCACACTTCTTGTTCCAAACCATAAATGCAATTCTACTAGCCTAACTTGTGACTAGATGGGCTGATCCTTTTTATGCAACTAAAAACCATACCAAAATTATGTTGTATGAAATAGAAAGATAACGGACACAAATTCTGCACACTACCAGATTTCATGTTCTAATAATTAATAAAATTATGCTCAATCCGTCTATGATATATAGTCTCAGTTTTATCAGTACTAGTTTTAATAAATGAAATGAGTGTAAAATGAGTGGAGAATGAGACTCACACATAATAAAATATATTATGTGAGTGGAAAATATGGGTCATGGATGATTTTTTTGTAAATAAGTGAATTGAGTGCAGGTAAAAGTGTTGACTTTTGGATTGGGTCTATGTCCATAAAAGAAAAGTGAAAGAATTTTGTGAACATACCAAAATAGAATTAAATGAGCAAATATGATGGACGGATGTAGTATAAATTAACATTTGATCTAGTATAAAATCAACATCCAATTTCTTATAGTACAAATTTCAATTAATTCAATTTTGTAATTCAGTAACTAAATCGAGTCATGCTTACCTCTATCCTATATAGAAAAAAAAAACATTTTTTTAGCAATCTCGGTTTGTTTTTGAGTTTGAAGACAAAACATCAACTCTGAAGAGGATTCCATCCAACTAGTATAGATTAAGGGTCCAACTAATATAGATTAAGGGAGCCAATCACCCAGAAGGATCAACGTGGGTAACTGTGTACTTCAAATAATAAACATTTTTTTAAAATTTGAACTTTTTATATTACAATGTCACACGCACAAAATATCGACATAAATCTTTGATAGGATACGGCCCAACTTCAGGCGGCGTCGGGCTGTCTGAATGGGTCCCGACATTAAGCTCGACCTATGTGAGTTTAGCCCAAGAAGAGATGTGATAGGATGCGGTACCATTGCGGCGTCGCGCCCAATACAAATGGGTCCCGACATTAAGCTCGGCTTATGTGAGTTCGGCCAGAAGACTCTCAACCAACTACAACTCAAATCGCAGTGGAGCGTTGAAGATTGAGATGCATATCTAAAGAATCCTTATGAGAAGACTTCAGATAAAGTCGAACTCAATATGATAGTATATAAATAGAGGCTAGATTAGAGAAAATCATTATCTACGCTATTTGTAATCGCTTCATACACACTTAATACATAAATACTTTCTTGCTCCGTGGACGTAGATCTATCTCAATAGATCGAACCACGTTATTTCCTCGTGTTCCTTACGTATTTATTACCCTACGAAATTAAGATCGATCAAATGCATTTTCATTTTAAAATTTTGATTTCCTTTTTGAAATCAAAAGAAGAAGTTGAAAACAAAAACAAAAACAAAATCAAAATCTGCTGTACATATGTGAAAATAAAATTGAGATCTCTCATACTTTATAATTGAAATATCACATATCGGGCCTCTACGAACTTAACTCAATTGATTAAAAGCTAATAAATTTAAAATAAAGATCAATGATGGAATTTTAACAATCATAATATAAAATTTCACTCTTAAAGACTTACTATCTATTAGACAAATGTAGGAGCTTTTGGGGAAAGTTGGAACAAGATATCACATGTCGGACTCAAATCAAAGTCAAAATCGACATACCTATCGTAATAGACGTTGTAATTATTTGAATGAGAGACAGAGAAAAGAAAAAAGTAAAATAAATTTCAAAGTCAAATAATGACAACTGACGGAATATAAAAAATTTCACGCTTCACATTTTGGAATAAAATACTGCAATTATATTAGACATGGGCGGTGACGGCACCACCGTCTCACGCCATTGTAAACAAATACCACAAACACGCAGCGCTACAATTTGCTAACTGAAATCTTGTGGATACCAACATAGTGCGCTACTCAAGGAGATTGAGTTGTTGGGAGAGATGATGATGGCAGAGATGGTCGAAGGTTGTGTATACAAGGAACCCTTATCGATTTACGAAAAATGGTTTTGCGGGGCGACCCTTTTCTACATCATCTGTTTAGCCATTCTGGAAGTTTCCGGGAAGCATCTCCAGTACTCCAAATTCTGGAATTTGGGATCCAAGAATTCTTCCAAATCTGTGGTTTCGAGTAAAGTTGGGATGCTCATTATATACACTCCGGCATTAATCGCCGGCATCTCTTCATTTTGGCTCTTCCCGGGTGGTGGGATCAGGTTTCTGATGCTGAAATCTGCAGTCACCGTCCATTTTCTCAAGAGGGACCTCGAGGTATCCATCTTGCTCTCCCTATTTTTTGTTTTGTTTCACAATTGATTTGATTTCTTCTTGATTGATGAACCGACTTTATTTTTGTGGTGGTGTTATTTGATCCCGATTAATGGATTGATGCTGATTTTGTTATGTTCAAGTAGGCATTCATTATGTTGCTATAGTGTTTTATTTATGTGAATACAAGTTGAAGATATCATTTTGTGATAGTGATGTAGTTTAATTGGTGAGTTTGTTTGAAGATGGTGTTGGCTCAGCTAGTTAAGTATGTTAGGATTAGGCAACAGAGCTGTCTCTCTTTGATACAATTTTGTGAGATTTGCATATTTGATTGTTGCACATTTGAATGAAGTATGTGTTTAGCGCTTGTACTCGTTCAGTCGTTTGTTGAGGTAACTAGAGCTTATAACAAACCGGGGAATCAAAAGCTGAGAAGCCGTCCTTCGGAGTGTTATATGGTGTATCTATCCATTCGTCTTGGTTGCGACATATTTGTGGTTTTTATGCTATAGAGAACGGGTGAAAGTAAGTCGCTCTATAGAAAAATCGAGTATAAGAGTTGTATTAGCCTTAAATAATGTGTGTTATGTTGCTTCAAGTTGCAAGAATGGACCTATATCCAATTGATGAAGTCATTAGAGGATGCCTAATTTCATGTCAATATGGAATTACCAAGTAACTTTTGAGTGGTCATGTTGCAAGATATGCATATTGTCATATATTCAATAAGTTCGCGTTTGTTAGATGGAAGTGCAAAAGATGGGAAGAGTATTCATGGTTAATAGTGTGGCTGCTGTTTACAAGTCATAAAAATCAAAAGAAAAAAGAAAAAAAAGTGCCGAAAAAAGAAAGAAAGAACTTTAACTGTGTATCTTCGCCGGAGTTTTCTTGCACTTGATAATCTGCATGTTTTTGTACCCATGTACAAGTATTTGAGTGGCATTGACATCCACAAAACCATTTCACGAAATGTAAACCAGCCATGGTTGAAGGATTTCTTGTCTTGGCATTCTAACAGCCTAATTTCTTTGTCAGATTTTTCAATTATGTATATGATTTTCTATAGATAGGATATTTTGGAAGATTCTTAATCATGCTAATGATCAAAATGGCACTATAATCTCCAACCAGATGCATTGTGAACTTGCTCTTTTTTTGTTTTTTTAATATTGCTTGATTAACTACTGTTTTCTTAGAGTCTTGAAATTTCTGTGATTGGAACAGAATTCATGTTCCTACCCTTGTCAATTAATCTACCTGAAGACACTTTCTTTAGTTTGTTTGTCATGAAACCGTTGGTTGGCATTGTTTTATGTTGTGTGGTCTTGTGATAAATTAACTAGTAGGTGCAAATGTCAAACCGGTTTTCTCAGATATAGTACAAGTTCTGGTCACCCCTTTGAAGGAGCTGAATTTTGTATCACAATTGTGTCAAGGATTTCTAAAGTTCGTCTCCTTGACTCCCGTCTTGGATTATACTAAAGCTTCATTTCTGCATATTCACGTGTCCAAATTTTTATAAATATTCTCAATCAGATGTGCTTAAATTTGTGAATAATGCTTTTGATGCTTGTTGGAACTTGGAAGTGTAGGTACTGTTCCTTCACAAATTCAGCGGCTTTTTCGTCGTAGAAAGTGCAATTATCATTGCAGCCACCTATTTCACAGCTGCTGCAGGCTTTGTCTACTTTCATAACCAAACTCAAGGGCTTCCAGAACCTTCAGTCGATCTCAAGCATCTAGGTGTCATGCTCTCGCTCGTTGGACTCTCAGGCAACTTGTATCACCACTACCTCCTCTCCAAGCTCAGGAAGAAGAACGGTAAGGGCTATGAGATCCCTCGAGGAGGTCTCTTCAGTCTCGTTATATGCCCCCACTACCTCTTCGAAATCATCACCTTCGTAGGGTTCTCGTTCATCTCTCAAACGATATTTACCTACGCGTGTGCTGTCGGAGTAGCGTTTTACTTGCTTGCAAGAAGCTATGCCACTAGAAAATGGTATGTCTCCAAATTTGAGAATTTCCCCAAGACTGTCAAAGCTCTGATCCCATATGTTTTCTAGATTTAAATGATGTATGTATTTATGTGTTCTGAAATACCCTCAACTGTGTGTAATGTGATCGATTCTGGAACATCTTGTGTTCTTTTTCATCTTGCCTTCCTGAAATTTTGAAGAAAATGCTGTGAAACGATAAACATTGAACATGGCACTAATTATTACCACAAGCTAATATCATAATTCATTAATTCCTCAATCAAAACCAAAATTTAAAAAAAAAAAAAAAAGTTCTCCCCTCGACGATTACTCTGAAAATAAAATGATCTACCACACATAAAAATAGTTGATTGCCTTTAAATTTTGTCCAAAATTTAAAGCCTTGATTCGAAGGAACACTTTCTGATGGTAATAAAGTTGCAGTAAAAGCTTTCCAACCAATGGGAAACTGTAATTCAAACAAAAACAGTTGGCGACCAATAACGGTTATGCTAAACTTTGCAACTTCAATTCCATCACATTATTTTCCAACAATAATCAATGTTTTTGTGAGCGTATGTTGGCCTAGTGGTAAAGTGGTTAATGCATGAGGCCAAAGGTCTCGGGTTCGAGTCCACCGTGATGCGACCTTTAAAATTTCTGTATTAATTGACCAAAAAAAATAATCAATGTTTTCATATAATCCTAACAAATGATGAATGCATTTGATAATACAATTAGAGTTTGAAATGGAAGGCAAAGTGTCGACAAATGGTGATGCGTTGTTGGTGGTGAAATGCAGCAGCTGAAATTGTGGCTCCTACATTTGTTATCAAGGAAAGATCAACATTTGTCTGTCATCAATATTTGATTTGACAAGAAATGTTTAGCAGTTTCAGTATATGAAAGAATCAACATGACTAAAGCAACGGCTACAATATGCTTATCCTGTTAGTATTCGTGGTTTCTGATGCTTGTAGCATAGTGTGCGTTCTGGAAATCTTTATGAAAAAACTATCAGTTTAAAGTTGTATTGATATATTTGATGAGTAGTGTGTATTTATTACTCCCTCTATCCCGTTCTAAGCGATTCATTGCTTTTGGGTACATAGATTAAGGAGGGTTGTGTTTTATGTATAAACTAATGTGGTTCACGGAATTCGAGATATTTTTATGTATTGAAATGATTCCTTTTTTAGTATAAGCCATTTAGAGTGAGACAATTTAAAGAAAAATACGAATCAATTAGAGTGCGACGGAGGGAGTATTATCTTTTGATTAGCAAATATCTGGTCTATATATTTCATCCACTTGCAACAAACTCTAAAATGGTTTCATCGCAAGGCTGGACTAGCGAAGGCGGCTGAGATTATTAGATTCCTTCAATAACATTGGGCCAATGCACTAAGATGGATTTCAAGCCGATATCTTTTGTTCACTATCCAAGCCCACAGGGAATCCATATAATACATCTTCTTTGAGATCCTTTTTCTTTCTTTTACTTTATATTTATGACAAAATCTCATGTGAGGATATTATTACGTGAAGACACATAAAATCCACACTCTAATTGAAATTTTGCGTGAAGACCACACAAATTTAGGGTGTGATCTCCATCATCCTCATATGAGGACGTCCTCTCAGAAGACCACCCCATTACTATATTCATATATGTTATGTGTTTTTTCAGTGGAGATATCGCCTCCACTTAAATGTCTAAGAAGCAGCCAATAGTTACACTTTTAAATTGCGTGCATAGCTGAATATGTAAATGTATGTCACATCTAATGTTTGGCGTGCTATATGGTTTGTAACTTTGTTGAAAGAGCTTGGTTGCCACACAGATTGTATTTGTCTCTTCTTGTGGAATATGTGAAGTTACAAGATCAAGTTGCCAACATGATCTACACCAAAGCACTCAAACATAAACATTTTCTTTAATTTAAAAAGATTGATGACTAGCAGAAATATGGTGTGTTATAATTTTCTTTTTGCACGATGTAATTTCTTAAACAATTTTTTTGCCAAAAAGAAAAATGCATACTAAGTCAATTTTTTAGACATCGGCAAATTTTGAACAACTCTATTTTGCTACAAATTAATTAGTAATGTTTTTATACATTTTTTATTGTTAATGATAGTCTACACCCTCTTAATCGGATGGAATTCCAGAATTAGTTTTACTACTCCATCCGTCCACCATTTTTGTTCATTAATTTTGATGGTACGAGTTTTAATAAATTATTAATGAGTGTAAAATAAGTGGAGATAATAAATGAATAGACTAACGAGATAGTGGGATTAAAAGGTATGTCATAGGATAATAAATAAATATATTACTGGATAGTGGGTGTAAAAAAGTGGATTGGGAGTGATTTTTTTGTAAATAAGTAGGTAGGTTTATAAATTTTCAAAAAAATCATTGAATCAAACAAAATTTTATTCAATAACCGAATCGAAATATATTTTGGTTAAATAGAATTTTTAACAAAAAAAATATATTTTTTGAATAAATAAATAAATAAAAAATATTTTATATTGATATATAATAAAAAAACATTTTTATATGTTATATATACAAAATATTTTACAAAAAATTAGTTAATAATATTATATAATAAATAAACAATACTCTATCTGTCCATCAAAAGCTTGCATTAGTTTTGATGACACGAGTTTTAATAAATTGTAATTAGTGTAAAGTGAGTGGAAATACTAAATAAATATATTAATGGGTATTGGAGTAAAAAAGTGGGTCATTGTGACTTTTTTTAAATAAGTGGTAGATTGATAGTAATTGATGTCTCCGAAAATAGAAAATACAAGCTTTTGGTGACGTTACAAAAAATAATTAAATGCAAGATTTTGGTGGACAGAGGAAGTATTATATATTGATATAAATAATTAATATTATATTTTGTAAATATTTCGACATGAATAAATAATATTTTTTTTAAATATTATATTGATATAATAGGGAGGGAGAGAGAGAAATGAATAGGATTAAAGGTATTGATATATTAAAATTATAATTCAAATAAATAAATAATATTATATATATATATATATATATATATATATATATATATCTGTTTTCGGTTAAAAAATTACGAACAAACCGAAAATCAATTATCGAATTTTAATACGTTTAACTGAAATAAGCGAACCAAATTTAATTTTCAATTTGGTTCGGTTATCTATTTTAGTAATTTGCTCACCCCAACTATTTTTAAACAAAAATAAGTTTGGCAACTAATTGAGTTGACGAAGACCCGCGTCATTGCCCGTCGATCACGTAATATAGTAGAATACAAAATATAGACATCTTGATAGTTATGACATTGTTTTCTTTTGTTTTTATCATATTGAAAATTTTGTTAGTGCATTTAAATTTCTAACATTTTAGAGTCTTGACGTAGCTAAAGATAGTGACTCAAAAGTATTATTTATGACGTGAAAAATGAAACATGTATATAAATGTATATATAATAATAATTATGACATAAGAAATGAAATATATATACAAATATAAATATATATTATTAATATATAGAAATGAATACAATATAACAATCATAGTGTCAATATTATTACAATATGTCGACACTGTAATTGATTAATTGGTTAATTATTTGCATGCTAAATCAATATTAATTGGTTAATTATCTGTACTAAATAGCGATGCAATTGAGAGTAAATTCAAGTTTGTAGAAGTCAACATTTATCTTTATATAGGAATGATAAATTAATTCAAACCAAATGTAATAGCAATAATGGCTGGAGAAATTCTATTGTTTCATAGATTTCCTTGCATTATTTTTAGGGACTGAGTATTCGGTTATTCAGTTGGTTTTGAACGAAAAAATAAACGAAATGAATTAACCGATTTTTTCAGAAAAAATAACTGAATCGAACCGAATATTATTCGGTAATCAAACCGAAATATATTTTGGTTATTTCAGTTAAACAACCGAATATTTAACAAAAAAATAGGGGAAGAGACAGTGGCGGAGCCAGACATTTCATGTTGGGGGGCCCAAAAATAATTTTTTTAATAAAAATAAAAATAAATAGTATTATTTAAATTACATTACAATATTCAAAAAATAAAAGTTAAATACAATCACATCATAACATTTCCCTTCTATTCTTCATCTTCTGAAATCGCTGCATAATAGTTTCATTACTGATATTGACGAACACATCCTTCTCGATATAAGGAACTAAGCAATCATTCGGTGGTTGGTCTCCATACGATTGCGTAGAGAACTTTCGATGAATTTCATTGCTGAGAAAGCTCTTTCTACTGAGGCAGTGGCAACCGGTAAGATCAATGACAACTTCACTAATAAATAAACCAATGGAAAAACTTCATGTTTTCTTGTAGAAACCATCTGTTGAGCAAGACCTCCAATCCCTGATACTACTGAAAATGTTTCATCTATACGCACATCGAAAATAAAGTTTTCAAGTTGACTTTCAAGTTCATATAAAGTAACTTCAGAAAATTCAGATGGGTAACACCTTGCAAGGCGAAGCAGCTTCTTCGAATCAAATGCAGAAAATGAATCTCTAGGATCGAAGCATGTCATGCATAAAAGTAAATCCGTGTTGACTTCATCAAAACGTTGATTCAACTCTTGAGCTTGCATATCAATCACAGAACAAAATATCTCAACTCGATAATGATGGAGATTCGTCATTTTCTCGATTCTACGTCTTCCTCTTCCTCGAACTACATACTCATCTTCCATATCTAGCACATCTATCCCATATGTGCTACAAAACTTACAAACTTCAGTAACCAAAATCTCCCAACCTTTTTCCCTCATTACTTACAAACGTGTTTTTGCTACCTTAACAAGATTTATTGCATTAACAATGTCTTGATCATTCCTTTGTAGCACTTGAGAAAGTTCATGTGTGATCCCCAATATTTGCTTCATAAGATGTAACACAAAGACAAACTCAAAACGATTTATAACTTCTAGCACATCAATAGCTTCTGCCCTCTGTGAATCATCATTACCATTCTTCCCAACATACTCGAGATCATCAAAAATAGAAGAAAATAAATGCATCAGGTTGATGAGAGTACCATAATGTGAACTCCAACGAGTATCTCCATGCCGTTTCAATCCCATTTCTTGATTCAATCCTCTTCCGGTCTTAATTTCATCACTTGCAATCCTTGATAATCTTACATCTTTGGCTCTCGGAGCATATCCTGCGCTTACAAGAACCTCCAACAATATTACATAAGCGGGTGATGATTAAAAAGGACCCAACGTTTGTTTGCTTTTAGAAACAAAGAACAATTGTGAGTTGAAGTTGATGAGCAAAACAATGTACATAATAAGCACTAAGTTTCTCTTGAGTATCAAACTTTTCAACCCATGGAATTCTCCTCTCATGTTGCTTGCACCATCATATCCTTGACCTCTCAAACTAGATACACTTAGACCATAAGTAGAGAACAAAGAATCAAGTGCCTTCTCAAGTGAGGTTGCAGCGGTGTCACTAACGTGCGAGACCAAGAAACGTTCTATGACACATCCATTCTTGTCTACATAACGTACTACAACACCCATTTGCTCTTTGACGGATATATCCGACACTCATCAACTAATATGGAGAAAAATCATTTCAATATCCGTTATGATAGCTTTTGTAGTCTCATTGCAATTGAATTTATGATATCTTCTCGAATATCCGGTGATGTTAGTTTGAGGTTGTCGGGAGCATTGTTTAGTACAACACTAGATATCTCATCATTGCGAAAGCGATAACCTTCAAAAGCTCAAGAAAGTTCCCTTGATTCATGATTCTCCGGACTCATTATTTCCTCGAAAAGCTAATCCTTGCATAATAAGATATCGAAGACAAACAATTGTTGCATCTAATCTGCGACGGTAATCAAGTTTAGATTGTTTTGATACTTTAGAAATCGACACTTCAATGTGTTGGGCTTGATTCATCAAATCTTGGCATGCCAATCTACACTTATTGTGATCATTAGTATGATCTCCAACGTGATCTCTCAACCTTTCTTTCTTGCGCCAAGATGCAAATCCCCCAGATACAAAAGCATCATGTCCATTTCCATGGATTCTTGAGAAAAGATAACAATATAAACAAAAAGCTGCATCTTTTGCAATACTATATTCCAACCAACTCTTGAATTCATCAAACCAATTTGAAACAAATTTACGCTTTCGATTTCCATCAATTCTATGAGGAAAAGCATGCTCACGCGGTTGACATGGACCTTTAAGTAAGTAAGCTCTACGAACCTGCTCTATTAAGTTCGGTGGATAACTCATTATATCAGGTCGTAATCCTGGATCACTTGGAATATTTTCTAAATCAACTTCATTGTTATCTTCCTTCAATGATTCTTGAGGTTGGAGAAGTGTAGGTCCATTAACCAACGAAGATGAAACCTCCACAGCAAGAGAAGTTTTCTTAAAATAACGATTCATTTACCTAAGAAATAATGAAAACAATATTACCCCAATGCAAACAAAACAATGTCTGACACTAGTGTGACTACAAAATTACTTCACTACAAAGCGTTGTCGAGAATAGCATTCTTGGAATAAATCGGGAAGAGAAATATATAATTCACTATGTAAATCATAACTTTACTAATATTTTATCATATTTTCATTTTATTTAGAAAAATGAAAATGTTAATTCATTCCTCATTCCTCATTAAAGAACCATCTCTTTCTTCGAAAAGCAATTCCCCTCCATCTCTCTTACATTGCCCAGTAATGGAAATAGACATCACCAACACTAGTTGGATGACTTATCACTCAATTTCCTTTATTAGCTACACTAATTATCATTTCATTTTCATTGATTCAATCCCACGTCACCCCACCTCTTACATTCCTGTTTTTTTGTTTACCACATTTCTACCAAGTTAAAAAATGTGGTGATTCAATTACCTTTTTGTCTACCACATTTCTACGGTTCTACCACGTCACCCCACCTCTTACATTGCCCAGTAATGGAAATAGACATCACCAACACTCAATTGATGACTTATCACTCAATTACCTTTATTAGCTACAGTAATTGGATCTCGCTCACGAAACCACCGAGTCAAATTCAAATCTAACATTATCGATCTGATGCAATTGGGTTAATCTTGAAAAAAAATTGCAGTTTATAGGGATTATCAAACATCATACGCATATTTATTTATTTATAAGAAATTGGGCATTTAAGTTCAGAGTCTTCAGACCCATATTTAAACTGTTAAATTAAACTTACCGGAGTAGAGGTCGCCGGCGCGTGGTCTCGCCGATGTTGTTTCGGTGGAAGATCTCTCATTGGGTGAACAAATGCAACGAGAGAGATAAAAGAAAACTTCATTGGGTGAACAAATGCAACGACGAGAGAGAAAAAGAAAGGCTTTTGAGTTTGTGCGGGTCCAATATATTTACAAGATATGTATAATATATTAAAAATTAATTAAATTGTGAAATTACTAAAATACCCTGTATTTTTCAAAATTCTTGAGGCCCATGGGCCCCAGACCCTCTTCGCCTCCGCCATGGGAAGAGAGAGATAGAAACAAATAGAATTAAGGGTATTGATGTATTAAAATTATAATACTAAATAAATAAATAATACTCCTATTATATATATGTGTGTGTATTTCGGTTATTCGATTAAAAATTACAATCGGCGAAACCGAATTATCAAATTTTAATTCGATTTTAATCGAATTAACTGAATCAAATTTGATTTTTCGATTTGGTTATTCGATTTTTAGATATTTTACTCATCCCTAACTATTTTTTAACAAAAAATAGAAGTTTGACAACTAATTGAGTTGACGAAGACCCACATCATTTGCCCCATCGTTCACGTAATATCGTAGAATACAAAATATAGACATCTTGAAAGTTATGAAATTGTTTTCTTTTGTTTTTATCATATTCTAAATTTTGTCAGTGCATTTAAATTCCTAACATTTTAAAGTCTTGATTTAGCTAAAGATAGTGACACAGAAGTATTATTTGTATAATTATGACATAAAATGAAATATATATAAAAATGCATATCTATTATGGATTAATTATTTATATATAATTATGACATAAAAAATGATATATATATATATATCGATTTGGTTATTCTATTTTCAACAAATTGTTAGGAAATAATAATTATGACATAAAAAATGATATATATATATATAGGAGTTAACGTGAGAACGCGAGAACAAAAAAAATGATGAATTCATTGTGAAAATTGATTAGTCCACTGGAAAAGTTACTGATTCCAAAAAAATAGAATTTTCGCCTCTCATGGGATTCGAACCCGGGTGAAAATTTTTGAATTTTTGAATTTTGGAATTCAGTAACTTTCTCAACGGATTCATCAACTTTCATAGCAAATTCATTTGGCTCTTAGTTTTTGGATAAAATGGTTCTCATTTGAACATAACTCTCTCTCTCTATATATATATATATATATATATATATATATATGTGTGTGTGTGTGTGTTAGTAAATAGAAATGAATACAATATAACAATCATAGTATCGATATTATTACAAAATGTCGACATTGTGATTGATTAATTGGATAATTATTTGCATGCTAAATCAATATTAGCTAAATATAACTCAAACTATCAAAATATGATGGAAGGTTTCTTAATGATTTTACAAAGTTTAAATATTAATCTCGTAAAAATTATTTACAAAAATAAATATTAAACTTAAAATATATTATATTTTCCGAAGGAAAAAAAATAAAGGAACGAAATCATGATATGATACATTACATGATAATCACAATACAATTATTTTAAATCAAATTAAAATAAAAAAATACTGATAATAATTCTTGTAATGTTATAAATTGAATTAAATAAAAGTAATAATGATAGATGAGCATTTATAATACCACATTTAATACTAATATAACAACCAATCCATACATTGAATGATAAGTGGTTAAATGAGGAAATTTGTGACATTTAAAAAAATAAAAATAATAAAAATAATAAAAATACCACATATGACACTAGATGATTATGTTGTCTCCAATATGCAATGGTCCATTACATATTAATAGATATAAATATTCCATTGAACAATATGAAATATTTCTTTATGTATAAACTTGATGATCGAACTACTCAATATATACTCACGTACTAATAATTTCAAGGTATGTCAAATTTAACCTTTAAATAATAACATAAAATGAATTTCTTAAAATAAAATAGATTTATCTTTACATTGAGAATGTCGTTGTTATATCAGTATTGGCATATCCACTATTTATACTCCAAAAAGATCATCTCAGTAATTCAATCATAATAGCTTTGTATTTCAAAGCCTTCTAGTGTGTCATTCGTGTAATGTGACGAAAATTAAATTTTCTCATTTATTAATGTATTATATATTAATGGATATAACTTATAATTTATGGATTTTGTAACTATCAAAATTAATTGCCACTTAATTTATATATAATTGTTTTAGTTGGTTTATTATATTTAAACCATTACATATATTTGAAAGTTTTTAATTTGAGTACATATTTTAAAACTATTTTCATAAGATTTATATAAATGCATATATGTTATGGATTACACAAAACTTGATCATCCTTGCGTCTGTGAGGACGGACGAAGTATTATTTGTTATAAAGAGAAGTATCATTTACATAAAAAAAAAACTATCATTTGCTTAAGTATCATTTACATTGAATAAAAGTATCAAATATCATTTATACTGAAGAAAAATATCAAAGTCTGCATGTGCGTACGGATGTGTAGGAGACCAGCTCTATGGATTAATATTTCTTATACTTGTAACATATTGTTAGAAAATAATAATTATGACATAAAAATGATATATATATATATATATGCATATATATATTACTATATCGAAATGAATACAATATAACAATTATCGACATTATTACAACATGTCGACATTGTGATTGATTAATTGGTTAATTATCTGCATGCTAAATTAATATTAGCTAAATATAACTCAAACTATCATAATATGATGGAAGGTTTCTTAATGATCTTACTGAATTTAAATAGTAATCGCGTAAAATTTATTTACAAAATAAATATTAGACTTAAAATATATTATATTTTTCGAAGGAAAAAAAATAAAGGAATGATTCATGATATGATACATTACATGATAATCCCAAAACAATGATTTTAAATCAAATTGAAATTAAAGAATATTGATGATAATTTTTGTAAGATTATATTTTGAATTAAATAAAATTAATAAAGATAGATAAGCATTTATAATCGACATTTAATATTAACATAACAATCAATCCATATATTAATTAAATGATAAGTGGTTAAATAAGAAAATTTGTGACATTTAGAAAAATAAGAATGAAAATCATAAAAGTACCACATATGATAGTAGATAAATATGATGTCTCCAATAATATGTAATGGAATTATATATTAATAAATATTATATTTTATTTGTTATCACTCCAAATTCTCGATCCAATTGAGGAAATAATAATTTATTTTTGAGTTTTCTTGACCTTTTTTATTATTTCTAGTTCGAAACCATTGTTCCTTTTTAAAGTGATGATGTAGAATAAAAAAAAAATCTATATATGTGTTCGAAGTGCTAAAAGCATCTATCAGTTGGGATGTAAACACTTTATCATTTAGTGTTAAAGAAATCTCAATTGCTTTGGAAAATGTAGAATAGAATCTTCATAAATCGATGCTTTTTTGAAAAATATATTGGTTTGAAACGGGTCCATGTGACGAAAAATATCTTCATATATAATTGTTTTAGTTGGTTTATTATATTTAAACCATTACATATATTTGAAAGTTTATAATTTGAGTACATATTTTAAAACTATTTTCATAAGATTTATATAAATGCATATATGTTATGGATTACACAAAAACTTCAGTACATCCTTATTACGTACCGTGAGGACAGACGGAAGTATTATTTGTTATAAAGAGAAGTATCATTTACATTAAAGAAAACTATCATTTGCTTAAGTATCATTTACATTGAAGAAAAGTATCATATATCATATACAACTGAAGAAAAGTATCAAAGTCTGCATGTGTGGACGGATGTGCAGGAGACCAGCTCTATGGATTAATATTTCTTATACTTTTAACATATTGTTAGAAAATAATAATTATGACATAAAAATGATATATATATATATATATATATATGCATATATATATTACTATATCGAAATGAATACAATATAACAATTATCGACATTATTACAACATGTCGACATTGTGATTGATTAATTAGTTAATTATCGCATGCTAAATTAATATTAGCTAAATATAACTCAAACTATCAAAATATGATGGAAGGTTTCTTAATGATCTTACTGAGTTTAAATATTAATCTCGTAAAATTTATTTACAAAATAAATATTAGACTTAAAATATATTACTCCAAATTCTCGAAGGAAAAAAAATAAAGGAATGATTCATGATATGATACATTACATGATAATCCCAAAACAATGATTTTAAATCAAATTGAAATTAAAGAATATTGATGATAATTTTTGTAAGATTATATTTTGAATTAAATAAAATTAATAAAGATAGATAATCATTTATAATACGACATTTAATATTAACATAACAATCAATCCATATATTAATTAAATGATAAATGGTTAAATAAGAAAATTTGTGACATTTAGAAAAATAAGAACGAAAAATCATAAAAGTACCACATAGGATAGTAGATAAATATGGTGTCTCCAATATGTAATGGAATTATATACTAATAAATATTATATTTTATTTGTTATCACTCCAAATTCTCGATCCAATTGAGGAAAGAATAATTTATTTTTGAGTTTTCTTTACCTTTTTTATTATTTCTAGTTCGAAGTGCTAAAAGCATCTATCAGTTGGGATGTAAACACTTTATCATTTAGTGTTAAAGAAATATCAATTGCTTTGGAAAATGTAGAATAGAATCTTCATAAATCGATGCATTTTGAAAAATATCTTGGTTTGAAACGGGTCCATGTGACGAAAAATATCTTCATAAATCTACCACACATAAAAAATCGATAATAATTAAGGTCCCAATTTACAATTTAAAAGATATGATGAAAAAATAGAAATAAAAAATTCCACAGATATTTGATCCATCCGGAAGAAAAGTAGTTGGCAAGACTTAAATATCACTTATGCATTAATTACCTAAATATTATTTGTTGGTATTGCATTACTCGGTGTCTTTATTGCTAATTTAAATTTTGGAACAATTGTTTAATATTGACTTATCTTAAGAAAAAGCAATTACTCAGATCAAATAAAGTACCTCAATTACTAAATAAATATATACACATTACAATAAAAAGTTCCACAGTGACACAATTTTTGAAGAATTGTCACCCAAAAAAAAATAAAAAAATTATGACATCTTATGATGAATTACTATTATATGTGCAACAAAAACGAAAGCATTTACAAAATTTAGTGACATTTGAGGGTATATCAATTTTTGTTAGTAATAAAATTTATTTGCATATGTAACAAAAATATATAGATGCACATGTCATGTGTGGATGTAATTAAATTTTGTTACACAAAAGATGCTACAAATTTTTGACATATCTCTTGGTGTCATTAAAAATATATTATTATTAGACAATTTGTCATAGTGACAACTACATTAAAAGATATAGTGAAAATTATATATTTTATATAATATATTTACACATATATTATTAAAACTGTATTAAATCTCCTCTATTTTTTTATTTTTTAGTTGGGAAATGGAGATGGTAGAGATTGGGTTTAAGTCATACACCTATTTATTAACGCATAAGGTCTCCACCTCACCTCTTGAATATTCCTAGAAACTTAAATCTCCTCTAATATATATATATATATATATATATATATATATATATATATATATATATGGTTGAGTTTACGTAGTCCGATCAGGATAGTATGTAGTCTCAATCTAGACCACATATTTTGAACACGTGGACGCATCAAAATTTGACACGTGGAGCCCATTTTTCGCTTGGGAAAATAGGAAGGTGCCATTGGTATTGGGTGTCCGCCGACTGGTTGGGTGAGAGTCATGACGTTGGGTATCCACGGCACGGGTTTGGGCGTTGCATTCTTAATAATATGACATCGCATTCAAAACAACATGACACGCATTCAAAATAACATGACATCGCATCGCATCCAACCGTATGGTATGGGTACGGGTGCTTGTACGACGCTGGGTAGAGGCTGGTATCGCCGAGGCCGGTAGGGCATTGGAGTGCGTGTTGGCGAGTTTGGTAAGAGTCACAATAAAACATAAAAAATGTATATGAAATAACATAACACTACATTTAAAACAACAAAACATTGCATTTAAAACGACATAACATCGCATCGCACCCAACCGTGCTGGGTGCTTGGCATAAGCAACCGAGAATCGTTTCAAGATGCATTAAAATTGAAACTCATATGCATGTTTGTGTTCAGTGAATGCATTTTGTGTTCATTTGAATCGTAGTTCGGTTCAACTATATGCATGGTTTATTTTCAAATCACATAACAAATCAAATTACTAACCTACCCTTACTACCACAAATTAACGTGTAAAACTTTTAAAAATCGGTGCGAATCTCGACCACACGATTAATAGGATAGATGGATGGGATTGAGTCTACATACTATTTGTAGTTGGTGCTATTTGATCCTCATATATATATATATATATATATATATATATATATATATATATATATATATGAGATGGATCGGTAGGAATGGATAATTTGATAGGAAATATGAATGAATCGGACCTTTGATTTCTTTGGATCAATTGTTGAGATTTAATTTTGGTTGTCTACTGCTTTTGTGTTGTGTTGTTACGCGGATTATTGTGCAAAGACTATAACCCTTCTTGTCTTCTGTTAATGATGAAGATATCTAAACTAATATATTTATCATATGTGCTACGAAAAGATTAAATATGTGTTAAATTAATATGTGCAACATGGTAATTACGATTATCTACATAAATATGAAAGATATCTAGACTTACATATCTATTCCTATTTCCTACTTTTATTTCCATTCTCACATGAACCATATATATAATATATATATATATATATATATATATATATGGATGGATCAAATAGAACCATATATATTTTGAGAACTAAGAACTAATCTGGTGCGTTTATTTTGTGTAATCTAATGGTCAAGATTTTTTAGATTTGTTAATTATTTGATTTTTAGATTTTATTATTAAGGATATTATTGTAATTTTCTGCTTTTATGTAACCGATTTTTTGAGTGTTTTAAGGAATTTCCTTTTATATTTATGATATTTTGATTTTGTATATCTTTTTTATCTGTATTTTTTCGAGTTTATGCTTATGCTTTAAATCATTTTGTTTGTGCACATTATACTAAACAGTATGCATATTAATCCATTTATTTGCACAAATACTATCTTATGCACAATTACTATATAGTTATGCATATTACCCAAATCACATGAATAACCATAGTTGTATATCTATTATTTTTTTTTCTCACTCACGAATTGAGGGATTTGTAGTGCCAAATTCTTATATGTAATCTTTATTTGTAGGTAATTTTATAAATTTTATTTTTACATTAGTTATTGTTCAAACAATAATTCTTAATTTTATAAGTTTGATTCTTAATTAGTCTCTGTTTCGTTTCGCATAAGTACTAACAATCATATGCACAACTACTATTTTTAGAAAGGAAATCGAATTATAGAGAGAGAATATGAAAAATTAGGGATATGATGAATCTTTAAAATGACCTTATTGCCCCTAACACGTTTACAACTATAAAAACAGTATAAAAATAGTCAAACTCATTTTTAAGCATGATTAAATATAATCCATCAGATCAGATGAAATCTAGGATGATTATTAGTTCTTAGTTCTCATCTTAGTGGTGATTCTCCCTATAACCAACTCCTATATATATATATATATATAATTGGTTTTTTCCCCCTTTTTTAACTTTAGACGTCTGTTCAATATATGTTTCACTATGTATATAAGGTCTCCACCTCACCTCTTGAATTTTTCCTAGAAACTTAAATCTCCTCTATTATAAATAGATAATATTTATATATATATAATTGTTTTTTTTTTTTCCTTTTTTAACTTTAGACCTCTATTAAATATATGTTTCACTATGTACGCAAGTTTTTGCGCTGAATGAATTCACTTTTAAACAATTATTTTGTCATCAATCTACATGAACCTTATATAAAAAAAAATCACATCTTTTAAGGATAATAGCTAAAAAGCTCATTAACTGTGGAGTGATTTATATTTTAGACATATTTTATAAATTATTGTAATAATTTATTGTTAAGTGTTAAAAGTGTGTATAGCATATGAGATGGGGAATGAAAGTCACACTTATTCAATTAAAAGAGCTCCTATATATACATGTGAATAACTCTAATCCTAATAGGATTCTAACCCTAATCCTAATAGGATTCTAATATGCATCTACCATATTGACACGCTGTCGTTTAGCGTTCAAAATAAATTTATAACCTATTGCCCATCACAGGCGTAGCCAGCGATAATGTGACGACCCGACTTCCCAAGGAAGTACGGATCATATGGATCGTCACCGGTATGATAAAGCAGCGGATATAAACATAGCTAATCAATACAATTAATCATTTAACTACTCAATAAGCATAGACTAAAAGGGATAAGTTATTCAATACCAACTCAAGTCACGTAGGACTCGTCAAAAGGTTCGAGGTTCAAATATAACCCAATCGGGGCACAATTCGAGGAGTGAGACGACAAGTTCAATACGGATGCAACGGTTATAATCAAGACATCAAATAATATCGAGTTAGCGAAGAATAAACATGTGGACATGCATATGACGATGCATGCCCGAGTTCTAGAAACCTTTCTAATAAAGCATCAAAATAATCGCCACTCGCACCACCTCGCACCCATCGTCAATCCTTGCTCAACCTCGCACATCAAAAGCGAATATGCAGGGCTAAGTACAAAAGTACTCGATGGACTCGTTGCGAAAACATTTTCTTCATAAAAGTTATTGAACGCCCACAATAGCACATGAGGATTTTAGTTGAAAAGGCTCGTACTATCAAATATTTTATCATTTTCCAAGAGTGTCCGTGGGACTATTTCATCCACGTTGTTCCATATCCGGTAATTCATTCATCATTCATTCGTTCATTCATTCGCAAGCACTATGGGTGGCCACCTACACATAGTCGCCGTGACCGTCGAGTAGCTAACCTTAACACACAACACACGTGTACACAATCCGAGTTAGTCCTCAACTAAGTCGGATCCGATCGTTACCCTTTTTTAACGTTGGTGGACCAACTCATTCACATATACCAATCAATTCTCGTCCCACATTTGGACATATCAACCTCAGATATGGACACAACAAAACATAAATATTTGGCAGTCAATAACAGTTCATGCAATAATATTTCATAAAGTTTTTGTAAATCATGCTTTGAGTTATGCATAATCATTTTGTTTCAAGAAAAGCCCACCTCAAGAATTGTCCTTCTTGGAATACCTGCTAGCGATCCTCTGTTGTTTTTGTTTACGTCCACGCTGGACCTTGTCAACGCAAGAAATATGATTTAGTATGTTATTCGCTTCTTTCGAGAAGTATCATTAAGATTCGACAGCTCGATATCTTTTAAGTCTTTGGGTTTTAGGATTTTCGTCATCGATATGACTTAATTAATATTTATATTTCGTCTATTCGATTGGTCTCGTCATAACGATAGGTGACACTTCGACGTTGCATTCTTCCCTTCCATCGATATTTCTCCACGTCGTTTCGTATAATTTATGAATCTTAAGTTCATAACTAATATTCTTCGTTTGTTAACGCGTATCAACGTTTTCGAGTCCAATCCCTTATTCGTTACTAACATTTCCTCGACGTTCTTCTCGTTCACATGTCCCACATATTCTATCAGAGAATCCCATATCTATAGTACACAATCAATAAAGGTTTCTTATAAATCAATCGCCTCTAACAAGCGTTCTATAAATTAAAGTTGATTAAATAATATTTCCTCAAGTATCTACTTGACATAATCAACTCATTACTTAATTAAATCTCGAATTTAATTAAGTAAATAAATAATTTAAATATTAATTAAATGGATCAATCTAATAGTTCAATAATATTTGATTAATCAATCAAATTAATTTAATTCATCTTAGATATCCACTAATTAGGATTTATTTCTCATCACACATTTGTAACAAAATACATAAGGTCTATCTCATTATATAAGTAAATCAATAAAAAAAATAATTCTCAATTATTCTTTAACATAATTAATTAATTATGTTATTGAATTTCTAAAATTAGATTTTATTCAATCTAATGAATTTAATTAATTCACTCTAAATAATTGATATTTAGATTATTATTTAATTAATTAAGATAAATCTCAAAATTTAATTATTAAAATTAAATCTCATTTTAATCATATATAAATTTATTTAATCCTTAATTTAATTTTAATGGATCATAGATGAATAGTGCAAGTCCATTACCAAATTAAATTCTTGGTCCAACATTTAAAATAGTTTAAGTCCATCTTTAAATTAATTGAAGTCCACCAATTTAATTTCAAAGGCCCATATCCATTTAATTCCAAAGGCCCATATAATTTAATTACAAAGACCCATCTTATATAAGCCCAATACAATTTTATTTTATTAATAACCCACTTCACATAGTCCATTCTTTTTTTTTTCGCCCATAATCAAGGCCCAACAATTAATTTCTCACCAATGAATAAGCCCAATATCAATTCTTTTCGCCCATCAATTTAACATAGGCCCATATGAATAAAGGCCCAACATAATAATGCCCAAGAACTAAAATTAAAACCCTACTATCCTAACCAGCCGCCCCCCCCTTTCTCTCCACTCTCACGTCCCATTCTCTCTCGTCTCTCTCCCTCACGCGGCGCACACACAGTCGAGACTACCGCCTCCTCCCTGGCCGTGTCGTCGTCTCCGGTCAGCACGTCGTCGTCGGCGTGCTTCGCCGCCGTCGCGACCGCGCCTTCACCCTCTCTTCTCGGTAACAGATCTATATATACACACGCACGCACGTACGCTGCTGCTGCCGCTTTCTTCTCCGGCCGGTCACATCGCCGGTCGGTGTGCCTCACTGTCACCGCCGCAACCTCAGCCCCTTCTTTCCTCTCTCTCGGTTCTCTTGCGAACCAACGCGCACACACACGAATCTATGCTTTTCTCGTAGAGACACACAAATGCCGCGCACCTCTCTCTCTCTCGTGGATCTGCCGTCGCCGTCGTCGATTCCGGTCAGCACGTCATCGCGCCGTCTTCGTTGGTCAGCCGCACTAGATATGTCGTCGTTGGTTAATGGCCGAGCCTCAAGTGGCTCAGTCCTAACACTACAGAACGCAGGCCTAGATTCTATGTTTTGTGTTTACTACATTTATATGAATTTGAGCAGAGAGTGTTACCTATATAAAATTCTGATTTCATGTGTTCATGTATGGTTTGTAGGACAAGTTTATTACTTCTAAACATAAGAAATTTGCAATTACGTAAGATGGATAAAGTAGAGTAGAACCTTGTTGAGGAGTTTTGCTTGTATTCGGATTGGTTTGTTGAATTTTTTTTTGGAGCAAGATCGGAAACAACATATGTTGCGTTGATGTAAAAATAAAAATAGATGAATGATAAGTATTGAAATAACTTACCCTTGACAGTTGAGGAAAAGGGGTGTTGTATAAATAAAATTTTCCATAGGGTTCGTTGAGATGAAAAGATAAGGTTGGAAGAATGGTTATATAGGAAAAAGTGGAATATTCTAAGGAATAAAAATGATGTGGTTTGACTGACCATTTATCCCATATAAAATATCTAACTCGATTTATAAGTGTATTCGTTTTCCGACATTCGTTTAAATTTTCTCGTTCGAAAGTAAAATCGGAACGTCAACGATTATAAAATTTAATAATCGTTCTAAATTCAAATCTTGATTTAGTTAAAGAAATTAATACTCGAAGTTTTAAATTTCTCGGGGTATTACATACCATCCCCCTTAAAAAAAATTTCGTCCCGAAATTTGCTAACCATATAAAAGATCTGGGTATTTCTCATTCATAACATATTTTAAATTCTCAATTAGCCTCTTCTTGTCTATACCCTCCATAGGACTTTCATCAATGGTATTTCTTTATTCTTTTATTTTTGGGATATACCGATCCAAAATTTCCATAGACAATTCTACATAACTCATATTGTCATCGAGGACAATATATATCGGTGATATCACATGATTGAGGTCATGTATGTACTTTCTGAATTGTGAAACGTGGAACACATTATGCATGTTTCCAAAACTTGGCGGCAATGTCAATTTGCACGTTGTTGGTCATATTCTTCCAATATTACATAGGGTCCTACGAAACGTGGTCCCAGCTTCATTTTTGACTTCGAATTTCATGATTTTTTTTTCTAACATGGAAATCTTCAAGAAAACTTTATTTCCCATATAAAAAAAAAATATAGCTCATGCGACGTTTGTCGGCGTACGACTTTGGTCGATCCTAGGTTTCTTTGATCCGTTGTCGGATCTGTCGTACAATCTCAATCATTTCTCCTATAGAGTCAGGTCTTAATATTCTTCTTTCTCCCGCTTTATCCGAGTAAAGTGGTGATCGACATTCCTTCCATAAAGCGTTTCAGACGGGTCATTCCACTAGTTGCTTGATAACCGTGGTTACGAGAATTCCACAAGTAGTAACACTTGTTCCAATTTCATCCTCTATCCAGGACAACAGTCCTCAACATGTCTTCAGCGTTTGAATGGTCCTCTCAGTTGTCTATTCGTTTGTGGGTGAACGCGACGATCTTTGAAATGCAATTGAGTTCTCAATTCTCTGTTTATACTTATCCGAATCTGGATGTAAATTTTAATCTTTATCGGATGTGATAGTCTTTAGAACTCCTTGCAACCTTATGATTTCTCGAGCGTCGCTTGTATTAATATACGATCCATATATTATTAGAATCGTGAAATACCGACTCTTGGTCAAACGATCGATGACAATCCATTGGCGATTTTCTTTTAGTGATTTGGGTAGCGGCAATAAAATCAATGGCTATATCCTTCCATTTCTATTACGGTATGTCCAGCGGTTTGTAGGGTTCCGTGCGGCCGTTGGTGAAATGTTTTCACTCGTTGACACGTCGAACAACGTTTCTGAATGAAGCTACGGCTCGTTTCATTCCACCCCACCAAAATTTTCTCTTTGAAATCTCGATACATTTTGGTGCTTCTGGGGTGTGTAGTGTAAGACGTCTCGTGGCTTCTTTCAAGATCTCACTTTTAAGCTCTTCATCTTTTAGAAAATACACACTCTCCCATCATATAGCAAAACATTATGTGTTGCTACTCTAAAATTCTTGTGGTCATTATTCTTGATTTTGTCTCTTACTTCCTCTAGCTTATTGCTCTTCTGCTGAGCTTCTAATATTTGAGCTCTCAAATCTGGGATTGCAATCAACGTTGCAATACAGTCTTCTATCGTCTCAGGCGCCTCTATAACTTCGATATTAATCCTCTGAAATTCATTTATAAGCATCTCCTCATGGCTGAGGAGGCATCCCAAACTAATATTTGCGACTCGAGGCATCTCATTACATCATTATCATTGCACAGGTGATAATTGATACCACAGTCGTAATTGTTCACTAGTTCTAACCATCTACGTTGCCTCATGTGAAGATCTTTCTACTCAAGAAATACTTGAGCTTTTATGGTCGAGATAGATCTTACATCTAATTTCATAGAGATGGTGTCTCCAAACTTTAAGACATATCGACCGCTATTAATTCCGTGTGCGTGGGATAGTTGAACTCATGTAGGCGTAATCGCTTGAAGTATAAGCAATAACCTTGCCTTCTTGCTTGAACACATCCTAGTCTATTCTTCGACGCGTCTGTGTAGATTGTGTACTCCTTATCATTTGGGATTGCGGTAAAGGTGTTGTTATCGACAACTCCTTAAATTTATGGAAACTAGCTCACTCTTTCGGCGGTCAGTGTACTTGATTCCTTTTCTCAAAAATTGGGTCGTAGGTCGGGCTATCGTTGAAAATCCTTCGATAAATCTTCGATAGGTCTACTTTGATTCATTCAGCGGACACAATGTGACCTAAGAATGTCACTTTGCCTAACCAAAACTCACACTTGCTAAACTTGGCGAAGAGTCGCTCTTGCCTCAACGTTTGCAGCACAGTCCTCAAGTGCTCTTCGTGTTCTTGGTTATTCTTGGAGTATATTAGGATATCGTCTATGAATACTAAGACAATTTGTCTAAGTATGGGTGAAATACCCTATTCGTGATATCCATAAATACTGTCGGCGCATTTGTAAGTCCAAATGGCATAACGATGAATTCGAAATGACCATACCTTGTACGGAAAGCCGTTTTAGGTACATCTTTGGGTCTAATCCTTAGTTGATGGTATCCCGACTTTAAGTCTATCTTCAAAAGACTCCTGCTCCCTTAAGCTGATCAATCAGATCGTCAATTTGGGGCAAGGGATACTTATTCTTTAGAGTTATCTTGTCTAACTCTCGATAGTCTATGCACATTCTCAGTGTACTATCCTTTTTCTTCACAAAAGGACAGTGCTCCCATGGAGATATCTTGGGTCTAATGAAACTTAACTCGAAGAGTTCTTGTAGTTGGATCTTGATTCTTCAAGTTCCTTCGTGCCATCCGGTATGGGCTTTCGACACGAACGAACACGGTTCAAGGTCGATCGTGAACTTGATCTATCGGTTTACGGTAATGCCGATAGTTCATCCGAAACACATCGGGATATTCCTTCACGATCGGGCGTCTTCTATTCTTCTCTCATTCGATGTTTCTCCCGTAGATAAGCAAGTAGGCTTGGTTCTCGGTCTTGTTCGAAGAACGTCCTTGCTTGTAGTGCGAGATATAATTGGGACTCTTCTTCCCATGTTGATCCCGTGAAAGTCTATAGGTTTCTCTCCGAGATGTTGGAAAGCAATCTTCCTTTCATTACAAGGGATAGTTGCATTATGTTCGGTTAACCAATCCATCTCTAGGATTATATCCACATCTATCATAGGTATGACGTGAAGATTATCAGTCATGACCTGAAGTAAACCTAGTCCAAGTTCTAGGTTCGAGCATGTGTGGGTTACCGTTCTTATGTCTCCTACTGGAGAAGGAATTCTCATGATTTGTTCAGCGCGTTTAGGATCAAATCCTAAGTTCTCTCGCGATGCTTGACAATAAAAGAATCGGCCCAGATGTCAAACAAGTAGGGTAACGGTAATTGGAGGAGTATTCCCTACCGCCAAGTTTCCTTGGTTCCTGGCGGCTTCGTGGGAGTTTCTTTTCTGGTTGGCGTGGGTCCTAGTTTGTTGGGCGATTCTTTGTTGTTGATGATGGTGTTGTCGTTCTTTGCTGCTTCTTTCTGTTTTCTACTTGTTGTTGTTGTTGGGTTGGCGATCTTATTCTTGCGGTTGTCGCCATTGTTGTTGTCGTTCTTGTCGTGGTTGATATGGTCACGATTTGGTTTGGAAGTACCGGACCGGGGTTTGTTGCTGTAACGGTTGAGCTTGGATAGCGCGGATTTATCGGACTCGATTCGGTTCATTGGGATGGTCATTCTCTCATTGGCGTATCCTCGACGGTCCACAGGTAGTGACCCCTTCTGGACACATTTGAAACATTCATCATTGTGAACATGTAGACTCCTTTGTGACTCCTATGGCATTTAGGGCATACGGGGAGTTTCACGAATATTTAGTTTCCACCGCTAGGCGCGGGTACTAGGGTACGTTCATTGTCTTATTCGTGTCTAGATGGTACATTACTCACTTGTCATGGCCTCGTGTCGGCCTGGCCAACATTTGATCTTTGACCTTGGTGGGGTCCTTCCCACTTTCTCTTTCCACGATCTCCTTGGTGATTCGGATGTACAGCGACAATCCTATCCTCAGGCAGGGCATCCTCAATGTCCAATGCTCTATTAAGGGCCTCACGATAGATCAGATTTCCATGACCGATTAGTGACACTCTGATCTCATGATAGAGTGATGCAACCTAAAGTTCGTTGATTCCCGACTTGGTTGGGTTCCTAGTAAACCAATCACAAGAGCTCGAGCAAAGCGGTTAAATTTTCAGCCTATATAGAGGCTTGTAAACTCACGAAATATTAAGCTTTGATTTCAAATATATTAATGAGTTTTATTCTCTTGAAGAGCTCTTCGTTTTCACATTTGATTCTAGGTTACGCATTCGCGTCAATTTCAACCGATTGGCGAGGATCAGTATCACGTAGTCTCTTCGAACTTCCCGTTCTCTTCTCGTGATGTCGAACAAGCGAGAGGTGCATACCGCGACATCTCGCGGGATGCACGGTCGTAACCTGTGACCGTGGTCTTTCCTTATCGTAAATTGTAGAACTCGTGTTCTTTCATCTTACGGTAGCTCTTAGGAATGTACTTCTCGTACACTTCCTCCTTGAACTCTTCCCAGGTGTAAGCTTCTAGTTCCTATTCATATAAGGTCTTTCTCTTCGCTTCCCGCCAGAAATCAGCTGCACCAATCATTTGCAAAGCAACGCATGACAAGCGCTCTTAAGAGGTGCAATAAAGGAATTTAAGGATTCGTTCTAGCGCGTGAATCCATAGCTCCGTATCCACGAGATTCCCAGTCCCGTTGAAAATTGATTTGATTCTAACTAAGGATTAGCTCTTGATCCCTCTTATATACGTAATCAAACATCTTCTTATACCATCCATCGGGATCTTAAATATCTTAGCACGATATGTATTTATAATCATACGCGTAAGTCTAGTACATCGTCGACATCATGTGTCGACATCAAAACTAATTACCCTCAATGAGCTATCATCATATCAAGTCAAATGCCTCTACAAGGATTTTCATCAGCGTTCTTGAGATTTACCAAAAGAGGCTAGGCACGGAGTATGATGCTCCAAAACTAATATCGGCATCCTCCACATACCTAATCACGATGCGTATAAATATTTAAATACTACCGAGGTCATCAAAATAAGGGTTCGTATCAGAGCGACTCATCGTTCTCGTATGCATCACCAAATATGCAATCGTATATAAACAAAACACTTTCTAGTCTTAAATAACTAGATCCATAATCGACCAGGGTATAAATAGAGCTCATCGTGTTGGGTCGAACGAGAGACTATGGGTACTATCAATTTCCTCCATCTCATTGTCGCCAGGTGTCCTCCTCGGGATCTTCCTACGGGTTTCTTCTCTTTGACCTCGTCATTGAATGTGGGACTCACGGTTTCACAATTCAAATAATTCTAGCTTCTTCCATAGCAATTAGGTCTCGGTGGACCTCGCCATGATCTCCTTATAGGCATCACTGAATTTGAGAAACGGCAAGATGGCACAAGTTTCTCTCTGCACGCATACGGTTAGGCCACGTGATTCGTCAATCTCACGGTATCGTGGGACATGTGTCCGCATGCGGGTGGTCATTGAATTGGGAAACATCGGTGGGTAGATGTGAGTCTTGGCATGGACCGATCGACAACGATGATGCGGGCGAGCAATGACGGGATGGAATCCTGCGGTGGTAGGACCGGAAAAGTGAGTTGTCGGGGCGAGAGGATCCACCTCGAATATGTTCTGTCATAGCCGGTAAGAATGCGAGATCCATTAGATGCTAAACAAGGCATCTCCTGATGGTACCACTCGGATTCTCATCACGCTAGGTATATTCTCGCTCGGGGAGATACAATCCAAGGTGTAACCGTATACCATGAATACGTATTTCGATGGTTGTGAGCGGGTAAGTCTACCTCAAGATCGAAGCTCTCTTAGGCGTCGATAGATGAAATCTGTCGATATCTCACGGGCATATCCTTGCGAATCGGATGGCGATCTCACAACCGGTTAAAATGCGCCGTCGTAGTATGATGTACCACGTCCATGTACAATAACTAGTGACGCCAAGTGAGCTAAGAACTCACCGACGTCGTCTTCTTGATATGGTAGGAATGGTAGGAACGTACAATCTCTTCGGATATGGCTCTACAGGATAAAGGACTCCTAGTCGTAAAATCGTTCAAACCACAATCTTATATCCTATATTCCTAAGTTCTTATGAAACTATTTTCATAATTTGGTATGCGTAAAGAGACTGTATGGTCTCTTAAGATAGAACAAACATTCAATGTCTAGCCTTCAAGTAAAGGCTAAGTGGTCATCATTTCTCATTGAGTTATGAAACCTTTATTTCCATTCGAATCATAACATTCGATCATATGCGTTCCCGCAATACTCAAAAATTCATTTTTTATTTATTTATTTATTATACATACTTTCTTAACGTTATGCTTTGATTCTTCGTTATCGCTACGATAGAAATAGCATGTATAGTGTTCAAATTTCTTCAGCGTAGAGAGGTTGGGATTAAATAACGATGCGAACCTCCGGTTAAACAATCGCTTCGTCATCGTAGAGTTGTTGCATTCTCATCATCAAATCCGTTCGGATTGAGATTCTTATAATTCGATGTTCTCGTTCTTCCTTAGTATTCCGTTCAATCGGGACACCTTATGTTCTCATACTAAGTTCGCGCAAAGGGATCATGCGTCTTAAGAGTCTATGTTCTCACTGAAAACATACTCATTTATATTATGCCTCTAGCATGCTTTGCATATAGGAGTAAACACAACTCATAACATATATGCAATCAACAGATATTCTCATATCATTACTTTATCAATCTCTCAGAGTTTTCAACTTTTTCTTCAACTTAACAATCAGTTATTTTGAAAATATATATTTTTTTTTTTTCAATGTCAATCATTCATTTTTTTCCAAAATCATTGGAAACAACAACTCCATTTTGAATTTCGAGACTTTTTCTCCTTTCAAACATATTTCAACTTTCAACACAATGCGACTTTTATAAGTCCATTTCATATTTCATAAACTTCCACCATTTCAAAACAACTTTCAGTTGAAATAGTTACCTTCTTCCTCGTTGAGCGGACGATGATGGAGTCTTGATGCGTTGGTAGTCAACACAAATAATTTCTAGTCTCAACTTTCAATTTAAGATCCAGGAAAGGCAATCAAATACCAAGAGTTTCAAGACTCAACTTTCAACTTAGGATTGATAAAGGGTTTCTAGGGTTCGAGCGAACAAGTGCTCGATACCACTTTGTGACGACCCGACTTCCCAAGGAAGTACGGATCATATGGATCGTCACGGTATGATAAAGCGGCGGATATAAACATAGCTAATCAATACAATTAACCATTTAACTACTCAATAAGCATAGACTAAAAGGGATAAGTTATTCATACCAACTCAAGTCGCGAAGGACTCAAAAGGTTCGAGGTTGAAATATAACCCAATCGGGGCACAATTCAAGGAAGTGCGACCTCAAGTTCAATATGGTACAAAAACAGTTATAATCAAGACATCAAATAATATCGAGTTAGGCGACAATAAACATGTGGACATGCATATGACGATGCATGCCCAGGTTCTAGAAACCTTTCTAATAAAGCATCAAAATAATCGCCACTCTGCACCTTGCACCCATCGTCAATCCTTGCTCAACCTGCACATCAAAAGCGAATATGCGGGGCTAAGTACAAAAGTACTCGATGGACTCGTTGCGAAAACATTTTCTTCATAAAAGTTATTGAGCGCCCACAATAGCACATGAGGATTTTAGTTGAAAAGGCTCATGCTATCAAATATTTTATCATTTTCGAAGAGTGTCGGCGGACTATTTCATCCACGTTGTTCCATATCCGGTAATTCATTCATCATTCATTCGTTCATTCATTCGCAAGACTATGGGTGGCCACCTACACATAGTCGCCGTGGCCGTCGAGGTAGCTAACCTTAACACACACGATCACACGTGTACACAATCCGAGTTAGTCCTCAACTAAGTCGGATCCGATCGTTACCCTTTTTAACGTTGGTGGACCAACTCGTTCACATATACCAATCAATTCTCGTCCCACATTTGGACATATCAACCTCGATATGGACACAACAAAACATAAATATTTGGCGATCAATAACGGTTCATGCAATAATATTTCATAAAGTTTTTGTAAATCATGCTTTGAGTTATGCATAATCATTTTGTTTGAAAAAGCCCACCTCAAGAATTGTCCTTCTTGGAATACACTAGCGATCCTCTGTTGTTTTGTTTACATCCACCTGGACCTTGTCAACGCAAGAAATATGATTTAGTATGTTATTAAACTTTTTCGAGAAGTATCATTAAGATTCGACATTCGATATCTTTTAAGTCTTTGGTTTTAGGATTTTCGTCATCGATATGACTTAATTAATATTTATATTTCGTCTATTCGATTGGTCTCGTCATAACGATAGGTGACACTTCGACGTTGTATTCTTCCCTTCCATCGATATTTCTCCACGTCGTTTCGTATAATTTATGAATCTTAAGTTCATAACTAATATTCTTCGTTTGTTAACGCGTATCAACGTTTTCGAGTCCAATCCCTTATTCGTTACTAACATTTCCTCGACGTTCTTCTCGTTCACATGTCCCACATATTCTATCAGAGAATCTCATATCTATAGTACACAATCAATAAAGGTTTCTTATAAATCAATCGCCTCCTAACAAGCGTTCTATAAATTAAAGTTGATTAAATAATATTTCCTCAAGTATCTACTTGACATAATCAACTCATTACTTAATTAAATCTCGAATTTAATTAAGTAAATAAATAATTTAAATATTAATTAAATGGATCAATCTAATAGTTCAATAATATTTGATTAATCAATCAAATTAATTTAATTCATCTTAGATATCCACTAATTAGGATTTATTTCTCATCACACATTTGTAACAAAATACATAAGGTCTATCTCATTATATAAGTAAATCAATAAAAAAATAATTCTCAAATTATTCTTTAACATAATTAATTAATTATGTTATTGAATTTCTAAAATTAGATTTTATTCAATCTAATGAATTTAATTAATTCACTCTAAATAATTGATATTTAGATTATTATTTAATTAATTAAGATAAATCTCAAAATTTAATTATTAAAATTAAATCTCATTTTTAATCATATATAGAATTTATTTAATCCTTAATTTAATTTTAATGGATCATAGATGAATAGTGCAAGTCCATTACCAAATTAAATTCTTGGTCCAACATTTAAAATAGTTTAAGTCCATCTTTAAATTAATTGAAGTCCACCAATTTAATTTCAAAGGCCCATATCCATTTAATTCCAAAGGCCCATATAATTTAATTACAAAGACCCATCTTATATAAGCCCAATACAATTTTATTTTATTAATAACCCACTTCACATAGTCCATTCTTTTTTTTTTCTGGCCCATAATCAAGGCCCAACAATTAATTTCTCGGCCCAACAGAATAAGCCCAATATCAATTCTTTTCGGCCCATCAATTTAACATAGGCCCATATGAATAAAGGCCCAACATAATAATGCCCAAGAACTAAAATTAAAACCCTACTATCCTAACCACCGCCTCCCTTTCTCTCCACTCACGTCCCATTCTCTCGCGTCTCTCTCCCTCACGCGGCGCACACACAGCCGAGACTACCGCCTCCTCCCTGGCGTGTCGTCGTCTCCGGTCAACACGTCGTCGTCGGCGTGCTTCGCCGCCCGTCGCGACAGCGCCTTCACCCTCTCTTCTCGATGCGATCTATATATACACACGCACGCGCACGCCTGCCGCCGCTTTCTTCTCGGCCGGTCACATCGCGGGCGGTGTGCCTCATCGTCACCGCCCGCAACCTCAGCCCCTTCTTTCCTCTCTCTCGTTCTCTTGCGAACCAACGCACACACACACACGAATCTATGCTTTTCTCGTGAGACACACAAATGCCGCAAGACCTCTCTCTGGATCTCGTCGTGATCGTCCGATTCCGGTCGAAGACGTCATCGCTACCGTCTTCGTTGGTCACCGCACTAGATATGTCGTTGGTTGGTTAATGGCCGAGCCTCAGTGGCTCGATCCTAACACTCTGAGCAGCAGCCCAGATTCTATGTTTTGTGTTTACTACATTTATATGAATTTGAAGCAGAGTGTTACCTATATAAAATTCGATTTCATGTGTTCATGTATGGTTTGTAGGACAAGTTTATTACTTCTAAACATAAGAAATTTGCAATTCTGAAGATGGATAAAGTAAAGTAGAACCTTGTTGAGGAGTTTTGCTTGTATTCGGATTGGTTTGTTGAATTTTTTTGGAGCAAGATCCGAAACAACATATGTTGCGAAGATGTAAAACAAAATAGATGAATGATAAGTATTGAAATAACTTACCCTTGATAAATGAGGAAAAGGGGTGTTGTATAAATAAAATTTTCCATAGGTTCGTTGAGATGAAAAGATAAGGTTGGAAGAATGGTTATATAGGGAAAAAGTGGAATATTCTAAGGAATAAAAATGATGTGGTTTGACTAGACCATTTATCCCATATAAAAATATCTAACTCGATTTATAACTGTATTCGTTTTCCGACATTCGTTTAAATTTTCTCGTTCGAAAGTAAAATCGGAACGTCAACGATTATAAAATTTAATAATCGTTCTAAATTCAAATCTTGATTTAGTTAAAGAAATTAATACTCGAAGTTTTAAATTTCTCGGGGTATTACAGATAAGTATAGGGTCGATCCCACGAGGAGTTGGTGTAGCAATCTCTGATGTCACGATATCACTTAAAAGGAATGAGAGTGGTATAATTATCTTGATTACTATAGGTAGGGCTAAAGCAACCTGAAACAAACTCAAAGGAAATATCAAATAATAAAACGAATCTGGCTTGGCCAACAACTTGGTGAAGATGATTAACACTCGGTCATAGGTGCAAAGATTTTCACTACATGACATGCATCAACCGGTTATAAGAGACATACGTCGTGACCCCGTTGTCACGCGTCACGCCCACGATGCACCCCTCCAAATCTATCCTTTCTGTGTAAAGAAATGCAAGGGACACCCTATACAAACTATCTAACCCGTAATGCCCACGCACGAGGACACCTGAGTACATGCAAGCTCACAGGCAGCGTTATGATCTAGATAGACACGGTATTGGCAAAGGCAACTGCTAGGACTACTCCAACTCGCCCCACACCAACAGTATTATTTGGGGTGCGGGACACCCGACACCTTAATCCAATTATTACTTGTAACTCTCCCTTACCCACTATGTTATTGGCAACTAACACACCAAGTTTGGTTAAGCTATATATTGCCCAGGACCTAGTGCTTCGGGAACACATGCATGCAGATCGTAATGCCCTACTTAGACCTCTCGAGTTATATTAATCATGCTTCACTTCGTTATGCCCAAACCAGAATAAAGACTTAGCTAGACATAAAATAAACAAACATGCAACAGTTAATTGAAACCATCATGAAACGGAAACAACTTACTATTACTTAATTGAAATAAACGGCGAGCCCAAAGTGCCGCCGCAAAACATATGAAAAGCGAAAATAAGAGAGTTTGCCCCGAAGGGACTAAATGTATGTGGTGATGATGGTGATGATAATTCTGATGCCAAAAAGATGATGCTTCGGAAGATGAGAAGATGCGCACAAGCCGCGCATTCATCCCCTATATATAGGTTGCGAGAGGTTGACGATGGTGTTGGCCCATGGGCTGGATAATCCGTTAGGGTTTCCATGTTTGATCAGCGTTGTTTCCTTGCCCAGACGGATTTGAGGTGATCTCCTCCGGATTTTGTGGGATTTGGCCTTAGCGCGCATCCTTTCCGGATTTAGCGAGATTCATCCCGATCCCGCGTATCTTGCCCATGACGCGCTCTCTCTGTCTTCTCTTGCCCTCCTTCTTCCTTCTTCCTCTTCTCTTGGTCTTTGCTTGCATTCTTCACTTGCGCTTGCCCATCAGCTAGCCTCTTGGAGATGTAATTGCCCATTTCCGCCCTGCCTTGCCCCTGCAGACCAATGTGTCCTCCCAGACACAAAACACAACAAGAAAGACACAAAAGACTCGATCTAGACCTAGACAAGACACAGAAAAAGAGCACAAAACTTGGGCTCGTCACATGCACACACTTTAAACATGCTTGTCCTCAAGCATGCACATGTAATTTGCCCAAGACATCAGAAGAAAGAAAAGACACAAAAGGTTAGCATATCTTCACAAGCGGGTTATCTCGGCCAATATAAGCTCATTGGAACAAACTAGCAATTCAAGTAGATTCCATTCAAGCAACGACCATCAAACAAGTCAAAATACGAATTTGAGCATATTGGGCATTTTCCTCACCAACGCTCTGCACTCTTTTGTATAGGCTAGTGTATACGCTCAGGATATCTGTCATTTCGACTATGCCATAGCTTCGTGCCTCTACCATCTTCACCGTTTAGACAAAGTTTTAAACATTTATCCTTGGGTCTTTATTTGGTCAGTAATGGGGCTTAAGACATAGGTGAGAGATTTTTGGAACGAGGCTAGGGTCATCATGGACTTAGGTTTGAAGAAATTGTTTTTACTTCCATTGATTTTCCTTTCGCCTTCTTCTTACGGGCCTCAGCACAAACATCTTAGGATTCATCAATATATCTTTTTTTTCTTTCTTTCAATTCTGGGTACCTTCTTTATATTGGGCATTTTGCCCATTTCTTTGAAATTTGGGTAACCCCTTTTTCTTTTGCCCATTAGAGGCTACTGTTTTTTCCTTCTTGTTCGCATTTCTCTTCTATTAGCTTCTAAGTCCAATTGACCGTGTAGGCTTCTTTTTCCAGGCTAATTTTAAGTGAGTGAAGGAAATTATTAAACTCAAGGGGGCTGAACAAAGGATTAACAATAGGTAGGACATTTTTGGCTCAGTGGGCTATTTGAAAGAAAAATTGTCTAAGTCATCTAAATGTTTTAGCTAAGTCAATGAGGCCTTGACATAAGAGTGCACGCAAGTTCTAGCAAAAACCTAGTGAAGATGTAAATTATCACACAAGAGGAAACCGTGTTGATCGAAGATACAGTTTAAGCTCAAACTCACCATGTGTGCTCAAATTCAATTAATCATCCTTATCTACATACGGTCATGCTCAAACAAATTCCTAAAACTACTAGCATCATTCAAAACAAAACAAAATACAAGCCAATCAAACCCACCAATTTAAACATGCTAACCGACACACAAAACGAAAACCCCTCCCCACTCACACACTTTGCGTTGAGCAAAGTGGGTAAACAAGGAGGGAACACAAACAACAAACAACGAAACGACAAGAGCAAGGTAGGCAGTCCCCCCACTCACACACTTTGTCTTAGGCAAAGTGGGGACCAACTCTCTAAACTCAAACAAAAAAAAAACAGACGCAACCCCCTCCACTCACACACTTTGTCTTGAGCAAAGTGGGTGAGGAAAGGGGGTTGACCACCAACAACAAACAAAACAAAAACAAAAAACAAAAAACAAAAAGAAAATGTAAAACGGAGGACAAAAGGTGGTAAGTTGGATACACGAATCCGGTGATGGCAAAGTAAAGACGGGGCATCATGGGTTGCTTTCTGTTGTTCCTCCATCCTGGTCAAACGGACTTTAATGTCCTCATCTTCCTCCTAGCTTTCTCCGAATCTCTTCTTGGTATTGGGAGGCGGTGAGGCATGTCTGGTCATCGAGTGGCTCGTGAAGACCGGGTCTGTCTTGGTCATAGTAGATGTCCTTCATTCGCTCCAAGATAGCCATATCAATATACACTCGGCTCGCTTGTCGGTATTTGCTTCGCCCGGTACCTTGACTTTGTGGCGAAGACGGTCACCAAAGAGCAATAGAATTCTCTTGGGATGAGTCGGGATGTCCTCGAAATGGGCAACAACGAATGCGCTGTATTCACCATGTGGCCATGCTCCATGCACCACAAAATAAACAGCTCTATTGGGATACGAAGTTGTCGCTTGTCACATTGCCGAAAAAGCGTAGACAAGAGACGATGGCACATCCGCAGATGCGTTGTTCTTCGCCATTACCCTTTGCGTATCCTGACTTGAATGTCGTGCCCAGACCAATCGTCGCCCATTTTTCATTCCATTCCTCTCCAGTGTGCTCGGGTATGAAGGTGAAGGCCTCCTTGTACTCGTGCTCTTACGTCTCAAAAACTTGTCATGCCCAAGATGCAATTGAAGTCGTTCAGGGAGAACGAGCTACGCCATCGGCCATCACCATTTTATGCAATCCGTGGTCGACTTCACCTTGCCAGGGTTTTTACTTGAGAGTTTGAATGAACTCCTTGCGCAGTGATGTATAGTTGTCCCGCCATTCCCAAACGCCCCCATCCAACCTCGCCAAGTACTTCCTCACTCATTTTCACCCGGGCTATCCAACACCTCCATATCAGCGCCTTGGGCTTCACAATGCCTCGTCGGTGGTCCAAAGGATGAGCTTCGGGTGGCCTCCGTGGTCGGGATAGCTTTCCCTTTTTAGGAGGGTGTTGCCGTCTTGGCAAGGTACCCACGGTTCTCTTTCGCGATGGCACCGGAATCTCCGACGAGGCTTCTTTCTCAGTGGTGGTGGTGCCCTCGGAATCTTTCTCAGCTGGGGTCTCTTCTCTTCCCTCATCTTTTCTTTATCTCCTGGGTTCTTACTGCCGCCTCTCGTCCGAGGTGGATTCCTCTGTCTCCGCGGGGGTCTCTTCCCTTTCCATCGCTGGGGTGGCCTTTTCCTTGAACGCCTTGGCCTTCTTCTTCTTGGGTTTTGCCATCGTCTCTCTCGGTGGTTCCTCCGGCGCCTCTTTTACGGGTGAAGGCATTGTCTCCTCGGTTATCTTCTCCAATTCTTCAGAGTTTACTGGAGAAGGGCTCTTGGGCATCTCGGGAGTGGCAGGAGTTTCAGAGGGGGTGGCCATCTTCGTTTTGAGCTTGGTGGTTTTCTTTGGCTCGGAGGGGAAATTGGGGATTTTTGTGGTGTTTTTAGCTCTGGTTGTACGGGTGCTCATTTTGGAAAATGGAATGGGGTTTCTTCTTTAAGGGTCAGGTGAGAGAGAGAGGGAAGTTGCAGAGGTTGAGGCGACGTGGGAGGGTTAATGATGGAGTGGCTAGATATAGGGGACGGTTACGTCCTTTCTTCTGACAACACCGCCATTTTGTTCCAGAGCTCACCCTCTTGCCCACAGAGAAAGTATAACGTCTCATCATGCCCACTTCGATCATGATCACAACTGTTCCTGTAGATTTTCCAACACAACACCACACGCAAAACGGGGGCAAAACCAACCAAACAAAAAGAAAGCAAATAAAATACCGTGTTGCCTCACGGTCAGCGCGCTGGTTATCGTGTGGCTCGACCCGCACCTCTTCATTACTCTTTCCGTGGGGCTTGCACTTGATGCGATTCCTGAATCTATCTCCCGATGCCCATAGTAAGCCTTGATGTCTTGTCCATTGACCTTGAAGGTCTTTCTTGTCTTCGGTCTGCGACCTCGGCGACTCCATTCGAAAATTGAGTTTTAACTTCATATGGTCCGCACCACTTGCTTGTTAACTTGCCCGACATCAATTTAAATCGAGACTGGTATAAAAGCACCAATTGCCCTTGCTCGAATGACTTGGCTTTGATAAGACGGTCGTGTACCTTCTTTAATCTTTCTTTGTATAGCACGGCATTGTCATAAGCCTCTAGCCTTATCTCTTCCAGTTCTTGGTCAAGTTTTCGCGGCAGCCATCACGATCCCAATCAAAGTTTAGCTTGTTCACTGCCCAAAATGCCTTGTGCTCTAGTTCTACTGGCAAGTGACACATCTTGCCAAACATAATTCGGTACGGTGACATGCCCAATGGGGTCTTGTATGCAGTCCTGTATGCCCACAGCGCGTCGTCAAGACAAGTGCTCCAGTCCTTACCTGTAGGTCCCACTACCTTCCTCAATATGGTCTTAATGATTCTGTTGGACAACTCTGCTTGCCCATTAGCCTGTGGATGGTAGGCTGTGGTTACCCGATGGGTTACACCGTATTTCTCGAACAATTTGGCGATAGTAATGTTGCAGAAATGGGTTCCTTGATCGCTGATAATTGCATTGGGCACGCCGAACCTGTTGAATATATTAGCTTTGAGAAAAGCCAAAACCACCTTTGAGTCATTGGTGGCACTTGCCTTGGCCTCAACCCATTTCAAAACATAGTCCACTGCAAGTAGGATATATGCGTTGCCCCTTGAGCTCGGTAATGGTCCCATAAAGTCCATCCCCCATACATCAAAGATTTCGACGGGGAGTATAGGTATCATGGGTATCTCATTTCTTCTTGTGATATTTCCTTCTCGTTGACACTCCTTACATTGCTTACATAGCTCATAAGCATCCTTGAATATCGTGGGCCAGAAGAATCCGCTGTCTAACACCTTCCTTGCTGTTCTCTTGTGCCCAAAGTGACCTCCACATTCTTTGGAATGGCAGTGATTCAGAATATCTTTGATCTCGGTTTCGGGCACGCACCGTCGCAGGACTTGGTCAACACACTTCCTCCATAAGTAGGGATCATCCCATATGTAGACGCGACAGTCTGCTTTGATCTTGTTTCTTTGATATGTAGTGAGCCCAATAGGGAGTTTTCCAGTGATTTTATAATTCACCACGTCTGCATACCATGGTTCGAAATCTGCCTTGCCCTGAATGAAGTATAAATGTTCTTCAGGGAAGGTCTCCGCAATAGGCACAGTGCTTGCCCTTCAAGATATCTACTCAAGTGGTCGGCCACAAGATTTTGTGCTCCACTATTGTCTTTGATTTCTACATCGAACTCTTGGAGAAGCAAGATCCATCTGATCAGTCGTGGCTTTGACTCCTTCTTGGCCATCAGGTATCTTAGGGCAGTGTGATCGGTGTAGACGATTGTCTTGGCCCGATTAGGTATGATCAAAATTTTTCAAAGGCAAAGACGACCGCCAAGAGCTCTTTCGGTTGTCTTGTAGTTACATTGGGGCATTGAGAGTTCTCGAGGCATAGTAGATGGCATGACTTTCCTTTCCTCTTCGTTGTCCCAAGACGGCTCCCACAACAGCACTCTTGCATCGCACATAACTTCAAATGGCATGCCCCAATCGTAATGGATGATCGGTCTTGACATTAAGTTGTTCTTTAGAGTGTCAAAAGCCATCTTACACTCTTCATTGAATTCCCATGGTACATCATTCGAGCGCGATCGTGTCATGGGTGGGCGATCTTCGAAGTCTTTCACAAATCTTCAGAGAACCCAGTGCCTAAGGAAACCCGCGACTTTCTTGATCAAGTCGGATAGGCAATTTGGCAATGATCTCTACTTTAGCTTTATCCATTTCTATCCTCTCTCCGGATACCACGTGCCCAAGAACAATCCTTCTTGTACCATGAAATGACATTTCTCATAATTGAGGATCAAATTCTTTTCGACACATCTCGTAGGACTACCTCCAAATTAGCCAAGCACTCTTGAATGATTCCCGTAGACGGTAAAGTCTTCCATAAAGACCTCGATGCATTTCTCCAATAGGTCCGAGAAGATGCTCATCATACATCGAAATGTCCCAGGGGCATTACACAAGTCGAAAGGCGTTCTTCCAGTAGGCAAATGTCCCGAATGGGCATGTGAAAGTGGTTTTATCCTGATCACCTTGGGCAACCCAGATCTGCATGTAGCCCGAATATCCATCTAAAAAACAAAATAATTTGTTTCCAGCTAGCCTTTCCAAAGATTTCGTCAATGAAAGGTAATGGAAGTGATCTTTCGGATTACCGTGTTGAGCTTCGATAATCAATACATATTCTCCAACCTGCTTGGAGTCTCGTTGGATCGCTCTCCTTTCTCGCTTTTCACTACCCGAATGCTCTTCTTGGGCACGACATGTCTTTGGTGACCCATTTACTGTCTGATACGGGATATATGATGCCCAAGTCGAGAAGCTTCAAGATCTCCTTCATGACTACCTCCTTCATAACCGGGTTTAACTTCCTTTGTTGATCGCGTGCGGTTTGGCTTCTTCTTCCATCAAAATATTGTGAACGATATGGATGGGTCGATGCCCTCGATGTCGCCAATGTCCATCCAATAGCTTCCTTGTATTGCCCAATAACATTCCTTACAGCTTCCTCCCGATTAGGACTAAATTTAGCATTGATGATCACGGCAAGGTGTTGTCCTTCCCTAGAAATATATACTTCAAGTGGTGAGGAAGAGTCTTTAGCTCGAGTCCGGGTGCTATCATAAGGGATGGAACGAGCTTTTCTTCTTCCTTCGCCTTGGGCATGTTCTCGGTATATTGACCACTGAGTCCCCGGCCGCGCTCCGCAAATAAGCGAGGCCTCCCGACATTGTCCATAAGTCGTTTCTTCGTGAGCATCTTCCTCCTTAAGCCCACTTTGAATGGTCGCATCCGCAGGATCTTGCAAACCTATCTCGGCGGTGATGTCTCCCACCATGGGTTCAATGTGATCGATGAATTACGCCACTTCAATATCAATCGGATGCTCCATAGCCTTGAAGATGTTGAAGGTCATCGCCTCGCCACAAATTCACGTGATAACTTGCCCGTGTCGCAATCAATCCTCGGTTCGGGCGTCTTCATGAATGGTCGCCCAATAACATAATCGAGGATTTGTTACCCATCGTGCCCATATCCGTAACATAGAAGTCCGCCGGAAATATGAGTTCTCCACTTTGACCAATACGTCTTCGATGATTCCTTTCGATAGACGTTGGACCATCTCGCTAATCGGATAACCACTCGTGATCGCTTCGTGGTTCCCACTTTTAATTCATTAAACATCGACAAGGGCATGACGCTTATAGATGCCCACAACCAAAGATGGCCCTTTCGATTCTCGTATTGTTTATTACGCAGGAATGAAAACATCCCCGGATCTCCACACTTCTCGGGCAATTTCACGCGGATCATGGATACATTTTCTCCCACTTGAATTTTGCATCATCTTCAGATTTCACCTTTCTCGCACAATTCTTTCATGAAATTTGCCCACTTCGCATCGTGCCCAGGCGTTGATGAGCGGTATATTAATTTCCACCTTCCAAACACGCGATACATCTCACTCATTTCTTCCTCTGCAGCTCTCGGTCAATGCTCGAAAGAGAAGTAAAACCTCAGATTAGGCTTGACATAGGTTGGCTCAATGATTACCTCTTCTTTTTCCGCCTTTTCCTTGGGCGCTCCACATGATCATCGTCGCCTCGACCAATGTGTTCTGTGGAGATCTTCCACTTCGTATGTCTCGTGTCCTTAGGTATGAAAACTTTTTCGCGCTTTCTTCCCGCTTCGTGGCTACAACGCTCATTGGGCTAGCTGCTTTACCTCTACTTGTGGAGGTAGATTTCCTTCTTCTCAAGACGCGTTACGGCGGCAAATCAATTGGGAAACTTGGTTCCCAAGGCTCCGAGGTTCCTCTGTCTCGACCTCAATTTCTCGTTCTCTTGTTGAGCCTTCACATTCTCTCGCGCCATAGTATGCACAAGTTCGCCAACGATGGCCCACCGCTATGGTCACGCCGATTATTCTCAGACTCGCTTGTTGTTGTCCCACCCTCCGCATCGCCGTTGTCCCCGCCTCTTTGCCGTTGTTAGACCACCCAAAGTTTTCGTGGTTCCTCCATCCCGGGTTGTAGGTTTGGGAGTTTGATCATATCTCCTCTGCTCGTATTGTCCATTACCATTTCGACCCACCGCATCGACTTCTTCTTCTTCTTCAAAAGGGGGCATTGATCCGCAGGATGCGTCCACGCCAGCAGATTTGGCAAACTTTAGCTTTCTTTTGCCTCGCCCGTGTTGGTTATGAACTTATCGAACGTGTTACAAAGTTTATCCACTTGGTCTCCACGATTGAAGAAGTAGCGGCGGCTTGCCTAACTTCCTCCTTCATCTCTGCTTTCTTCGCCATCTCGCCCAATAGTCTAAAGGCCTCACTAGGAACTTTATTCATTATCGATCCTCCACAAGTCGCATTCACCCATATTTTCTCGGTTGCTCTTAACCCGACCATGAAATATTGATTAGATCATGGTCCTGAATTTGATGTTGAGGGCATTTACGCTGCAATGCTTAAACCTTCCCAAGAATCATAAAAGGTTTCCCCCGTGCCCATTTTGATACTTCTTATCCTTTTCCTCATGTTCTGAATACGGGCGGCAGGAAAGTACTTCTCGAGGAACTTCTGGTGAAGTTGTGCCCACGTGGTCACACTTCCAATGGGCAAGGTGTAGAGCCATTCTCTTGCCCCATCATGCAGAGAGAAGGGGAATGATACTAATCTCACATACTCTCCAAGGTTTTCATTGGCGCGGATAGTCCCACACGCCATCTCAAGTCTTGTAAATACCTTTGTGGATCCTCCCGCATGTCACCAATCGGGAAGGATTTGGACGAAGGAATGCTTCATCTCCTGCCGCCATCGATCGCGGGCAAAGTGATGCCCGTTGGCCTCAAGTTACGTTGTTGGGAACACCATTTCTCAATGTCCGCTCTACTGCGGTTGTTCACCCATCGTATCGCCTTCTTTAGGTTTTCTTCTCGGTTAGCTGCCACTTGCCGCTGTCGCCCTCCGCATCGCCTCCTCCTTCTTGCGTGCTTTTCATCTCGTGGATCGCATAACGCCTCCGCTCTTCCCGCAAGGTTAGGTCGTAGTACAATAAAGAAAGCAATATAAACACAAGAAATAGAGATTACTACCGAATGCGCAACTCCCTAAGAACGGCGCCAATTTTGACATCTGTCGCTTAGTGTTCAAAATAAATTTATAACCTATTACCCATCACGGGCATAGCCACGATAAGTATAGGGTCGATCCCACGAGGAGTTGGTGTAGCAATCTCTAATGTCACGATGACACTTAAAAGGAATGAGAGTGGTGTAATTATCTTGATCACTATAGTAGGCTAAAGCAAGTCAAACAAACTCAAAGGAAATATCAAATAATAAACGAACTGCTTGGGCAACAACTTGGTGAAGACGATTAACACTCGGTCATAGGTGCAAAGATTTTCACCACATGACATGCATCAACCTATTATAAGAGACATACGTCGTGACCTCACATCACACGTCACGCCCACGACGCACCCCTCCAAATCTATCCTTTCGTAAAGAAATGCAGGGACACCATATGCAAACTATCTAACCAGAATGCCCACGCACGAGGACACCTCAAGACATGCAAGCCTACAAGCAATAATGATCTAGATGGACCCAGTATTGGCAAAGGTAATGCTAGGACTACTCCAACTCGCCCACACCGTCAGATTATTTGGGGTGCGGGACACCACACCTTAATCCAATTATTACTTGTAACTCTCCCTTACCCACTATGTTATTTGCAACTAACACACCGAGTTTGGTTAAGCTATATATTGCCCAGGACCTAATGCTTCGGGAACACACACATGCAGATCGTAATGCCCTACTTAGACCTCTCGAGTTATATTAATCATGCTTCACTTCGTTATGCCCAAACCAGAATAAAGACTTAGCTAGACATAAAATAAACAAACATGCAATAGTTAATTGAAACCATCATGAAACGGAAACAACTTACTATTACTTAATTGAAATAAACGGCGAGCCCAAAGTGCCGCCGCAAAACATACGAAAAGCGAAAATAAGAGAGTTTGCCCCGAAGGGACTAAATGTATTTGGTGGTGATGGTGATGATAATTCGATGCCAAAAGATGATGCTTGGAAGATGAGAAGATGCGCACGTCGCGCATTCATCCCCATATATAGGTCATGCGAGAGGTCGACGATGGTGTTGGCCCACGGGTCGATAATCCGTTAGGGTTTCCATGTTTGATCGCGTTGTTTCTCGCCTGCACGGATTTGAGGTGATCTCCCGGATTTTGTGGATTTGGCCTTAGCGCATCCTTTCCGGACGAAGCGAGATTCATCCCGATCCTGCAGTATCTTGCCTATGACGCCTCTCTCGCCTTCTCTCGCCTCCTTCTTCCTTCTTCCTCTCTCTCTGGTCTCGCTTGCCTTCTTCACTTGCGCTTGCCCATCGCCTCCTTGAGATGTAATTGCCCATTTCACCGCGCTTGCCCTCAGACCAATGTGTCATTCCGCACACAAAACACAACAAGAAAGACACAAAAGACTCGATCTAGACCTAGACAAGACACAGAAAAAGAGCACAAAACTTGGGCTCGTCACATATATAATATATTTATATATATAACATTAAGAAAATATTGGTATCAAAAATTAATAATAGAATCTTCATAAATCAAACCTTTTCTAACATATTTTGAATGAAACGGCTCCATGATTTACCACACATAAAATCGACAAAAGGTCCAAGACGTGCAAAAATAAATAAATATACTTGTGACGACCCGACTTTCCAATAAAGTACGGATCGTATAGATCGTCACCAAGATGATAAGGCAATGGATAAAACATAGCTAATTAAGGCAATTAATCGCTCAATTACTCAATAACGCATAGGCAAAAGGGATAAGAAATTAATACGCACTCAAGTCACAAAAGGACTTGTCAAAAGGATTCAAGATTCAAACATAACCCAATCAGGCAAAATTGAGCACGAGGTATAACCTCCGGCTCAATACGCCATAAAAGTAATTATGATCAAAGCATCAAAATTATCGAGTTAGGCAAAGAATAAACGTGTGGACATGCATATGACGATGCATGCCCAAGGTTCTAGAAACCTTCCTAATAAAGCATCAAAATAACTTCCACTGCACCACTTCGCATCCATCATCGATCCTTGCTCAACTCCGCACATCAAAACGAATGCGGGCTAAGTACAAAAGTACTTAGTGGACTCATTCAAAACGCTTTTATCAAAAGTTATCAATCGCCCGCACTTAATAGCACATGAGGATTTTAGTTAAAGACTCATGCCTATCAAATATTTTATCATTTTTCCAAAAGTGTCGCCCGACTATTTCATCACGTTGTTCCATATCTCGTAATTTATTCATCAATCATATCGCTCATTCATTTGCGCACTATGGAGGTGGCCACCTACACATAGTCGCCGTGACCGGCCGAGGTAGCTAACCTTAACACACAACACACGTGTACACAATCCGAGTTAGTCCTCAACTAGGTCGGATCCGATCGTTACATTTTTTTAACGTTGGTGACCAACTCATTCACATATACAAATCAATTCTTGTCCCACATTTGGACAAATCAACCTCGATATGGACAACAAAACATAAATATTTGGCGATCAATAACAAAGGTATGCGATAATATTTCATAAAGCTTTGTAAATCATGCTTGAAGTTATGCATAATCATTTTGTTTCAAGAAAAGCCCACCTCAAGAATTGTCCTTCTTGAAGTATCCGCTAGTGGTCCTTGTCGTTGGCTCACGCCCACGCCGGACCTTATCAACGTAAGAGATATAATTTAGTATGTCATTCGCTTTTTTCCGAAGTATTGCTACTATTTAACGACTCGATATCTTTTAAGTCCTTGGTTTTAGGATTTTGTTATCGATAAGACTCTATTAACAATTATATTTCGCCTATTCGATTAGTCTCGTCATAGCGATAGACTACACTTTGTCGTTACATTCTTCTCCGCGATCGATGTTTCTTCACGCCGCTTCGCTCAATTATGAATCCTAAGTTCATAACTAATATCCGTCGCTTGTTAACGCGTATCAACGAATTCGAGTTCCAATAACTCATTCGTTAATATCATTTCTCGTCGCTTCTCACCTCACACGTCCCATATATTCTAACAGAGAAACTCTTACTCAATCAATAAATATTTCCGTAGTTCAATCATCTAACAAACGCTTTACAAATTAAAGTTGCTAATATTTCTCAATTATCTACTGACATAACCAATGTCATTAATTAATTAATTAAGTTCTTTAATTTAATTAATTAAATCCACAATTTAAGTTGACTAAATGGATTAATTTAAAAGCTCATATCAATATTATTTTTAATTGATCAACTCACACGACTTAATTTGTCAAAGACTATTTAAATTAAGTAATTAAGGCCCATTGCTCTTAATTAATTAAAGTCATTCCAAGCTAATTGATTAAGTTTAAGTAACTTAATTAATTAATTAAAGTCTAACTCAATTAATTATTAAGGTTCATCTAAATTAATCAATTAAGTTTAAGTAACTTAATTAATTAATGTCTAATTATAATTAGTTAAAGCTTATCAACTTTATTTAATTAAAGTTGATCTAAATAATTTCTTAAGTCTAAAAGATTTAATTAACTAAAGCCCACTTCAATTAATTAAAGTCCAATTAAAACTTGATAGTCCAATTCTACATGTACTTATGTCCAACACATTTAAATTATAAGAGCCCAATGTAATTAATTAGAGGCCCATCTCTAAAATAATAGTCCACCACCTAATAAATCTCGCCCAACTAAATAATTAATTGTCACCACCAAATAATTAATCTCGCCCAACTATTCTTTTAAACTCATCCACCAATTAATTTATTAGCCTAATCGAATTAAATAATGAAGGCCCAAACGAATTAAATAGTTAAGGCCCAAACGAATTAAATAATTAAGGCCCAAACGAATTAAATAAAAATAAAACAAAACCCTAGCTTTTCTACCCTATCACCGCCTTTCCAAATTCAGATCACTCTATCTCTCGTCCTCACACGCACACACGCGGGTACAGCCTGCCGCCGCCTCCATGGCCGGCCGGCCATGTCGCCGGTCGGCGAGCCACGACCATCTCCCTTCTCTTTCCCCACTCACGCAGTCGCACACCTACACGTCGTGCCCACGCCGCCGCTGACGTTCCTTCTCCAACGATGCGTCTTCGTCGGTAAGACCACCGCCGTGTCGTCATCTCCGGCGAGTCATCGTGACCGGCGACACCATTGTCGCATCACTGGCCTTCGTCCAGCCTTCCCCCTCATTCTTGCTACTCAAGCACGCGAGACACACACCTATACGCGCACAAAGCGCACGTTTCCCTCTCTTGGTAACAATGCCGCCGTGTCGTCGTCTCCGTGATGTTCCACCACCGCATGACGCCCCGACTCCAATGAGCGCCGCCGAGGAGGTTTCAAGGCGTCGCTTGTCGCATGTAAAGTCACGGGTTTAATTCATTTTATCGCCGTTAGTTTTAAAAATTTCCTTCTTTTTTTTTTTTTTTTTGTTTGATTAGATTCATATGTTCTCGCTAACAATTTCCGCCTCTATGTGTTCGTATATGTTTGTATCATCGAACGATTTATGAAATTTTAATCGTGAGAAATATGTAAAATGAGCAGAACCTTGGTGAGGTTTATGGGTATCCTTTTCTTCTTCTCGCTATTTCAATCGAAAGCACCGTGGAGGATTTGCTTCAAGAAAGGAAATTGATTGATTGTTTGTAAAAAAAAAAAACAGTTGAATGTTCTAAATATCAAATTATTACCTTTGTTCTCGCTTTTCTCTTTGCTTCGAGGTGCTATGAGGTTGTAAGATGAGTTTTGAGAGTGAAATTGTAATACAAGTTCTCGTATGGGTTGGAAGGAATGGAGAGTGAATAGGAATGAGACTTTAAAAGTGAAAAGGATAAGGATATGTTGTCTTATGTTGCAATGAGAGGTCGAGATCGTGTGTAAGGTTTTGCGAGGTGAGAGAGCCAAAGACTTGGTTGAATTTGTTTGTTTACTCAAACACACATTTTTTGAAATAAGATTTTGGGGATGACTCACGATAGCGACATATCACCCGCTTTGTTCGAACGAGGATCGACGATTTCGACTCGTCGATTTATTAGGATATCGAGAATTGTTACCCGATTGTCATCAAGACACATTCGCGATCCGATTTATCGGCTCGATCAGATACATTATTGTTCGATTATTAATCGACAAAATTTCTCGCTTATTCAATTAAAAGGAAAAGATCTAATAACAATTGATTAAATTCTTCGTTAACAAAATTTTATTTTACGGGTTGTTACATACCATCCCCTTAAATTAAATTTCGTTCCGAAATTTGCTAACCTTGGAAAAGATCCGGGTATTTTTCCTTCATAGCTGATTCTAGTTCCCAAGTTGCTTCTTCTTCGTCTGGTGTCTCCATAGAACTTTCACTAACGGTATATCTTTGTCCCTTAGCTTGTGGGTACGCCGGTCCAAGATTTCGTGGCGCTTCTACATAACTCATATTGTCATCGAGGACAATATCTCATATGTATCACATGACCGGGATCATGTATGTATTTCCTTAGTTGTGAAACGTGAAACACATTGTGCACGCTTCCAAAACTTAATGGCAATGCAAGTTTGTAAGTCGGTCCTATTCTTCCGTAATTTCATAGGGTCCTATGAAACGTGGTCGCAGCCTTCCTTTATTCCAAATCTCACGATCCCTTTAGATGGAGAAATTTTCAAGAAGACCTTGTCTCCTCCTCAAAATGTAGTTCAGACGACGTTTGTCTGCGTCGACTTACTCGCTTGGTCTTGGGCCTCCTTGATCCGTTGGCGGATCCGTCGCACGATCTCAATCATCTCCCACGTAGTCGTCCCAATACTCTCCTTTCTCCCACTTCATCCCAAAGAAAGCGGTGATCGACATTTCCTCGTAAAAGCGCTTCAGACGGGGCCATTCCAATAGTCGCTGGTAGCCGTTATTGTAGGCGAATTCCACAAGTGGTAACACTTGTTCCCAACTTTCTCCTCTATCGAGGACAACGGTTCTCGACGTCTTCCAAATGTCTCGAATGGTCCTCTCTGACCGTCCGTCCGTCTGTGGGTGGAACGCAGCTTCAAGTGTAGTCGAGTCCCCGCCTCCTTTGAAGCTTATCCGAGAATCGGATGTAAATTTGAGTCTCGATCGACGTGATAGTCTTTGAACTCCATGTAGACGATGACCTCTCGAACGCATAACCGTGTCTAGTCTATTCGACCCATGTGTCATCGGAATGGGTAGAAATGTGCGCTGGTCAATCGATCGATGATGACCCAAATAGCGTATTTCCTCTCCGTGATTTGGGTAGCCGGTAACAAAGTCCACGGCTATATCATCCCATTTCCACTCAGGTATGTCTAGCGGTTGTAAGGTTCCATACGGTCGTTGGTGAAGTGCTTTTACTTGTTGGGCATCGTCAAACAACGTTCTCACGGGCGAGGCTACGCCTCGCTCATTCCATCCCACCAAAATTTTTCCTTGAGATCTTGGTACATTTTGGTGCTTCCGGGTGTCGGTGTAAGAAGTCTCATGGGCTTCCTTCAAGATCTCGCCCTAAGCCCTTCGCCTTACGGGACACACTCTCCGTCATACAACAAGACGTTATCTCTTTGTCTTTGAAATTCGGTGGTTGTTGTCCTTGATCTTAGCTCGTATTTCCTCTTCTTTGCTCTTCCTCTGCGCTTCTAAGATTCGGATTCTTAAATTTGGGATTGTAATCAACGCTGTAATATAGCCCTCTATTGTCAAAGACGGATCTATGACTTGATGTTCATCTTCCAAATTCCTTTATGAGTATTTCCTCATGACCGATGAGACATCCCAAACTAGGTGAGATTTATGCGACTCAAGGCATCGGCTACAACATTTGCCTTGCACGGGTGGTAATTAATACCACAATGTAATCTTCACTAGCTCTAACCATCTGTTGCCTCATGTTAAGATCTTTCGCTCGAAGAAATATTTCAGCTCTTATGGTCAAGATAGATCTCACATCTAACTCCATAAAGGTGATGCTCCATATCTTTAAGGCATGTACGATCGCTGCTAATTCCGGTCGTGCGTTGATAGTTCAACTCATGTAGGCGTAATTGTCTTGAAGCGTAAGCAATAACTTGCTTTTCTTGCATCAAGACACAACCCAGCCCATTCTTCAAGCATCCGTGTAGATTGTGTATCCTTTATCCGCCTCGAATCGCCAAGACAGTGTCTTTGTTATCAACAACTCCTTCGGTCTCTGAAACTAGCCTCACACTCGGCGGTCCATGTGTAGATTCCTTTCCTCAACAATTGGGTCATGGGTGGGCTATCGTTGAGAATCCTTCGATAAATCTTCGATAGTAGCGGCAAGTCCTAAGAAACTCAATTTCATTCGGGTTCTTCTACGACTCCCATTCACTGAACGTGTCGATCTTCGAGGTCTACTTTGATTCCCTCGCGGACACGACGTGACCTAAAATGTCACTCGCTTAACCAAACTCACACTTGCTAAATTTGGCGAAGAGTTGTTCTTGCCTCAATGTTTGTAGTACGCCTCAAGTGTTCTTGGTGTTCTTGGTTATTCTTGGAGTATATTAGATATCGCCTATGAACACTAAGACTAATTTGTCTAAGTATGGGTGAAACACCCTGCTCATAATATCCATAAATCTTTGCCGGGCATTTGTAAGTCCAAAGGCATCACGATGAATTGAAATGACCATACCTTGTACGGAAAGCCGCTTTAGGTACATCCTCCGTCTAATCCTCAATTGGTGATATCCTCGACTTTAGATCTATCTTAGAAAAGACTCTGCCCTTTAAGTTGATCAAACAGATCGTCAATTCGAGCAAGGATACTTATTCTTTAGAGTTATCTTGTTTAGCTCTCGATAGTCTATGCACATCCTCGGTGTACCATCCTTCTTTTCACGAAAGGACGGTGCTCCCCATGGAGACACACTGGGTCTAATGAATCCTAACTCTAAGAGTTCTTGCAGTTGGATCTTCAATTCCTCAAGCTCCTTTGGTGCCATCCGGTATGGAGCTTTTGATACGGGGGCAGAACCTGGTTCGAGGTCGATCGTGAACTCGATCTGTCGGTTTGGCGGTAATCCCGGTAGTTCATCTGGAAACACGTCGGGATACTCCTTCACGATCGGGACGTCTTCTATCCTCCTCTCGTTCTGATCTTCCTCCTGGAGGTAGACGAGGTAGGCATGGTTCTCGGTCTTGTTCAGTAACGTCCTTGCTTGTAGTGCGGATATAATTGGGACTCTCCTCCCCATGCTGATCCCGTGAAAGTCTGTAGGTTCCTCTCCTGGGTGTTGGAAGGAGATTTTCCTTTCATTACACAGGATGGTCGCACTATGTTCGGTTAGCCAATCCATTCCTAGGATTATGTCCACATCCGTCATAGGTATGACGTGAAGGTTATTTGTCATGACCTTAAGTGAGCCTAGTCCAAGTTCTAGGTTCGAGCATATGTGGTTATCGTTTTATGCCTCCCATCGGAGAAGATATTCTCATTATTTGTTCAGCGCTTTTAGGATCTAGTCCTAAGTTCTCTACGATGCTTCAAAATAAAGGAACGCGAGGCGCAAGATCAAACAAGAGGATATGAGCATTTGGAGGAGTATTCCATACCGCCAAATTTCCTTGGTTCATGGCGGCTCTTGCGAAGTCTCTCTCTGGTTGAGGCGTAGGCCCCGCTTGTCAGGCGGCCGTTGTTGCTTGTATTGCTTTCTTTACGGTATGTATCGAGTCTTCTTCTTTGTTGTTGAGGTTGGCGGTATTGTTCTTGCGGTTGTCGCCATTGCCGCCGTCGCTGCCGCCGTGGTTGATACGGTCGCCGATTCGGCCGATAAGACGATGGGGTTGTTGTTGGAATGGTTGGGCTGAATAGCCCGGATCGGTTGGGCACGGTTGGGCACGCTGGGACGACCATTTCCCTCGGGCGTATCCTGCGGCTCTCGGAGAAGTGGCCTTCCGCCGCACTCAAGCATCCGTCATTGGTGAATCGCGCCGCCTTATGACTCTGTGGCACCTTGGGCACACAGGGGTCGATGAACCTCTCGATTTCCCGCCAAAGCGGGTGCCATAGCGTCCATTTCTTGCCCGTGCCCGGATGGCACGTTGTTCCTCGCCACGGCTTCCCGGCCTGGCCGGTGTTAGATCCTTGCCTCGGGGGGGTCCTTCCCACTTCCTCTTCCCGCGATCTCCTTGGTGAGTCGGGGATGCGATGATGACTCTATCTTGTGCAGAGCAGCCTCGATGTCCAATGCACGACGGAGGGCCTCACGGTAAGTCGATCTCGTGACCAGCCAACGACACCCGATCTCATGGCGAGTCCACCCAAATTTCTCGGTCCTCTTCGCGTCGGTGTCGACCACCGAGGTGCATACCGTGACATTTCACGTAACGCACGGTCGTGTCGGTGACCGTGGTCTTCCTCGCGCAAGTTGTAAAACTCGTGCTCGCTTCCTCTTCCCAGAACTCTTAGAATGTACTTCTCGTGCACTTCCTCTTCAATTCCTCCTGGAGAAATCTTCCGCTTCTTCATCCGCCGAGTTTTCCTCTTCCCACCGTGTCGTGCGCCACTATCCGGAAGGCAACGCATGACAAGCGTTCACGAGATGTGCGATGGAGGAATTGAAGATTCGCCCAGCGCGAATCCACGATTCAAAGATCCACGGATTCCCAGTCCCGTTGAAGGTGGGCGGGTTTTGCCGAGGAATAGTTCCTCGATCCGCCTCGCGGTGGTGGTGGTGGTGGTGGTGGTGGTGTGGCTTCTTTGTGTGTTATCACACGATTTCTCCTACCGGTGGCATCCTATCCTTCACAAACATATGAAATTAGATCTCGTCTTATACCACTCATCGGGATTAATGTATCTATATATATCAACTTGGTATTTATATAAGTAGCAAAATTTTTAACATAGCATCGAACACCACATAACACAATATTAAAACAAAAGGCTCTCAAGAGCTATCATCATAACACATCAATTGCCTCTACGAGGACTTTCATCGCTTTTAACTTTACAAAAATACTGTGCAGAGTATGATGCCCAAAACAAATACCGCATCACTCGTACCTCGTCATGGTGCGTATAAAAATCAACACGCCACCGTGATCATCAAAATAGGGTTCATGTCGAACGACTCGTCGTCTCGCATGCATCAAAAGATATCTGAGTATATAGACAAAAGATAATCTAGTCCTAAGAACTAGATCTATGGTCGCCCGTGTAGATTGGGCTCCATGCATGGGAGTCGATCGAAGCTGGGAGCTATCCACCCTCCATCTCGCCATCGGCAGATAGATCGCCTCGGGTCTTCCTCTCGGGTCTTCCCGGGATCCTCCTCCGGTCTTCCTGGGTCCTCTTCCGCGGCGGGCACGGGACAACGGGCTCACGGATCCTAATGACCTGGCGTCTTCCATAGCCGCTAGGTCTCGCGAATCTCACCATGATCCCCGGCGATGGGCGTGGGTGGGGCGGCAGCAGGACAGTACACGCCTCACTCACGCTGCCTATAGCTAGCCATGGGGTCCTCGATCTCCACAGATTGTGGTACAGTGTGCACGTGGGGGTGGCGGCCGGATCGGTGGAGGGCCGCGGGGGGTGGATATGGGCATGGCATGGCCGGTGGTGATGGTCGGGCGGACAATGCTGGGATGGAATCCTACCGTGGTAGGACTGGAATGTGAGTGTCGGGGGCGGAAGGTCCGCCTCAAACATGTCCTCGCCAATGCCGAGCAAGAACACAGCCCATCTGCGCCGCCAACGGGCACCTCCGGGTGAAACCACTCGAATCTCATCACGCCATGTGTATTCCGTGCAGAAGATACGGTCCACGTGGTGCGGCTCCGTACACCGTGAACACATAGCTCGATGGCTAGCAAAGCGAGGCGGTCTCCGCTCTAGATCAAAACTCTCTACGCCGATAGATATAGTCCGCCGAAATCTCTCGGCGTATCCTCGCCAATCGGATGGCGCCTCATGATAAGTCGAGCACACCGTCATAATGGGATGTGCCTCGGCGTGTCAATGGCCAACTGGCGTGTGAAGTGCGCGTAAACTTCGCCAAGGTCGCCTCCGTGGCACATCCGGTAAGAGCGATGCGATCGATAACCTCCCGGGGTGGCCCTAGAGGACAGTGGCGTCTGTCGTGAACACGGTCCGAGCCATCCGAAAAGGAAAGTATCACTATGGTCGAACACGGTAAACATAACGGTGTATCTAGTAGAAGGTACGTACACAATAAACATCTATACAGGAAGGTTATAGAATCTATATTTCTATGATCTACATACCAAATCCTTTTGGCATTATTTTCTTGGTTTGGTCTCCGGAAGAGACGGTATGGTTTCTTAAGGTAGGGTAACGATCGAGGTCTAGCCTTTGGGTAAAGGCTAAGAGGTCACCCTATCTTATTGGGTTTGATTTCTTATTTCTACTCACGCTATCGCATCACATCATATCCGCTCTCATTATGTACTTACAAATCGTTATTTCTTTTCATACTTCCTTAACATTATATGTTCATTCTTTTCACTTATGCCACGATAGAGGCAACACGCTGTGTGTTCGAATTTTCTCGCGTCGAGAGGTTAGGACTCATAGCGGTGCAATCCCCGCTAAGCAATTGCTTCGTCGTTATAGACTCGTCAGATTCTCATCATCGAATCCGTTCGATTGTGATCCTTAAGATCCCTATGTTCTCGTTCCTCCTTAGTATTTCGTTAAATTGGGAATATCTTATATTTTCATACTAAGTTCGACGCAAAAGGGATCATGCGGCTTAAGAGTCTATGTTCTCATGGGAAAACATACTTCTTCGCATCATGCTCGCATACAATAATAAACACAAATAGCGATATGTTGTGTGAATAATCAAGTATTCTCATTCACTCATTTACCAAGCTCCTAAAGCTTGTGACATTCTTCAAACTAAGGACCAATCAATTGAACAATTTTCAATTTCAAAAGTTTCCATTTTCCAAAATATTTTCAACTTCCCAACAAGGCCATATTGAAACTCCAATTCACATTTCATATATTTTCATCATTCCAAAACAACTTTTAGTTGAAATAGTTACCTTCTTCCCCGCTGAAAGGTGACGACGATGGAGTGCGGTCAAAGAGCGATCAAACATAAACAATTTCTAGACTCAACTTCTAACTTAGGATTCAAGAAAAGGGTTTCTAGGGTTCAGAGCGAACAAGTGCTCGATACCACTTTGTGACGACACCCAACTTTCCAATAAAGTACGGATCGTATAGATCGTCACCGAGATGATAAGGCAAATGGATAAAACATAGCTAATTAAGGCAATTAATCGCTCAATTACTCAATAACGCATGGCAAAAAGGGATAAGAAATTAATACGCACTCAAGTCACAAAAGGACTCACAAAAGGGATTCAAGATTCAAACATAACCCAATCGTGGCAAAATTCAAGACGGTATAACCTCCGGTCAATACGTCATAAAAGTAATTATGATCAAAGCATCAAAATTATCGAGTTAGGCGGCAAGAATAAACGTGTGGACATGCATATGACGATGCATGCCCAAGGTTCTAGAAACCTTCCTAATAAAGCATCAAAATAATCGCCACTCGCACCACTTCGCATCCATCATCGATCCTTGCTCAACCCGCACATCAAAACGAATGCGTGGCTAAGTACAAAAGTACTTAGTGGACTCATTGCCAAAACGTTTTCTTTATCAAAAGTTATTGAATCGCCCACAATAGCACATGAGGATTTTAGTTAAAGACTCATGCCTATCAAATATTTTATCATTTTTCCAAAAGTGTCGGGCCGACTATTTCATCACGTTGTTCCATATCCGTAATTTATTCATCAATCATACGCTCATTCATTTATGCGCACTATGGAGTGGCCACCTACACATAGTCGCCGTGACCGATCGAGGTAGCTAACCTAACACACGATCACCACGTGTACACAATCCGAGTTAGTCCTCAACTAGGTCGGATCCGATCGTTACCTTTTTTAACGCTGGTGGACCAACTCGTTCACATATACAAATCAATTCTCGTCCCACATTTGGACAAATCAACCTCGATATGGACACAACAAAACATAAATATTTGGCGATCGATAACGATGCATGCGATAATATTTCATAAAGCTTTTGTAAATCATGCTTTGAGTTATGCATAATCATTTTGTTTCAAGAAAAGCCCACCTCAAGAATTGTCCTTCTTGAAGTATCCGCTAGTGGTCCTTGTCGTTTCGCTCACGCCCACGTTGGACCTTATCAACGTAAGAGATATAATTTAGTATGTCATTCGCTTCTTTCGAGAAGTATTGCTACTATTTAACGTACTCGATATCTTTTAAGTCCTCGGGTTTTAGGATTTTGTTATCGATAAGACTTATTAACAATTATATTTCGCCTATTCGATTAGTCTCGTCATAGCGATAGACGACACTTTGTCGTTACATTCTTCTCGCGATCGATGTTTCTTCACGTCGCTTCGCTCAATTATGAATCTAAGTTCATAACTAATATCCGTCGTTTGTTAATGCGTGATCAACGAATTCGAGTTCCAATAACTCATTCGTTAATATCATTTCCTCGCCGCGTTCTCACCTCACACGTCCCATATATTCTAACGGAGAAACTCTTACTCAATCAATAAATATTTCCCGTAGTTCAATCATCTAACAAACGTTTTACAAATTAAAGTTGCCAATATTTCTCAATTATCTACTTGACATAACCAATGTCATTAATTAATTAATTAAGTTCTTTAATTTAATTAATTAAATCCACAATTTAAGTTGACTAAATGGATTAATTTAAAAGCTCATATCAATATTATTTTTAATTGATCAACTCCACATGACTTAATTTGTCAAAGACCTATTTAAATTAAGTAATTAAGGCCCATTGCTCTTAATTAATTAAAGTCATTCCAAGCTAATTGATTAAGTTTAAGTAACTTAATTAATTAATTAAAGTCTAACTCAATTAATTATTAAGGTTCATCTAAATTAATCAATTAAGTTTAAGTAACTTAATTAATTAATGTCTAATTATAATTAGTTAAAGCTTATCAACTTTATTTAATTAAAGTTGATCTAAATAATTTCTTAAGTCTAAAAGATTTAATTAACTAAAGCCCACTTCAATTAATTAAAGTCCAATTAAAACTGATAGTCCAATTCTACATGTACTTATGTCCAACACATTTAAATTATAAGAGCCCAATGTAATTAATTAGAGGCCCATCTCTAAAATAATAGGTCCACCACCTAATAAATCTCTACCAATCGAAATAATTAATTGTCACCCACCGAAATAATTAATCCCGCCCAACTATTCTTTTAAACTCTCCAAATGAATTAATTTATTAGCCTAATCAATTAAATAATGAAGGCCCAAACGAATTAAATAGTTAAGGCCCAAACGAATTAAATAATTAAGGCCCAAACGAATTAAATAAAAATAAAACAAAACCCTAGCTTTTCTACCCTATCACCGCCCTTTCCAAATTCAGATCACTCTATCTCTCGTCCTCACACGCACACACGCTGTACAGCTGCCGCCTCCATGGCCGGCGCCGCCATGTCGCCGATCGAGCCACCACCATCTCCCTCTCTTTCCCCACTCACGCAGCCGCACACCTACACGTCCGTGCCCACGCCGACGCCCCTTCTCCAACGATGCGTCTTCGTCGGTAAGACCACCACCGTGTCGTCATCTCCCATGAAATATCGTGACCGGCGACACCATTGTCGCATCACCGGCCTTCGCCCGCCTCTTCCCTCATTCTTGCTACTCAAGCACGCGAGACACACCCTATACGCGCACAAAGCGCACGCTTCCTCTCTTGGTAACAATGCCGCCGTGTCGCCGCCTCTCCACGTGTTCCGACCACCGCATGACGTCCCGACTCAAATGAACGCGCCGTCGAGGAGGCTTGGCGTCATTGTCGCATGTAAAGCCGCGGGTTTTACTCTTTATCGCTTGGTTTTAAAAATTTCCTTCTTTTTTTTTTTTTTTTTGTTCAGAGATTCATATGTTCTTGCTTAACAATTTCCGCCTATGTGTTCGTATATGTTTGTATCATCGAACGATTTATGAAATTTTAATCGTGAGAAATATGTAAAAGGAGCAGAACCTTGGTGAGGTTTATGGGTATCCTTTTCTTCTTCTGCTATTTCAATCGAAAGCACCGTGGAGGATTTGCTTCAAGAAAGGAAATTCAATTGATTGTTTGTAAAAAAAAAGGAAACAGGTTGAATGTTCTAAATACTGAAATTATTACCTTTGTTCTGCCTTTCTCTCTTTGCTTCTTGAGGGTGCTATGAGGTTGTAAGATGAGTTTTGAGAGTGAAATTGTAATACAAGTTCTCGTATGGGTTGGAAGGAATGGAGAGTGAATAGGAATGAGACTTTAAAAGTGAAAAGGATAAGGATATGTTGTCTTATGTTGCAGCAGAGGCTGTAGATCGTGTGTAAGGTTTTGCAGAGGTGAGAGAGAGCCAAAGACTTGGTTGAATTTGTTTGTTTACTCAAAACACACATTTTTTTGAAATAAGATTTTTGGGGATGACTCACGATAGCGACATATCACCCGTTTTGTTCGAACGAGGATCGACGATTTCGACTCGTCAATGACGATTAGGATATCGAGAAATTGTTACTCGATTGTCATCAAGACACATTCGCGATCCGATTTATCGGCTCGATCAGATACATTATTGTTCGATTATTAATCGACAAAATTTCTCGTTTATTCAATTAAAAGGAAAAGATCTAATAACAATTTGGATTAAATTCTTCGTTAACAAAATTTTATTTTACGGGTTGTTACAATACTCCACATATATTTGAACCCATCCTGAGGAACAGTCGTTGACATAGACTCAAATATCACTTTCGCATTAATTACCTAAATATGACGGAAAAGGACATTGAAATTCAATGAATTATTGTAACCAATAAATGTCAAGAAAAATAATCAGATCAAATAAGGTACTTTAATTACTAAAATAAAATATAGAGAGCTACATATTTTTACTGCAACAGTAGAAGCACTATATATTGTATGTAATATATTTACAAATATATATTTTTAAAATAGCTTTGAATCTCCTTTATTTTTATTTTTGAGTTGGAAAAAGAGAGACTGTCAATCGAACCTCATGTATTTTTTAATATCGTCTATTATGAGTTGTTAACACAGAGAATTTTCACCGTGATGTCCTCAAATGGACTCCTCTATTATATAGATAAAATGTAATATTGCTTTTTTTTTTTTTCCTCCCTTCTTTAATTCAGACATCCTTTAAATATATGCTTCAACAATAAGGCGCACTCTGATATATTCAATTGCATGCAAGTTTTTGCATTGATCAATGAATTCACTTTTAAACAATTATTATAAAAACAAAAGACACATCTTTTATCTTTTAGGGTTAGTCACTAAAAATTCACCACCAACTTGGGATTAATTTTTGTATTAGACATGATAGGTAAATTATTCTAATAATAACATTATTTTTTGTATTATAACAAAATAGATATGTCTAAAATTTTCCGATAATTGAAAAATGGTCCAAAGCATGTTTTTTTTCCATATCAGAATGAAATTTGTTTGAAAAATAAGGGCATAGTGGAAATATCAAAACATCCTTATAAAGAGCGCAAGCCATCAACTACAGAAAACTCGAACGAAAAATAAGTAGCAAATTAATGGAGACTTCTTCCTTTTCTTTTGCTCTTTTAATCTTGTTACTAAATAGCATTACACTATGCTTGTGCGCAACAAATTTGAATTCTACCACAGACAAACATGCCCTTGTTTCCTTCAAAACCTCTCTCATGTCCGACCCCCATGCTATCTTGAGCTCGAATTGGTCCGAAAATACATCAATTTGTAATTGGGTTGGCGTCACGTGCGGCGTCAAGCACCGCCGTGTCACTGCCTTCAACCTCTCTGGCTTCGAACTTGCCGGAACTGTTGCCCCATTTCTTGGAAACCTTACGTTTCTTAGATATTTAGACATCAGTTCCAACAATTTCGAAGGCTTCTTACCCTCTGAGCTTTCTAATCTGCGGCGTTTGAAGGTGATGAATATCGGAGTGAATTCATTCACCGGAGAAATACCAACATGGTTGGGAAGTTTGCCTCAGCTCCAACAACTCTATCTATACAACAACAGTTTGTCAGGTACAATTCCTGCATCTTTGTTCAACAATTCCAAGCTGCAGGTCTTAAATATGAATTTCAATTTAGTGGATGGGAATATTCCGAAGGAGATTGGCCATAGCTCTTCCCTCAAGGAAGTGAGGATAATCTATAACCATTTGAGTGGGACTATTCCACAAGAGATTGGAAATGTTTCTTCCCTTGAAATATTATACTTGAGCCATAATCAGTTGAGTGGGTCCATACCATTGGGTATCTTCAATGTGTCTTCCATGAGAGAGATTAAAATTTGGAATAATAGCCTATCAGGTTCCCTCCCGAGTGATATGTGTAATAATGCCCCAAATCTCAAAATATTATATCTTTGGGGGAATCAACTTTCTGGTAAAATTCCGCCAAATATATGGCAATGCAGAAACCTTCAGTTCCTGGCATTATCCTACAATCATTTCAATGGAAAAATCCCAAGTGAGATTGGGATCTTGGGTATGCTTAGAGAATTGTACTTGGGTACCAACGATTTCCAAGGTATACACACATGACACATCTTTTTATTTCTATCTGTGATTTTATATTATTATTGGCATGAATTTTTTATTTTTTTTGCTTTTTGGGAAAAGCATGCAAATTTATGTTTTATCGTATAAAACATCTGCAACTTTCATATAAGAAATTGCAATTAATTATTGGGATGATTAGTTGTACAATGAGAACTCATCTTTTTTGAGAACTTGATAACCATGGACACATGTACAAAGTTGATGAACAAAATGTATAAAGTTATGTACAACGAAAATATTCTAAAATTATTGCACAACAAA
>CM072820.1:6325706-6542078 GCA_036937905.1 Salvia rosmarinus | reverse complement strand
TAAACAAAAGAATTTGTTTCCACTAACCTTTCCAAAGATCTCGTCAATGAAGGTAATGGAAGTGATCTTTCGGTCACCGTGTTGAGCTTTCGATAGTCAATACACATCCTCCAACCGCTTGGAGCCTTGTTGGGATCAGCTTCCTTTCGCTTTTTCACCACCGAATGCCGACTTGGGCACGACGTGTCGGGTCGACCCATTTACTGTCGACACGGGATATATGATGCCCAAGTCGAGAAGTTCAAGATCTCCTTCATGACTACCTCCTTCATAGGGTTCAACTTCCTTTGTTGATCCATCGCTTGGTTCTTCTTCCATCGAATATTGTGAACGCATAGGAAGGGCGATGCCTCTGATCGCCAATGTCCATCCAATAGCTTCCTTATATTGCCAATAACACTTCTCAGCCTCCCGACTCGACGAGTTTAGCATTGATGATCACGGGCAAGGTGTCGTCCTTCCTAGAAAGATATACTCTGTGGTGAGGAAGAGTCTTTAGCTCGAGTTTCGTGCTCTCATAAGGATGGAACGAGCTTTTTCTTCCTTCGCTTGGGCATGTTACGTATATACCACTGAGTCCCGGGTTCGCTCCGCAACAAAGCGGGCCTCCACATTGCCCATGTGTTCTTCGGGCGCCATCCTCCTTAAGACTACTTTGAATTGTCGCATCCATGGATCTTGTAAACCTATCTCGGCGGATGTCTCCACCATGGGTTCAATGTGATCAATGAATTCCACGACCTCAATATCAATAGGATGCTCCATGGCCTTGAAGATGTTGAAGGTCTCACTGCCGAATTCACATGATAATTTGCGTGTCGCAATCAATCCTAGTTCGGCTTTCAGAATGGTCGACCCAAGAGCATAACTAAGGATTTGTTACCCATCGTGCCCATATCAAAACGTAAGTCCCCGGAAATATGAGTTCCTCCACTTACCAATCGTCTTGATGATTCATACGGATAAACATTGACCCAACCCAAGCACGGGTAGAAGACATTGAAGTTGTCCAAGAGTTTTGACGATTTCTCAGAAAATCTGCCAGACTACCTCCTAATAGACAACCGAGTTTACCATCGATTTGGAGCCGTGATCAGCCCCAAAGGTCAAGCGCCTTTATAGGATGGCCCCAAAGGAGCTAGAAGAGTGAAAATCCAAATCCAAGAGCTTTTGATCCGGGATTCATTAGGCCGAGTGTTTCACCTGGGAGCGCCTGCTTTGTTTGTTAAGAAAAGGATGGTTCTTCGAGGACGTGATCGATTATAGAGAACTAAATAAGATGACACTAAAGAACAAATACCCTTTACCGCACTGATGACTGCTTGATCAATTGCGAGAAAGGGTGTATTCTCGAAATTGATCTTAAGTCGATACCATCACTGAAAATACGGTCCGAAGATGTACCAAGACCGCATTCCAACCGTGATATGGCCACTATGAATTCATAGTTATGCCATTCGGATTAACCAATGCACCAAACCGTATTCATGGACCTCATGAATGTAGTATTTCATCCATTTCGGATAAGTTTGTTTTGGTCTTCATAGATGACATCCTTATTTATTCAAAGAATGAAGAGGATCATATGAACATCTACGAACGGTTTTGCAAACCTTGAGAAATGAAAGACTCTTTGCTAAGTTTAGCAAATGCGAGTTTTCGTCAAGGAAGTTATGTTCCTTGGACACATCGTGTCGGGTCAAGGTATAAAAGTAGATCCACCAAAGTAGAGGCCGCAAGAATGGAAATCACCTAAAACACAAAGACGAATTAGAAGCTTCCTAGATTAGTCGGCTACTATAGGAGATTCATCAAGGATTCTCCAAGATTGCAAGGCCATAACCCAGCCTACTCCGGAAGGGAATCAAGTTCAATCGATTGACGAAAGCGAGATGAGTTTCCAAATGCTCAAAGAGAATTGACCAAAGGCATCAGCCTAGCAGCCCCGTAAGGCATAAGGGTATGTGGTCTATACCGACGCATCTAAGACCGGACTGGGTTGTGTTTTGATGCAAGAAGGAAAAGTGATAGCTTACGCATCTCGACAACTCGCACTCCACGAAATGAACTACCCAACCCACGATTTGGAATTAGCAAATGTAGTTCATGCCCTAAAAATTTGGAGACACCATCTCTATGGTGTGAGATGAGATCTTCACGCACTATAAAAGTTTGAAGTATTTTTCAACAAAGGGATCTGAATATGAGACAAAGAAGATGGCTTGAATCGGTAAAAGATTACGACTATGGTATTAACTATCACCCGGCAAGGCGAACGAGTAGCCGACGCCTGAGTCAAAGAGCCATACCAAGTTAGGATGTCTTTGTACAAGAGGAAAACTCGCCAAGAGTTTGGCAGACGAAGATTGAATCGTTGAACCACCCAGATAATTGTGAGTCAGATCGCTACACTCACACCGACATCCGATCTAAGAAAAGAATTGTCGAGAGACAAAGGATTGAGGAAAAGTTGAAAAGATCCGAGAAAGACTAAGGTCCTAAGGATTCAAGAATTTCCAAGAGGCACCGGATAACGCCTTTATTGTTCAAGGTAGGATATGCTTCTCGACGACGCAGAGCTTCGTAACTAAATCATGAGTGAGGCTCACGACACGCCCTACACCGCCCACCCGTGCAGCACTAAGATGTACCAGTGACCGAAGAAAAATTTTGTGGAAGGCATGAAACGAGACATAGCTTCTTTCAGAACGCTGCCTTGTTTGTCAACAAGTGAAAGCACTACACCAACGTCCCTATGGGAAATTACAACCGTTGGAAATCCTCGAATGGAAGTGGGACGATATAACGATGGACTTCACAAGCTTACCCAAATCGAGAAGAGGAAACACGACCATATGGGTAATTGTGGATAGATTTTACCAAAAGTGCTCACTTTCTACCTATTCAAAGCACTTATGGTTCGATAAGTCGCCCAGTTGACGTTAAGGAAATTGTACGACTACATGGAGTGCCAAAATCTATTACCTCCGATCGAGACTCCAAGTTCACATCCGATTCGGATTAGCTTACAAAGAGAGTCGGGTACAAGATTAAACTTCAAGACAAAGATTCCACCCACAAACCGATGGACAATCGGAGAGAACGATCCAAACGCTAGAAGATATGCTTAGAACTGTAATTTTGGATCGAGGTGCAAGACGGGAAGATATTTTACCTCGATTCAATTTGCTTACAACAATGCTATCAAGCGACGATCGGCATGGCCCCACACGAAGCCTCAGATGGCAAGAAGTGTAGATCACCACTTTATGGGATGAAGTCGTGAGAGAAAAGTCATAGGCTCGATGCGGTGAACGAAATGATCGAAATCGCTCGACAAATTAGGATGAGGATAAAAGAGGCTCGTGATGCATGTAAATCTTACGCTGATACGCTGTAGATCCGAGCTACAATTTGAGGATGAGACAAAGTCTTTTAAGGTCTCTCCATCAAAAGGGATTGTCGTTTGGCTCAAAAGGAAGTTGATACGCTCACGACCCAAAGCACGTGATTCGCCAAGACGACGTGTAATATTCCAAAGAAACGAATATACGACACGGTTTTCAAACCCGTAATTGTAAAGGTTTTTGCCGATATTATCTTTTTACGACATCGAATCCTCGTGATTTCGATACGATATCGTTATGGCGAATTCTTTCATAATTCACTAAGGATTGTGAATTAAAGGATTGAAATATTACGAAATGAATCGTCAATATATTTTAACGCCAAACGCAGATCGAACGCCGCCTTTTCATGAAATTTTCCGAGCAAAGGAAGCTTGGAATTAATTTCATCTTAATTCCTTTATTAAAAGGAATATATTTATTTAGTAAGTATGAACTTATCGCACCATTTTGAGATGAGTCGATTTTGAACGCTTTGAGACGTTAACGCCAACGCCTGAGACGCTTTGTAAATCGAGTTTAATGCTCAGAAATTATAATAATTAAGTTCCTATTAATATTTTATATAATTTCAGTATTATTAATTATTAAAAGTCGAATTTTCAGTTATTAAATTCGATAATTTGATATTGAAAGTTTCAAAAACCCTAAGTTTATAAACTTTGGTTTTTCACATGAAATGACACTATTAAATTGTCATATGGTATCTAAACTTTATAATATGATATATATGAGTGTTATTAAGCTATGAAATCAGTTTTAGATCATTAAAATCGAAACAGATTTTTGTGATTTTCAAGCCTAATATTTGAAATTAGGTTTCTTATGCATTAATTAATGCTATAATTTTATCCTATGATATTATTTAATATCTAAATCATATATTATGATATATATATGTATATTTGGATCGAAATGGCATGAGTACCAATAATAGGTGTAAATTGTATTTTATTCCTATTTTTTTCATTTTATTATCTGTAGAAATCGATTATGTGCTATATGTCGATTTAATTATTTTAATGTCATGTATTATATATCCTATGATCATGAGTGATTAATACATTGTATTATGGTGCAAAAATAAATTAAATCCTACCCCTACCCACCATAAAGCCGCCGGCCACCCTCACTAAACAAAGCATGCACCCACCTATTTTCTACCCAATGCATGGCTTAGCTTTTTACTTAGCCTAATCATCACTATAACCTTCATCATTGTGCTACAGATTTTGCCCAATTTTGGTTGAAAATCGTAAATGAGAGAGATATAGGTGAGACTCTTCCCATTCACCCCATTTTCAATATACTTCCTCACCCTCTCATTCACTCCATTTCTTCTCCATTTTCTCCCAAAACTCAAGAACAAATGAGCCCTCTCCTCCCATTATTTTCAGATTTTCCTTTCTTCTTCTTCCTCATTTCTTCTCCCAACTTGATACTACATTATTCTTGTGATTCCATATCATTTCTAAGGTAAACACGAGGCCTTAGCACCGATTTATTCCCCTTTTATTCTGAAATTTTCTAACATGTCTTTATATAAATGTGTATGTGTGTCGATGCTATATATGTATATGTGAATGAGTTTTAATGTTCTAAGCACGAGATAATGGTTCTTGATGATTTATATTTCCAAATGTGTTAATATATGTTAGATAAGCATTGATGGTCAGATATTTAGTTTTGAAATGAATCTAGCATGCTTATATTATTTTCGAACCATAGGATGTGCTAATAAAATTTTCGAAAGCTTTATAAAATAAAATGTTGATAACCGATTATTTCTTGAACATTTTGATAATGAAATATTGATGTATGTTATGATTTAAACCTATGGTATGTTAATTAAAATTTTTGGAAAACCCTAGCCTAAACTTTCATTAATACCGTGAGCTTCTCAAGTGTGTACCATGGTGTATAAATTTTATTTTAAGCTTGTGATGACATATAGATGCTTTAATGTATTGACTATATGATATATGTGTTAATTAGAAATTTTTGAAAATCATTTGCTAATTATTTCAAGAGGGCCGAGAGCATATGGTATGTATAGGTTAATGTATGATTTTATTTTTGAACATGTAATAGTGTTATAATGCTCTAGTATATTATTTATGCATTGTGTAAATTAATTAGAATTTTTGGAAATCAATTAACTATTTAAATCAAATAAACCGAAAGCTTGCAAGCTTATATGGTGATGATTTAATTAGTTCTTGATGATTATATGATGTTATATTAATATAGTATAGTGTATAAACATAGTATATAATTGTTGAATTTTGAAACTAAATACTAATTAAAATCGAAAAGCCGAGAGCTTGCAAAGCTCATATGGTGACGATTTAAATTAGTTTGGTTGATGTTATAATGTTACAATGTTATAATATAATGTTTATTGATGATGGAATTTATTTAGAATTTTTAGAAATTGTTTGCTATTTATTTGGTAATTATCCTATTAATACCGTGAATATTGTCACATATTGTGAAATAAATAGTTATGAGTAACTATGGGTTATATAAATATTATATACTGATGTTGGGATGTTATAATAAGTATATATCAATTTTGGGAATTTTCGATGATTATTCCTATTAATTGTGAATTACCGTGAATATATATATGTATATATATAAATAATTAGCAACAAGATTATATGAATTTCATAAATTATATTCTGGACCATAGTGTATAATAATACACTATATTAATTTAGAAAATTTTCAAAGGTCATTTGGTATTTTTTAAACTAATTATCGAAATTATCGATAATATAAAAGGATTTTAAAATCCTTTTAAAACAGCTTTATTAATGAAAATTTACTAAAATGATATTCTGGACAGTTTTAAATTTTACAAAATTTATAAACATAGATTGCTATGTTTGAGACTTAACGCTCATTTTATAACGCTTTAAAACCAAAATACGCTTTTATTTATAAAAAGAAGTATTAAAAGGCTAAAATAATCATAAGTCCTCGATTTACAAGATAAATCGAGTAATAGGACTTTACGCTTTCAAATCGATCAAATTCGATTTATAAAACAAAATAGTAAGAAGTTACTATTATTAAAGGTCAAAATCGCTGACTTTGTCGATCATCGTCGACTTCGCTGACTTTCAAGTCAAACGCACGATTATACATTTATAAACACGTCAAGACGCTGAAGAGATACTAATTGAGTATGATACCCATTAGTAAGAAAGGATTTCACAAATGAAATCCATATATCGAAAACGCATTTATACGCTGAAAGATCTCAAGAACGAGAACAAGTCAATCGATACGCAGTTAGAGACGATCAATTCACTATGAATTCACCACATCGATATGAAATATCAAGTTTAACTTAGTTTTCAAAAGTCTCGAAGACTTGAGCGACGCATCAAAGCCTCGCCAGAAAGCGTGGACGCAAACGCAATGATGTGATTTTGACGAACAAACCAACCCAGACTTTTACAACGAACCATAGTCCGTGGGCTTCCTTTTCTTATCTCAAAAGTGGGCTTTACCTTTAAAATGTGGGCCTTTTCACCCCACTAAAACGTGACTTTATCGTTAATTTCAAATAAGTTTATTTACAAAGACTTATCCTACAACCTGCTTAACAAATGTTTTACCGCATTACACCGCCAAAATATTTCGCTTGTGTATGGATCCTATCTCGTTATGCCCGGTAGGCTGTGGAGATGGTGGAACTATTATTTCAATTGTTGTGGTAGCGCCCAACCTTTTAATGTCGGGTCCCGTGTCGGATGATAAATGCCCGCCAGATCGGGCGTGAAGGTTGGAACTATACCGTGTTATAACATATGCTGCGCAGAGCGACCGTGTCAGACGGATTACGGCCGGTCACGGGCGTCAGACGGGAGGCTCCTCTCGACGCTCATTTATTTATTATTATGTATTGTGACTATGAGATATGGACCATACACACCAAGAAAATGCTCGGCCGAGCTATGTTTATTTAACCGAATGATTTGGTAAGCACAAGGTATTTTAACTAAAACCCTCGCGACTTACCCAATATTGGCAACAGAATCCAACTCTATCAAATGTTTTCGCACGAGTCCACTAAGTGCAATTTTGTACTTAGCCCCGCATGTTTGTTTTAAATGTGCAGTCGAGCTCGTGGTGATGATGGGAAATTGTTGAGGAGTCCAAAGGTCCTCGACCGTTTAATCAATTTGTGGTTTATACCTCAATGCATATCGTCATATATGTATTCACACACTTTCCGCCGCTATACTCTAAACTCCTTTATTTATGCTTCATATTACAAACTATTGAGGTCCATCGGATCGGGCCAAGTTTTGGGGTCCGATGGCTAAACCTTTTCAAAACAATATAACATCATCTCAGATTCTGCTCAAGCATGTTAGCTTATCTCCACGCATCTCTATTTTTTTCATGTAACCCCAAAGTACTACTCCTAGTACTAGTCACCCTCCAACCGGGTTGGTTCGAATGGGTCGTGATGTATGGTATCGAGCACTTTTGCTCTTTGAAACCCAAATTCTTTTTATTCTAAGTCTAGATCGAGTCACCGGACTTCTAGAAACCCACCGACCTCTCAACACTCCATCACATCGAGCTCAACCGGAAAGAGGTAATCGATTCCTTTCTCAAACTCATGAAATGGAAATTTTACATGATTGGACAATTTGATGACTTTTGAAGGATTTGATTATTATGAAAATTTTTATAATGAAAATGGAAGTTGAGCAAGAAAATTTTACCAAAACACTTTTAGTTAAACTAATGCAATACTCAAGTATCGATATGAAAGTACATGGTGGTACTAGTTGAATAATCAACATGGGATGAATGAATCCATTTTGATATGCATATAAGTTGATTATGATTGCTATGTTGAAATCAGATTTCCAAAAATTTTCAAATTGAGACATCTTTCCAACTTTCAAAATTTTATTTATGATGAACGATATGTTATCATAAGACTAACTTAGACTCTATGAGCATGTTCACGATCGTGAAAGAACATAGAAGTACGAACTTTTCCTTATGCGAACGAAAGAACAATAGGGAGAGTGAAAGAAACGATACCCTTGAGCAACGGACGACGGAAGACAAGCAAGAAGGACGGACGAGGACAACCTCAACCTTTAAGTCGAATGACGCCGGACTCCATCACTACTCGACACGAGTGACCAGCAACACGTAATCACGACATGGACGCCACTACGGCTTCAGGATGTTCAGCCTCGCTTGAGAACCCGAAGATGATAGACGATACGCCGACATACGCCTCGCTTTGCAATATGGCACGATCGTGCAAATTTCCTGCACTGCGCAGTAGATTTGTTTTAGCTAGATCTCTCGTTAGACTCGATTTACGCATGGTTTTCACCTGCATACTCCTAACGCACTGATCTTCATTTGTTATGAAGAACAGAACTTTAATTCTGCCTCCAGAATACGATAGAGTCCGTTGAACTCTAGTTCGAGTGTTTGGTATAGAATAAGGATCTCATAGCTCATATTAAGATGTTGTTGGCTTATGTATACGCCCTGGGTAAGACTAAGAAGGTAAGTTGTGGTGAGTATTGTGCATTATGATGTTGCCTACCTTATAGACTTGCTTGACCTTATCTAGTTGCTTCATGCTACGCTTAAGATATCCTCGCTCGCTTATTCGATGACGATAGTCGACTTATGTTAGTGTTATTCGTGATGATGGAGGAATGAGATATCTCGCGAGGAGGAGGATTGACCACACCCCACCCCGGAGGAGGAGGTGAGTATATATCGCCTAGTTGGACGTGCTACTGGGAAGACTTGGGTGAGTTCTCGCATATTATCTCCGCCTTTGGAGAGACGCCCGAGCTCACGGAGGATCGATTATGACGGCATCCAGCGCTTTCAGCGATACTCCCCCGCACCGGGATGGATATGCTCGAGATATCGGGGATTACATCTACCGGGCGATGGGCAGCCACGACTTGGTGGGAGATCCGCCTGTGTTCGTGAGTCACCGACTTACGATATAGATTTATGGGCAGCACCGAGAGGACCCTACCTCCTCCCCGAGAGTATACCGGCGGGACGAGTCGCCAGAGTGGCTTTACACAGAGGTCCCGAGGCGATCGACCCTGGTACCTCCAGACGATTCGACGAGGGCGGACCGCCGCTTAGAGAGGGCAAGACGCCTGCAGCCTGGGAGAGCCGATATTTCCACCCCACCGCTTGGACACCCCTGCACGTCCACCAAGACCACCTCCACCACCTATGGTCCCACCATACCACCACGAGCACTTTCATCTGACAAAGACGGATGAGAGTATCGATACCTTCCTGTGCTATGACCCGACTCGAGTATGTTATATCCGATTCGCCCGACCACGAGCCTCGGCGAACGCGACCACCGCTTAACCCCATGCGAGATATACCGATGGTGGAAAGAATGGAGCCGACCATCCGTGGACTACCCCGTATGGACATTTCGGACAATAAGATGATTCGGAGGAGGAGGAAGACCCCGAGGAAGACACGGAATAGGAAAGACCTCGTGAAGGCGCTTAGGCGACGCTTTTAATTAGAATTTGTTTTGTTATGTCTAGCGTGTGTGCTAGCTTTTCTTTTCCTTTGTCGCACCTTAGTTCTAAAACTCGAATTCTTTTTAGGCCGTAGGGCCGGATTTATGTTTTCGCCACCCACTTTTTGAACATCCCGCCTATGGCGTAAATTTTGATATATATATATACACCGACCCTAATAGGGCTTTTATGCAAGTTATGTTTGTTAAGAATGTTATACTGCTTGGGATCGCTTATGACAAGGCCAAAACAAAGGTGAGTGGACGTAATGTGAAAAGAATAAATGCTTAATGTTTACTTGTTTTCATAAAGATGCCTCCGAGAAGGAATCCTGAGCAGAACCCGTGAGGTCGAGGACGGGAGGCCGAGAGGAAGGGTAGAGTCCCCAACAAGAGCCGTAAGAAATTCCCCAACCACCACCTCCACCACAACCCGATCACGAATCGAAGAAATGTTTCTAAGATGTAACCTCCCGCCTTTAACGGGAAAGGCAACCCGAGGAAGCCGAACAACGGGTCGTGGCTATTGAACGGATCTTTACCTTCTTAAGATGCACGGCACAAGAAAGGTCGTCAGTGTTACTTTCCACCGGTTGGACCCACGACTTCAAAGGGAGGCCGTAAAGAAGACTTTACGCGTAACAACCGGAGGAATTCTCGTGGAGGATTTCAAAAGAGAGTCAGATGAAAAGTATATCCCCAAAAGTTATAGGGAAAGAGGCAGAATTTTTCCCGCTAAAACAAGAAAAATTATCCAGAATCGATCACGATCGCACTTTCGCGAGACGCCAAGATATGCGCCGGATCTAGTAGACACCGACTTGAAGATGTCGGAAAAGTTCGTATGTGGCTAAGAATGGAGATACGCATGTCTCTTGCCACCATGGAGACCTATTCTACAATCAAGCTCTAGACGAGCTGATATCGAGGCGGCTATGAGCGAGAATAAGACAAAGGTCGCCTCGTGCACACGGAAATTGGATAAGGGAAAAGGAATCGAGCCCAACCGCTGAAATAACAACCGCTGAAACTACGGAGAAACAAGTCGCAAGCGCCTGGCAAGGAAACCCCGCAGCAGGACAAAGTCGAAGAGAGCAGCCATGCTCCACCGCAAGGGACCACAGACCAACCAAGGGCACCTCAATGCCCTAGATGCCATAGAGCACACAAGGGTGTGTGCACGGCAAACGTGGTAAGCTATTACAATGCGGGTGAACGGCATTACGCCAACAATCGCTCGATGTCACGCTCGGACGGGAGGCCGAACCAACCGGCAATGCTCACCATTGAGGGCTATACAACCAGCCCCAACCACCGCAGTTAGCCCACCCAACCCCAAAGAACTCCAAAGGGCAAACACCCCACCTCAACAACAACAACTCAAAGAATAAGAATAAAGGGCGCAGCCCACAACAACAAATCCCGAACAAAGAATGGCAAAGCAGCCACCGCCACAACAACAAAGAGAGGCGACAACCACCGCTAACGCCAACAATGGCAAAGAAGCAGCTGTGCAACAACCGCCAAATCAGCCAGACCAGGCCTGTCACCCAACTGCTCAGTTGTGAGCCTACGCCCGCAGACAGAGGCAGAATCTAATGTAACCAAGGAAACTTGGTGTATGGGAGTTCTTCTCAACCCACCGTTATAGATCGCTCGACACGGTGCTTCAGATTCTTTTATTGCAAGATCATGCGAGAAATGCCGGGCCTTAGGTCCGAAAGATCAAGCCAGATATGAGAATCTCATCGCCTATAGGAGGAATTATGACCGTTACACACTTTTGCTCGAACCTAGAGTCGACATTAGATCACTTAAGGTTCGCTAACGATCTAAACATAATACCCATGGACGATGTAGACATAATCCTAGGAATGGATCGTTAGCTAAGAATCATTCCACGATTCTCTCAGAAGGAAAGGAAAATTTCGCTTCACTTTCCCGGACAAGAAGCTACGATTTCCATGGGATCAAGATGGGAAGAAGAGTGCCAATAGTGTCAAGACTACAAGCTAGGAGGATGATGAACCGTAAAGGATGTCTTGCATTCCTCGCTTATTTGAACGAAGGGATAAACCCAAGCACGGTAGAAGACATTGAAGTTGTCCAAGAGTTTTCGGACGATTTCCAAAATCGCCAGACTACCTCCTAATAGACAACCGGAGTTTACCATCGATTTGGAGCCGTGATCAGCCCCAAAGGTCGGGCGCCTATAGGATGGCCCCAAAGGAGCTAGAAGAGTCGAAAATCCAAACCAAGAGCTTTTGGATCCGGGATTCATTAGGCCGAGTGTTTCACCTCGGGAGCGCCTGCTTTGTTTGTTAAGAAAAGGATGGTTCTTTGAGGACGTGCATCGATTATAGAGAACTAAATAAGATGACACTAAAGAACAAATACCCTTTACCCGCATTGATGACTGCTTGATCAATTGCGGCGCGGTGTATTCTCTAAAATTGATCTTAAGTCGATACCATCACCGAAAATACGGTCTCAAGATGTATCAAGACCGCATTCAACCGATATGGCCACTATGAATTCATAGTTATGCCATTCGGATTAACCAATGCACCACCGATTCATGGACCTCATGAATGTAGTATTTCATCCATTTCGGATAAGTTTGTTTTGGTCTTCATAGATGACATCCTTATTTATTCAAAGAATGAAGAGGATCATATGAACATCTACGAACGGTTTTGCAAACCTTGAGAAATGAAAGACTCTTTGCTAAGTTTAGCAAATGCGAAGTTTTGGTCAAGGAAGTTATGTTCTGGACACATTGTGTCTCGTCAAGGTATAAAAGTAGATCCAAACCAAAGTAGAGGCCGTGCAAGAATGGAAATCACCTAAAACACAAAGACGAATTAGAAGCTTCCTAGATTAGTCTGGCTACTATAGGAGATTCATCAAGGATTCTCCAAGATTGCAAGGCCAATAACCCGCCTATCCTAAGGGAATCAAGTTCAATCGATGACGAAAGCGAGATGAGTTTCCAAATGCTCAAAGAGAAATTGACCAAAGGCACCGCCTAGCAGCCCCGTAAGGCATAAGGGTATGTGGTCTATACCGACGCATCTAAGACCGGACTGGTCAGGTTTTGATGCAAGAAGGAAAAGTGATAGCTACGATCTCGACAACTCGCACCCCACGAGCTGAACTACCCAACCCACGATTTGGAATTAGCAAATGTAGTTCATGCCCTAAAAATTTGGAGACACCATCTCTATGGTGTGAGATGAGATCTTCACGCACCATAAAAGTTTCAAGTATTTCTTCAACAAAGGATCTGAATATGAGACAAAGAAGATGGCTTGAATCGGTAAAAGATTACGACTATGGTATTAACTATCACCCGGCAAGGCGAACGTAGTAGCCGACGCTGAGTCGTAAGAGCCATACCAAGTTAGGATGTCTCTTTGTACAAGAGGAAAACTCGTCAAGAGTTTGGCGTGACGAAGATTGAACTGTTGAACCACCCAGACAATGTGAGTCAGATCGCTACACTCACACCGACATCCGATCTAAGAAAAGAATTGTCGAGACAAAGGATTGAGGAAAAGTTGAAAAGATCCGAGAAAGACTAAGGTCCAAGGATTCAAGAATTTCCAAGAGGCACCGGATAACGCCTTATTGTTTCAAGGTAGGATATGCTCCTCGACGACGCAGAGCTTCGTAACGAAATCATGAGCGAGGCTCACGACACGCCCTACACCGCCCACCCAGCAAGACTAAGACGTACCAGACCGAAAGAAAAATTTTGGTGGAAGGCATGAAACGAGACATAGCTTCTTTCAGAGAAACTGCCTTGTTTGTCAACAAGTGAAAGCACTACACCAACGTCCCTACGGAAATTACAACCGTTTGAAATCCTCGAATGGAAGTGGGACGATATAACGATGGACTTCTTCACAAGCTTACCCAAATCGAGAAGAGGAAACACACCATATGGGTAATGTGGATAGACTTACCAAAAGTGCTCACTTTCACCTATTCAAAGCACTTATGGCTCGATAAGTCGCCCAACCAGACGTTAAGGAAATTGTACGACTACATGGAGTGCCAAAATCTATTACCTCCGATCGAGACTCCAAGTTCACATCCAGATTCGGATTAGCTTACAAAGAGAGTCGGGTACAAGATTAAACTTCAAGACAAAGATTCCACCCACAAACCGATGGACAATCGGAGAGAACGATCCAAACGCTAGAAGATATGCTTAGAACTGTAATTTTGGATCGAGGCAAGACGGGAAGATATTTTACCGATTGAATTTGCTTACAACAACAGCTATCGCGACGATCGGCATGGCCCCACACGAAGCCTCAGTATGGCAAGAAGTGTAGATCACCACTTTATCGGGACGAAGTCATGAGAGAAAAGTCATAGGGCCCGATGCGGTGAACGAAATGATCAAATCGCTCGACAAATTAGGATGAGGATAAAAGAGGCTCAGACGTATGTAAATCTTACCGATACGCTGAGATCCGAGCTACAATTTGAGGATGGAGACAAAGTCTTTCTTAAGGTCTCTCCATCAAAAGGGATTGTCGCTTCGCCCGAAAGGAAGTCGAGACCCGCTTTATAGACCATATGAGATCCTAGAGAGGATAGGTCCAGCTGTTTATAGGTTGGCTCTTCCGCTAAACCTAGGTAATGTCCATAATGTTTTTCACGCCTCGCATTACGAAAATACGCTCACGACCCAAAGCACGTGATTCGCCAAGACGACGTGACCCCGAGCCGATATGAGCTACAAGGAAGAACCCACAGCCATACTGACCATTAAAGTTCAAAGAACTACGGAGCAAGTCGATTCCGTTAGTTAAAGTGTTATGGAGACACCACTGACAAGAAGTTTCACGGGAGCTTGAAGAAGCAATGAGGAAAAATACCCGACTTATTTTTCTAAAGGTATACAAATTTCGGACTAAATTTTTCGTAAGGGGTGGAATGTAATATTCCAAAGAAACGAATATACGACACGGTTTTCTAAACCCGTAATTGTGGTTTTTGCCGATATTATCTTTTTACGACATCGAATCCTCGTGATTTCGATACGATATCGTTATGGCGATTCTTTCATAATTCACTAAGGATTGTGAATTAAAGGATTGAAATATTACGAAATGAATCGTCAATATATTTTAACGCCAAACGCAGATCGAACGCCGCCTTTTCATGAAATTTTCTCGAGCAAAGGAAGCTTGAATTAATTTCATCTTAATTCCTTTATTAAAAGGAATATATTTATTTAGTAAGTATGAACTCATCGCACCATTTTGAGATGAGTCGATTTTGAACGCTTTGAGACGTTAACGCCAACGCCTGAGACGCTTTGTAAATCGAGTTTAATGCTCGTGAAATTATAATAATTAAGTTCCTATTAATATTTTATATAATTTCAGTATTATTAATTATTAAAAGTCGAATTTTCAGTTATTAAATTCGATAATTTGATATTGAAAGTTTCAAAACCCTAAGTTTATAAACTTTGGTTTTTCACACTAAATGACACTATTAAATTGTCATATGGTATCTAAACTTTATAATATGATATATATGAGTGTTATTAAGCTATGAAATCAGTTTTAGATCATTAAAATCGAAACAGATTTTTGTGATTTTCAAGCCTAATATTTGAAATTAGGTTTCTTATGCATTAATTAATGCTATAATTTTATCCTATGATATTATTTAATATCTAAATCATATATTATGATATATATATGTATATTTGGATCAAAATGGCATGAGTACCAATAATAGGTGTAAATTGTATTTTATTCCTATTTTTTTCATTTTATTATCTAGAAATCGATTATGTGCTATATGTCGATTTAATTATTTTAATGTCATGTATTATATATCCTATGATCATGAGTGATTAATACATTGTATTATGGTGCAAAATAAATTAAATCCTACCCCTACCCACCATAAAGTCACGCCACCCTCACTAAACAAAGCACGCACCCACCTATTTTCTACCCAATGCACGGCTTAGCTTTTACTTAGCCTAATCATCACTATAACCTTCATCATTGTGCTACAGATTTTGCCCCAATTTTGGCTGAAAATCGTAAACGAGAGAGAGATATAGGGAGACTCTTCCCATTCACCCCATTTTCAATATACTTCCTCACCTCTCATTCACCCATTTCTTCTCCATTTTCTCCCAAAACTCAAAGAATGACCCCTCTCCTCCCATTATTTTCAGATTTTCCTTTCTTCTTCTTCCTCATTTCTTCTCCCAACTTGATACTACATTATTCTTGTGATTCCATATCATTTCTAAGGTAAACACGAGGCCTTAGCACCGATTTATTCCCCTTTTATTCTAAAATTTTCAACATGTCTTTATATAAATGTGTATGTGTGTCGATGCTATATATGTATATGTGAATGAGTTTTAATGTTCTAAGCACGAGATAATGGTTCTTGATGATTTATATTTCCAAATGTGTTAATATATGTTAGATAAGCATTGATGGTTGATATTTAGTTTTGAAATGAATCTAGCATGCTTATATTATTTTCGAACCATAGGACGTGCTAATAAAATTTTCGAAAGCTTTATAAAATAAAATGTTGATAACCGATTATTTTCGAACATTTTGATAATGAAATATTGATGTATGTTATGATTTAAACCTATGGTATGTTAATTAAAATTTTGGAAAACCCTAGCCTAAACTTTCATTAATACCGTGAGCTTCTCAAGTGTGTACCATGGTGTATAAATTTTATTTTAAGCTTGTGATTACATATGATGCTTTAATGTATCGACTATATGATATATGTGTTAATTAGAAATTTTGAAAATCATTTGCTAATTATTTCAAGAGGGCCGAGAGCATATGGTATGTATAGGTTAATGTATGATTTTATTTTGAACATGTAATAGTGTTATAATGCTCTAGTATATTATTTATGCATTGTGTAAATTAATTAGAATTTTGAAATCAATTAACTATTTAAATCAAATAAACCGAAAGCTTGCAAGTTTATATGGTGATGATTTAATTAGTTCTTGATGATTATATGATGTTATATTAATATAGTATAGTGTATAAACATAGTATATAATTGTTGAATTTTTGAAACTAAATACTAATTAAAATCGAAAAGCCGAGAGCTTGCAAAGCTCATATGGTGACGATTTAAATTAGTTTGGTTGATGTTATAATGTTACAATGTTATAATATAATGTTTATTGATGATGGAATTTATTTAGAATTTTAGAAATTGTTTGCTATTTATTTGGTAATTATCCTATTAATACCGTGAATATTGTCACATATTGTGAAATAAATAGTTATGAGTAACTATGGGTTATATAAATATTATATACTGATGTTGGGATGTTATAATAAGTATATATCAATTTTGGGAATTTTGGATGATTATTCCTATTAATTGTGAATTACCGTGAATATATATATATATATATAAATAATTAGCAACAAGATTATATGAATTTCATAAATTATATTCTGGACCATAGTGTATAATAATACACTATATTAATTTAGAAAAATTTTCAAAGGTCATTTGGTATTTTTAAACTAATTATCGAAATTATCGATAATATAAAAGGATTTTAAAATCCTTTTAAAACAGTTTATTAATGAAAATTTACTAAAATGATATTCTGACAGTTTTTAAATTTTACAAAATTTATAAACATAGATTGCTATGTTTGAGACTAACGCTCATTTTATAACGCTTTAAAACCAAAATACGCTTTTATTTATAAAAGAAGTATTAAAAGGCTAAAATAATCATAAGTCCTCGATTTACAAGATAAATCGAGTAATAGGACTTTACGCTTTCAAATCGATCAAATTCGATTTATAAAACAAAATAGTAAGAAGTTACTATTATTAAAGGTCAAAATCGCTGACTTTGTCGATCATGTCGACTTCGCTGACTTTCAAGTCAAACGCACGATTATACATTTATAAACACGCCAAGACGCTGTGAAGAGATACTAATTGAGTATGATACCTATTAGTAAGAAAGGATTTCACAAATGAAACCATATATCGAAAACGATTTATATCGCCGAAAGATCTCAAGAACCAGAACAAGTCAATCGATACGCAGTTAGAGACGTATCAATTCACTATGAATTACCACATCGATATGAAATATCAAGTTTAACTTAGTTTTCAAAAGTCTCGAAGACTTGAGCGACGCATTAAAGCCTCGCCAGAAAGCGTGGACGCAAACGCAATGATGTGATTTTGACGAACAAACGAACTCAGACTTTTACAACGAACCATAGTCCCGTGGGCTTCCTTTCTTATCTCAAAAGTGGGCTTTACCTTTAAAATGCGGGCCTTTTCACCCCACTAAAACGTGACTTTACCGTTAATTTCAAATAAGTTTATTTACAAAGACTTATCCTACAACCGCTTAACAAATGTTTTACCGCATTACCGCCAAAAATATTTCGCTTTTGTACGGATCCTATCCGTTATGCCCGGTAGGTCGTGGAGATGGTCGAACTATTATTTCAATTGTTGTGGTAGCGCCCAACCTTTTAATGTCCGTCCCGTGTCGGATGATAAATGCCCGCTAGATTGGCGTGAAGGTTCGAACTATACCGTGTTATAACATATGCTTGCAGAGAGCGATCGTGTCAGACGGATTACGGCCGGTCACGGCGTCAGACGGGAGGCCTCCTCTCGACGCTCATTTATTTATTATTATGTATCGCGACTATGAGATATGGACCATACACACCAAGAAAATGCTCGCCGAGCTATGTTTACTTAACGAATGATTTGGTAAGCACAAGGTATTTTAACTAAAACCCTCGCGACTTACCCAATATCGGGCAACAGAATCCAACTCTATCAAATGTTTTCGACGAGTCCACTAAGTGCAATTTCTTGTACTTAGCCCCGCATGTTTGTTTTAAATGTGCAGTTGAGCTCGTGGTGATGATGGGAAATTGTTGAGTGAGTCCAAAGGTCCTCGACCGGTTTAATCAATTTGTGGTTTATACTGAATGCATATCGTCATATATGTATTCACACACTTTCCGCCGCTATACTCTAAACTCCTTTATTTATGCTTCATATTACAAACTATTGAGGTCCATCGATCGGGCCAAGTTTTGGGGTCCGATGGCTCAAACCTTTTCAAAACAATATAACATCATCTCGTATTCTGCTCAAGCATGTTAGCTTATCTCCACGCATCTCTATTTTTTTCATGTAACCCCTAAAGTACTACTCCTAGACTAGTCACCTCCGGAATGGGGTCCATATATGTTATAATGTTGGTTCATATTTAAGTGATATAATAGCATATAAGGGTAGATTCATAATATATGGTCAGAGAATTTATCAAATTTATAAATATTATTCGACCTAAGTTGAAATTTTCAAACACGACTTAGGTAAATTAAATTCAATAATTATAATAAATAACAATTATGTTATAGTAATCATAATTGAGGGTGATTAATCGATATATGAATTTATCGAATTTTTAAAAATCATTTGTCGGGTTATTTATGAAAACCGAAACATTAGTGTATAATACTAAGGTGTATAAATTTTATTCGACTAAGGTAATTACATATTATTAATCACATGATAAAATATGTGACATGTGAATTTATAAGAATTTTTGCACGTTCAAGCCTAATTAAAGCCAGAATGACCAAAACTTTATACTATGTGTATTAATGTTATAAATTTATTTTATCAAGTATAATTACATAATATGATCTAAAATAATGTTTTAGACATAGTATGATTTTATAGGAATTTTGGAACAAGAATTGCACATAAAATGATAAGAATTTCATAATAGTTGAAAAGTCAAATGTTGACTTTTTGTCGACCAAAGTCAAAATTGTTGACTTTTGGTCGACTTGGTCAAAATAGTTGATCAAAATCGTCGACCAAGGTCAACGAGCACGCAATCGATAATACGTGATCATCGTGACGAAGACGCTTAGTAACAATGCTACTTACGCTACGTAAGTACATTAAAACGCATATTATATACCAAAAGGTAGAATACCCTTTATATGTCGAGAAATTTCATAATCGACATCAATCGATTAGGAAACGCCAAAATAAGTCCGACGTTAGCCTTTATTTAACACGTAGAACGTTATGACTATGTTCGCTTCTATCGAACGCGACCGACGTACTAAAACGATTCTTACGTTAGCGCGACACGTGGACGGGCATCGACGCAGAAAGAGACCATAGTGAAAGACCCACGTACAAGCGCGGGCTTTACCAAAACCCTTTTATCGACGACGCTTTCTTCAAACGTATTTATTTACAAAGCTTCAATCGAAATGATTATGAACCGTTATTCAATTACATTCCCAAAATATTTATGTTTTAACGATGTATCCTATCATGTTGTTGGGCGAGCCAACTATGAATGTGAATCGCTTATCGGGTAGCTCCCAATTTTAAAATCGATATCGGATCCTAGTCGATGCGTAATTCCTAGCCAGATTAACGTACACCGCCAGGATCGCGAGCCGTTAGCAACATCATCGGCCGGTCATGGATCCTAGTCGATGCGTAATCCCGACTATGTGATTGCGAGTCGTTAGCAACATCTTCGCCGATCACGCGGCCGGTAGAAGGAGGCCTACTTCTACGACGCGAGATCAGCATGGATGCTATGTAAATGATACGGATCATACGAATGTAAAATGCCCGCCAAAGTAATCTTTTGTGAAATGATAAAGTATTTTGGTATTCACGAGTTATTTCAACTAAAACCCTCGTGTTATACTAACGGGCAAAGTAATTAAAAGAAATTATTTCGCATGAGTCCACTATGCAATCTTGTACTTAGCCCCGCATGTTTGTTTTAAATGCAGCTCGAATGTGATGGGATGGACAAGTGTTGAGCAATGGAGTTTTGTCGCTAATAGTTTACCTTCGATGTATATCGTCATATATGCATTCACATGCTTTCCACTGCTCAAAACACTTTATTATACTATTTTGATATTACTTATGTACCTCCGCATCGTCAACTTTTGTTAACGGTCTGTTGGTCTAGTTTGTATGAAATCGTTGTGTGTTTATCTATAAAAGTTTCAAGTCTTGAAAGGTTGTTGGTCATTATGTTCTTAATCCTGCTTAGTTGGTAACAATTCCTGCCTAATCCGTATTTTAGATTGGCGGGTCGCTATAGTTGGTATCGTGAGCAGTCGCCCTTCAACCCTAAAACCTTCTTTCAAAAGTTAAGTCTAGATCGAGTCACTGACTTCTAGAAATCACCGACCGTGCTCAACACTCCATCACATCAAGCTCAACCGAAAAGAGGTAAATTATTTTCTCGCTTTGAGATTGAAAGTTGAAAGTTTGAACAAAGGAACTGAAATTTTGGAAAATGAGATCGATTTCACATTTTGAAAACAATGAAAGTCATGAAAGTTTTGGAACGATTCAAAAGAATTTTTCGGTGTTATGAGAAAAGTTGACAATTTTATGTCAAAAGCTTTAAGATAAATGAGTTATTAGTGAAATGAGACCAAGTTACTTAAGAATGAGAAACAGCTTGACATGATAATGTCAAAAGTGATGTTTGAGTTATCAAAGCATGAGTACGTGGTTATGTTACGATTTTGAAATGTTTATTCAAAGTTTACAATTTATTTTGAAAATGGGTATGCTATTCTAAAAGAACATAGATGCTCTAAGAAGCATGCTCACCTTTTGAACATAGAAGTATGAGTTCTAGGAGCTTGATCCCTTTGCGAGAACAATAGTGAGATATCGATTTACTTAACGAACTAAAAGTCGATTGAAACGAACTCGAAGTTTTCAACGAAAAGTCGACGAAAGCAAAAGAAAGGATCAAAGGTGAAAGACGATGGGTTCGATAAGGACCAAAAGAAGCTAAAGAAATCTGGTAAGGAACTCGATGAAGCAGAGCACGAGCTCACGATCGTCCGGAAGGAAGTGATTCTGAGGCACAATCGCGCAGGCAGAAAACTGCACTGCGCAGTGTTTTTGTTTTGACTCGTTTATTCGCTTGAACTCCGCTTTGTGAACGGTTTTCGCCACATATTCTTATCTCAACGAACTTCATTTCATATGAAGGACAGAAATCCTGAATCTTTCTCCAGAATTCGTGAGGAACAGTTGAAGTTAGACTGAAAATTTTGCTGAAAATAGAGAACTTAAGAAGTTAAAAGTAGAGATTCCATAAGTGAAATTGTGATGTAAGATTAACATAGAACTTTGATGTAAACATTTATCCGCTTATCCGATGTGTTTGCTTTATCCGCTTAACAAATATATTCTATTCTTTATCCGCTTATCGATATAGATCGACTTACGCTAGTATTGTCCGTGATAGATGGCCATCGTTATTACTCACCGAGGCGGCGAGGACGCCGAGGTTACCCCTGAGAAGTCCTCAAGCCTATCGCACTTACAAGTATGGGTCAGCGACATTCTAGGAGAGTTTCATGAGTTATCTCGCGATTATGGATGGACGCCCATGAGTACGGTGTGACAGATATGACGGCATCAAGCGGTTACTCACCGATTGCCGCTGATTGGGAAGACTATGCAAAAGAGATATCGGGCGACTATATCTATCGCGGGCATCGACTATGACCGATTGGAGATTTACCGAGGTTTGTCACCATCTCATATATGTCTACAACAGATATAGGGCTGCACCCAGAGGGCCCTATTCGCCACCGGGGGAGTACACTGCGTGACGACACACCGAATGGTTATACACGGAGGTTCCTCGAGTGGTCAACCCCGCAGCGTCGAGGTTCATGGAAGCGGGAGATCGACCCAGCATGTGACGAGGCATCGCGACCCGTGTCATCGGGAGTGCCGTTCTTCCACCTATGACGCTCGACATCCGACGCGACCGCACCACCCGCCACCACCGGCGACCGCACCTATCACGAGGGCACTCATGGAAGACATGATCATCGTGAAGGCTATGTTCCTACGCGGGACGTATGTCAGAGGTGATAATGGAGCTGGACCGTCACGTAGGCGTGTTTCGAGAGGAAAGCTCCGAGGAAGAATCCAAGAGGACCCAAGAAGAGGAGGACCAAGAAGATCCAAGTGAAGACAAACCGCAAGAGAAAACCATAGAAACATGGACTAAAATGGATATTAGTATACGAGTAGTATGTAGTATGTAGTATGTAGTAAGGATGTTAACAAACAATATAGAAGCATAGTATTTGAGACGCTTAATAACCAAGATGTAGTTGACAAGTGGTATACATAGTACAAAGTGTACTTAGCTTTTTTTGCTTTAATGACTTGCATGTAATAGTCCTTTGAGGCAAAGTTTTCCATATATATACGACGACGACCCAAGATGGGCTTTTATGAACATTAAGTTGTGCGAAAAGAATGATGGTTGTTTAAGTTGTTTTATGATACGATTTTATAAAGATGTTACGATATTCAACTCGCAATGAACGTTACTCGAATACTAACTACGTTTTATTAACAGAATGCCGCCCAGACGAGCACCTCAGCGTGAAGTGAGAGGCAGGGGTAGAGGAAGAGGCAGGGGCAGAGGTAGGATACCCCGGGCTGAAAGTGAAGAGATCCCAGTGCCACCCCCACCTCCACCTGACCGTAGAGTGGAAGAACTCTTTTTAAGGCAGAACCCGCCCTCCTTCAATGGTAAAGGAAGCCCTGAGGATGCCGAACAGTGGGTCAGGGCTATCGAACGAATTTTTGACTTTCTTCGTTGTACTACGCAAGAGAGGTTATCTTGCGTGACATTCCAACTCACCGGACCGGCTGACTTCTGGTGGGAAGCAAGGAGAAAGACACTGACCCCGGAACAATTGGAATACTTTACCTGGGACGACTTCAAAACGGAAATGTATGATAAGTACATTCCCAAAAGCTACCGGAATAAAAAGGAGATTGAATTTTTCACCGGGAGGCAAGATGTCGGTCATCAATACGACCGACGTTTCGCGATATGTCTAGATACGCCCGATTTAGTGAATACCGACATGAAAATGTCGAAAAATTCAAGCGCAGGATCGAGACATGAGATAAGGATGTGTCGGCAGTGTCATGGCGACTTAACCTATACGGAGGCTCTAGTCGGGCGTTAGACATAGAGGCCGCAATGCTCGAGGAGAAATGCACCGACCCTCACCACAAAATGCTCGTGACAAAGGGAAGCGTAAATGGGAAGGGAGTTCAAATAACAATAACTTCAACCAAGGAGGTTTCAACAACAACAACAAGAGGCGCGTGGCGTAATAACATGGCTCCACAAGGCAAGGTTGGAGGAGACCAGATTTACTCCACCTACCCAAGAGATAGTAAGGATTCCACCATGCCGAATGTAATAAAAGGCACACGGGGTGTGCATGGTCGGAAATCCCATTTGCTATAAGTGTATGAGGGCCACTATGCAAATGAATGCCCAGGATTCGCCAGATAACCATGGGAAGGCCAAATCAAGGTGCCCCGCCCAACCGTTAAGGGCAATTCAAGACTAATCCCACCAAGAATAAAGAATAAAGAATGACAAAGAACAAGCAGAGACAAGAAGAATCAAGGCAACAACAAAGAGAATCAACAAAGGCAAGCACCGCCGCCGCAACCAGCTCAGCCGAGCCTATGCGCTACATAGGCCGAACGAAAGCGTAATCAAGGTAACCTAGTGGGTATGGGATTACTTTGCAATATACATATTATACTGCTCGACACGGGTGTCAGATTCTTTCATTTCAAAAGCATGCTGATATGTTAGAACTTAACCTCAAGAAACAAATCAGAAATGAGAATTATCACCTATAGGAGGTATTATGACCGTTACGTGCTTGTTCGAACTTAGAATTGAACTTAGCTCAATTAAGGTTCTAGCAAATAACTTGAACGTAATACCTATGGGGATGTAGATATAATCCTAGAATGGATTGGTCGTCGAAAACCATTCCACGATCTTATGCAAGGAAAGAAGAATTTGATGCAACCACAGGAAAAGAAGCTACTAATTTCTACGGGATTAGTATGGAAAGAAAATCCCAATAATATCCGCACTCCAAGCCCGAAGAATGATGAACAAGAAGGAATGTCAAGCATTCCTCAGGTATCTAAATGGAGAGGAAAAGACGAAGTAGTGGTCAAGACGGAAATTGTTCGAATTTCCAAACATCTTTCCCGAGACATTACCAGACTACCCCGGATAGGCAGCTAGAATTACATTGATCCGGAGCCGAGATCAGCCCAAGATCAAAAGCGCTTACGAATGGCACCCAAGGAACTCAAGAGTTGAAAATTCAAATTCAAGAGTTATCGACTTGGGTTTTATAAGGCCGTTGTTTCACCATGGGAGCGTCTGTCTATTTGTCAAGAAAAGGATGGTTCGTTAAGAATGTGCATCGACACGAGAATTAAACAAATCGACGCTTAAGAATAAATATCCGCTACCAAGGATAGACGATTTGTTCGATCGGTTGAGAGGTGCAAGCTTATTCTCAAAATCGATCTTAAATCGCTACCATCGCCTAAAGGTACGACCAAAAGATATATCAAAGACGGCATTCAACAAGGTATGGCCACTACGAGTTTGTAGTAGTGTCGCTCGACTAACTAACGCACCGCCGTGTTTATGGATCTTATGAACCGAGTATTCCATCCATACTGATAAGTTTGTCTTGGTCTTTATAGATGATATTCTCATCTATTCAAAGAACGAAGAGGAACATAGGAACATTTGAGAACAAAGTTACTGAGACCTACGAGCCGAACAACTTTATGCTAAATTCAAGAAGTGTGAATTTCGCTTAACGGTAATATTCCTGGACACATTGTGTCGTGGAAGGAATAAAAGTTGATCCGCAAAGGTCGAGGTCAGCATAAGGATGGAAAGCACACCACCAAAACGAATTAAGTTTCCTAGATTAGCCGGCTACTATAGGAGATTCATTGAAGGATTCTCCAAGATAGCAAGGCCAATGACACACCATCGGAAGGGATCAAATTCACATGGATCGATGAGTGTGAGGCAAGTTTCAAACGTTAAAAGAGAAACCGACTAGTGCACCAGTATTAGCTGTCCCAGATTCAAACAAGGAATATGTTATCTATACCGATGCTTCCAAAATGGACTTGGTTGCGTATTGATGCAAGAGGGAAGGTAATAGCTACGATCGAGATAACTTAGGCCACATGAGTTGAACTACCCGACTCATGACTTAGAACTGGCACCGTGGTTCATGCACTAAAGATTTGGAGACATCATCTTTACTTGAGTAAGATGTGAAATCTTATCGACCACAAAGTTTAAAATACTTTTTCGAGCAAAAGATCCGAACATGAGACAAAGGAGATGGCTTCAATTAGTAAAGATCACGATCGTGGCATCAACTATCATCCGTGAAAAGCTAATGTAGTAAGCGTATGCCTTAAGTCGAAGGTCAATCAAAGCTTGGATGTCTCTCGACAAAGGAAGGAAAACTCATTCAAGAGTTTGAAAAATGTCAATAGAGATAGTCGAACCACCAAGGACAATCATGGATAATATTGCTACACTTACTATGATGTCCGATTTAAGGAATGTAATCATAGAAGAACAAAGAAAGGATGAGGAACTAGAAAATATAAGAGTTAAAGTGAGAATGGGAGTAATGTAAAGGTTTCAAGGAAGAAATGATAACGCTTATATTGTTTGAGGAAAGGCTATGCATTCCAAACAATGACGGGCTTAGAAATGAAATCATGAGTGAAGCTCATGATACTCCTTATACCGCCCATCCAGCAAGATCAAAATGTACCAAGACCTACGAGGAAAGTTCGGTGGGAAGGAATGAAGAGATATAGCCTCTTTCGTCGAACGTTGTCTTAATTGTCAACAAGTAAAGGCATTACATCAAAGGCCATATGGAAAGCTGCAACCGTTGGAGATACCAATGGAAATGGGACGACATAGCTATGGATTTTGTAACGGGTTTACCCAAGTCACAAAAGGGTAACATCGCTATATGGGTAGTAGTGATCGCGCTTACAAAATGTGCTCACTTCCTACCAATTCAATCACCTATGGTCCGAAAGTTAGCTCACTATATGTGAAGGAAATTGTACGTCCGCATGGAATACCAAATCTATCACTGAGAGATTCAAGTTTACTTGAGATTTTGGGTAAGCTTACAAAAGGAATTGGGACGGTTGAATTTCAGCACGACTTTTCATCCACGTATGACGGCCAATCGTAACGAACGATCCAAACGCTAGAGGATATGTTGAGAACGATAGTATCGATCGAGGCGCAACTTGGGAACAAGTTTTACCGCTTATCGAGTTCGCCACAATAATAGTCATCAGCGACAATCAATATGGCCCCATATGAAGCATTGTATGGAAGAAATGTCGATCACCACTTTACTTTGGGATGAAGTTGGTGAAAGGAAAATTTTAGTACGATACTGATGGAAGAAATGATTGAAATTGTGCGCGGATAAGACAAAGAATAAAGGAAGACTGTGATAGCGTAAATCATATGCCGATACCGTAGATCCGAGCTAGAATTTGAGTGTGGCGACAAGGTTTTCCTTAAAGCCTCTCCGTCAAAAGGCATTGTAAGATTTGGGGTAAAGGGAAAGTTGAAACCACGATTTATAGGACCTCACGAGATCCTTGAGAAAATCGCCCGTAGCTTATGACTAGCATTACCACCGAAGTTCGATAATGTTCATAATGTGTTTCACGTGTCTCAACCGAGGAAATATGTGTATGACCCAAACACGTAATACATCATGATGACGTGGTCTTAAATCCTGATACGAGCTACGAAGAGGAACCTGTTGCTATTTTGGACCATAAGGTTCAACAGTTGAGAAATAAATCAATCCCGTTAGTAAAAGTCTTATGGAGGCACCACGGACAGGAGGAAGCTACGTGGGAACTCGAGGACGCGATGAAAGAACGATACCCCGAACTCTTTTGAGGTATGCAAATTTCGAGGACGAAATTTTTTTAAGAGGGGTAGAATGTAATATCCCGTAGTTTTAATATCTTGAATTACGATAATAAATTCCGTAATTAGGATTATTAATTCAATAATTAAAATCTTAATTAGTCAACTCGACTTCGACCAAGCATAATCGATAATTTCGTGTGAGATTCATCGAGGCTTAGTGAATTAAGGAATATAATTTTCAATATTCCTTCGAACGTAACTTTCTAACGTCAAATAAATTCGACAGTTACATCTTACAGTATTATTAAGCAGTTGAGCTTAATTTAGAAATTCCTATTGTTATAGGAATAAATAAAGTTGTAACAAACTTTATTTTGAACTTTTAGAGATAATTAAACTATGAGAATTTAGAGACGCTTCAAACGCTCACGTTTAGAGATAATGCGATAACTTTAGATATGATCTCGAATTATAAAATTCAAATTCCTATAATTATATTATTATATAAGAGCATTATTTATCATAAAATAATGCTAGAAAATTTAAGAATGCAATGTACCTTATTTAATGGGTTTCGAAAACCCTAAATATTTAAATTAGGGTTTTATGACCTAAATTGTTTTTAAATACTTTTCTATGATTAAATTTATTATCTAAGACATATAATATGTCACCTAAATATGTAGTAGCTATTTTATACAAGGAAATAAAATATTTGGAATTACCTTAGGGATTTTCGAAAATGTGAGTTTCTTAAGTACAATTTAATATTTAATTCTTATCTAATTAATTATATATGATAATTATTATATAATTATGATGTCATTAAGGACAAAATGAGGTGTATTACAACTTGCACAAGTGGAGGTGCACCCATGCTCCTAAGTGGCTTAAAATTATCGATTTTAACTATGATTTTATGTGATAATATCATCTTATAATTAATGAGTTGTTATGATTAGGATCCTATCATATAATAGGTGTAAAGTAGAGATCATTAGCTATTAAAACAAGTAATCTCATGCTCATTTATTAAAGTGGTCGAAATTGTTGAAAAACAAGGTTGAAAAATTTTAATTTCATACTATATGATATGGCCATCAGATAGTTGAAATAATTCAATTTTCAAACTTAATTTTATACTATAATAATAATATAGTATATAATATAAAAATTAAATAAAAACCTAGTCTAAAGTGTAGGAGTTGGCGAGAATTTCATAAGAAATATAGATTGTGATAAATCTTTTATTTCATAATATTTGAGATACAAATTATTAATTTAGATATTATATGACATAATAAAGTATATAATATAGGTGAAAAATGAAAATTTAATCCTAGGCTATATAAGTATAGCCGACACATATATATATATATATTAATGTTACAATTTAATTAAACCATGACAACAATGATCCAAGTGTTAATTTAGGGATAAGGTAACATCATGAGGAGTATAAGATAAAGATCAAAATTTTTGTCTTGGAGTAAAGGGAGGTGCCGATTTTGTTGACAAAATAAAGTGGGATAATAATTATTATTTCAAGTAATAATTGCTAATCAAGTTGATTAACTCTATAAATAAAAGGTTAGCATTGCATTCATCCATTTAGCACCCATAAGTACCGAAAAGTTAGAAAAAAAAAAAGAGAGGAAGTTCATCAAGTTCCAATCCAAATCCTTAGAAAATAAACGTTGCCGATCAAAATCGAAACAGATTAAAAGGTTAGAAATTTTACGAGCTTCGTATACATGCTAGAATTTTCGATTTTCGTCGGTTAGAATTTATGTTATAAGCTTAGTTTATTTATGAAATTTTCGAAAATTATAGAACTTGTATTAATATGTTTAGATATGATGTTTATATGATGATATTAAGCATGTACATTAATTAGATCATGAAATTAAGCATGCTATTAAATTTAATGTTTGGACCGAAAACTTAGGGGTATTATATGTTGTTGATTTTAATTTTTATTGTTGATTTAAGCATGGAATAATAATCTAGGGTATTAAATATGCTTATATGAATTTATGTAGAATTTTGGAAAACTATAGCCTATAATTTGTTGAATAATTAAAATATATGTATATGTTATAATGTTGTGATATAATTCATATTTAAGTGATATAATAGCATATTAAGTATGTAGATTCATAATATATGGTCAGGAGAATTTATCGAAATTTATAAATATTATTTGGACCTAAGTTGAAATTTTCAAACATGACTTAGGTAAATTAAATTCAATAATTATAATAAATAACAATTATGTTATAGTAAGCATAATTGAGGGTGATTAATTGATATATGAATTTATCGAATTTTTAAAAATCATTTGTGGGTTATTTATGAAAACCGAAAACATTAGTGTATAATACTAAGGTGTATAAATTTTATTTAGCTAAGGTAATTACATATTATTAATCACATGATAAAATAGTGTGACATGTGAATTTATAAGAATTTTGCACAAGTCTAAGCTAATTAAAACAGAATGACCGAAAACTTTATACTATGTGTATTAATGTTATAAATTTATTTTATCAAGTATAATTACATAATATGATCTAAAATAATGTTTTAGAAATAGTATGATTTTATAGGAATTTTGGAACAAGAATTGCACATAAAATGATAAGAATTTCATAAATAGTGAAAAAGTCAAAATGTCGACTTTTGTCGACCAAAGTCAAAATTGTTGACTTTTGGTCGACTTGGTCAAAATAGTTGACCAAAATCATCGACCAAGGTCAACGAGCACGCAATTCGATAATACGTGATCAATGTGACGAAGACGCTTAGTAACAATGCTACTTACGCTATGTAAGCACATTAAAACGCACATTATATACTAAAAAGGTAGAATACCCTTTATATGTTGAGAAATTTCACAATCGACATCAATCGATTAGGAAACGCCAAAATAAGTCCGACATTAGCCTTATTCGATACGTAGAACGTTATGACTATGTTTGTTTCTATCGAACGACCGACGTGCTAAAATGATTCTTACGTTAAGGCGATACGTGGACGGGGCATTGACGCAGGAAAGAGACCATAGTCGAAAGACCCACGTGTACAAGGCGGGCTTTACCGAAAACCCTTTATCGACGACGCTTTCTTCAAACGTATTTATTTACAAAGCTTTCAATTGGAAATGATTATGAACTGCTATTCAATTACATGCCCAAAATATTTATGTTTTAACGTATGTATCCTATCATGTTGTTGGCGAGCCAACTATGAATGTGAATCGCTTATTGGGCAGCTCCAATTTTAAAATCGATATCGGATCCTAGTCGATCGTAATTCCTAGCCAGATTAACGGTACACGGTTTGGATCGCGAGCCGTTAGCAACATCATCGGACGATCACGGATCCTAGTCGATGCGTAATCCCCGACTATGTGATTGTGAGCCGTTAGCAACATCTTCGTCGATCACGGCGTCGGTAGAAGAAGGCCTACTTCACGACGTGAGATCGCTATGGACGAGCTATGTAAATGATACGGATCATACGAAATGTAAAATGCCCGCCAGCGAATCTTTTGTGAAATGATAAAGTATTTTGGTATTCACGAGTTATTTCAACTAAAACCCTCGTGTTATACTAATGGGCAGTGTAATTAAATGAAATTATTTTAGCATGAATCCACTAAGTGCAATCTTGTACTTAGCCCCGCATGTTTGTTTTTAAATGTGTAGGCTGAAATGGCGATGGGATGGACAAGTGTCGAAATGGAGTTTTTGTCGCCAATAGTTTACCTTGGACGATATCGTCATATATGCATTCACATGCTTTTCACTGCTCAAAACACTTTATTATACTATTTCGATATTACTTATGTACCTCCGCATCGGTTGAACTTTTGTTAATGGTCCGTTGGTCTAGTTTGTATGAAATCGTTGTGTGTTTATCTATAAAAGTTTCAAGTCTTGAAGGTTGTTGGTCAATATGTTCTTAATCCCTGTTTAGTTGGTAACAGTCCCGTCTAATCCGTACTTTAGATTGACGGGCTGCTACAATCATACTACGACGGCGTACTTCAACTGGTTACGAGACTGCCATCCGATTGGCAAGGATATGCACGTGAGATATCGACTGATTTCATCTATCGACCGAGAGAGCTTCGATCTCGAGGTAGACTTACCCCGCTCTATCAACCACCAAATACGATTCATGGTATACGGCCACACCTTGCGGACCGTATCTCCCTGAGTGAGAATATACGTAGCGTGATGAGAATCCTGAGTGGCACCATCCGGAGATGCCTTGTTTAGCATCTAATGGATCTCGCATTCTTACCGGCCGCGACAGGGACATATTCGAGGTCGGATCCTCTCGCCCCGACAACTCACCTTTCCGGCCCTACCACCGCAGGATTCCATCCCGTCATTGCTCGCCCAAATCATCGCCGATCACCCATGCCAAGACTCACCTCTACCTACCAACGCTTCCCAGTTCTACGACAACCCCTGCATCGACCCATGTCCCATGATATCAGAGATCGACAAATCACGTGGCCTAATCAGATGCGTTGTGAGAGAAGCTTGTGCCATCTTGTCGCTTCTCAATTTTCGCCGATGCTATGAGGAGATCATGGCCGAGATCCGCCGAGATCTAATCGCTATGGAGGAAGCTAAATTTATTTCAATTCGAGAAACCGTGAGTCCCACATTCAATGCTAAGGTCAAAGAGAGTAGAACCAGAGGAGGATCCCGAGGAGAACCTATCTCACGACAATGAGATGGAGGAAATTGATAGTACCCATACTCCTGCTCGACTCTAAAATGATGAACCCTATTCATACCACAGGCGATTATGGATCTAGTTATTAAGACTAGAAAGTGTTTTGTTTATATACGATTGCATATTGGGTAATGCATACGAGAACGATGAGTCGCTCGATACGAACCCTTATTTTGATGACCTCCGTGGTATTTGAATTTTGTACACATCATGATTAGGTACGTGGAGGATGCCGATATTAGTTTTGGAGCATCATACTCCGTGCTTGGCCTCTTTAGGTAAATCTCAAAACACGATGAAAACTTGTAGAGGCATTTGATTTGATATGATGATAGCTCATCGAGAGCAATTAGTTTTGATGTCGACACATGATGTCGACGTAATACATATCGCTACCGAGATATTTAAGATCCCGATGGATGGTATAAGAAGATGTTTCATTGCGTATATATAAGAGGATTGAAGAGCTAATCCTTAGTTAGAATCCGCCAATTCAACGGGACTGGGAATCTCGTGGATACGGAACTATGGATTCACGCGCTAGAACGAATCCTTAAATTCCTTTATCGCACCTCTTAAGAACGCTTGTCATGCGTTGCTTTGCAAATGATTGGTGCAAATGATTTCAAGGGAGCGAAAAGAAAGACCTTATATGAACGGGAACCAAGCTTACACCGGGAAGAGTTCAGGAGGAAGTGTACGAGAAGTACATTCTTAAGAGCTACCTTAAGATGAAAAACACGAATTCTACAATTTACGATAAGGAAAGACCACGGTCACAAGTTACGACCGTGCATCCCGCGAGATGTCGCGGTATGCGCCTCGCTTGTTCGACATCGACGAAGAGAACCGAGAAGTTCGAAGAGATCGTGATACGATCCTCGCCAATCGCTTGAAATTGACGCTAATGCGTAACCAAGAATCAAATGTGAAAACGAAGAGCCCTTGAAGAGAATAAAACTTATTAATATATTTGAAATCAAAGCTTAATATTTCGTGAGTTTACAAGACTCTATATAGGCTGAAAATTTAACTGCTTTGCTCGAGCTCTTGTGATTGGTTCACTGGGAACACGAACCAAGTCGAGAATCAACGAACTTTGGGTTGCATCACTCTATCATGAGATCATAGAGTCACTAATTGGTCATGGAAATCTGATCTATCGTGAGGCCCTTAATGGAGCATTGGACATTGAGGTTGCCTTGCCTGAGGATAGGATTATCGCTGTACATCCACCGAATCACCAAGGAGATCGTGGAAAGAGAAAGTGGGAAGGACCCCACCAAGGTCAAAGATCAAATGTTGGCCAGGCCGACACGAGGCAATGACAAGTGAGTAATGTGCCATCCAGGCACGAACAATGCAATGGACGTACCATAGTACCCGCGTCTAGCGGAGAAAACTAGATATCCGTGAAACTCCTCAGTATGCCCTAAATGCCATAGTAGTCACAAAGCGAGTCTACATGTTCACAATGATGAATGTTTCAAATGTGTCCAAAAGGGTCACTACCTGTGGACTATCCAGGATACGCCAATGAGAGAATGGCCATCCCAATGAACCTAATCGAGTCCGACAAACCGCTTATCCAAGCTCAACTGCTCCAAAGAACAAACCCGGTCCGGTACTTCCAAATTTAATCAACACCATATCAACCACGACAAAGAACGACAACAACAATGGCGACAACCGCAGAATAGTACCGCCTAACCCAACAAGAAGAACAACAACAACAACAAAGACAATCAGACAGCAAAGAAGAACGACAACACCATCATCAACAACAAAGAACCGCCCAAAGAACTAGGACCTACGCCAACCAGAAAAGAAATTCCCACGAGCCGCTAAGGAACCAAGGAAACTTAGCGGTATGAGAATACTCCTCCAATTACCGTTATGCATCGCTTGACATTGGCGCCGCATTCTTTTTTTATTGTCAAGCATGCGTACAAAACTTAGATCGATCCTAAACGCTAACAAATCATGAGAATATCTTCTCCAAGAAGATGTATAAGAATGGTAACCCACACATGCTCGAACCCAGAACTGACTGGGTTTACTTCAGTCATGATGTATAATCTTCACGCCATATCTATGGTAGATTTGGATATAATCCTAAGAGATGGATTGGTTAACCGAACATAGTGCGACTATCCCTGTAATGAAAGGAAATTTCTTTCCAACGCTAGGAGAGGAACCTATAGACTTTCACGGGATCAAGATGGGAAGAAGAGTCCCAATCATATCCGCTTATAAGCAAGAACATGTCGAACAGACGAGGACCACGCCTACCTTGTCTATCTCGAGGAGGAAGACCGTAATAAGATAAGGATAAAAGGCGTTTCGATCGTGAGAGAATATTCCAATGATTTTCCGGATGAACTACCGGATTACCGACTCGACAGATTGAGTCCACAATCGATCTCAAACCGTGTTCTCGCTCAGATCGAAAGCCCCATACCGGATGACATCAAGGAACTTGAGGAATTGAAGATCCAACTACAAGAACTCTTGGAGTTAAGTTTCATTAGACCCAAGATATCTGCATGGGGAGCACTGTCCTTTTGTGAAGAAAAGGATAGTACATCGAGAATGTGCATAGACTATCGAGAGTTAGACAAGATAACTCTAAAGAATAAGTATCCTCGCCCCAAATTGACGATCCGATTGATCGATAAGGAGGAGTCTTTGAAGATAGACTTAAAGTCGGATACCATCAACTAAGGATTTGATCCGAAGATGTACCTAAAACGGCTTCCGTACAAGATATGGTCATTTCAAAACTCTTCGTTATTCCAATTGGACTTACAAATGCCCCGGCAATATTTATGGATATCACGAATAGGGTATTTTACCCGTACTAGATAAATTTATCTTAGTATTCATAGACGATATCCTAATATATTCCAAGAATAACCAAGACCACGAAGAGCACTTGAGGACTGGTGTGCAAAATTGAGGCAATAGCAACTCTTCGCCAAGTTTAGCAAGGGTGAGTTTTGGTTAGGCGAAGTGACATTCTTAGGTCACATCGTGTCCGCCGAGGAAATCAAAGTAGACCCCTCGAAAATCGATACAGTTCGAGAATGGGAATTTCCAAAGAAACCGAATGAAATTCGGAGCTTCTTAGGATTTGTCGGCTACTATCGAAGGATTTTCAACGATAGCCCGACTCATGACCCAATTGTTGAGAAAAGGAATCAAGTACACTTGGACCGCCGAGTGTGAGACTAGTTTCCAGAGATTGAAGGAGTTGCTGACAACAACACCTGTGCTCGCAATACCTGAAGCAGATAAGGAGTACACGATCTATACAGACACTTCGAAGAATGGATTAGGATGTGTTCTGATGCAAGAGGCATAGTTATTGCCCATGCTTCAAGCGCGATACGCCTGAGCGAGTTGAACTATCGCACGCACGACCGGAATTAATAGCGGTCGTATATGCCTTAAAGATTGGAGTTAGATGTGAGATCTATACCGACCATAAAAGCTCAAGTATTTCTTCAATGTAAAGATCTTAACATGAAGCAACGAGAAGGTTAGATCTAGTGAACGATTACGATCGTGGTATCAATTATAACCTGCAATGATAATGATGTAACAGATCTTCGTGAGTCGCAAATATCGGTTTGGGATGCCTCCTCACCACGAGGAGATGCTTATAAATAAATTTCAGAGGATTAATATCAAAGTTATAGAGCACTTCGAGACGATAGAAGGTCAGACAGTAACGTTGATTGCAATCCCGCATTTAAGAGCTCGAATCTTGGAAGCTCAGAAGAAGAGCAATAAACTGGAGGAAGTGCGAGCCAAAATCAAGAATAATGACCACAAGAATTTTAGAATAGCAACATATGATGTTTTGCTATATGATGGGAGAGTGTGTATTTTCTAAAAGACAAGAGCTTAAGAGTGAGATCTCGAGAGAAGCCCATGAGACGCCTTGCACTATACACCCGTAAGCGCCAAATGTATCAAGATTTCAAAAAGAAAATTTTCGTGAGATGGAATGAAGCGAGATGTAGCTTCGTCAGAAACGTTGTTCGACGTGTCAACAAGTGAAAACACTCGCCAACGATCGTATGGAACCCTACAATTGTTGGGCATACCGTAATAGAAATGGGAAGATATAGACATGGATTTTATTATCAAAGCTACCCAATCACTAAAAGAAAATACCGCTTAATTGGATTATCATCGATCATTCGACCGAGAGAGCGATTTCACCGATTCTAATAATATATGGATCGTATATTAGTACAATTGTACATTCGAGAAATTATAAGTTTGCAAGGAGTTCTAAAGACTATCACGTCTGATAGAGATTCAAAATTTATATCCAGATTCTGGATGAGCTTAAAAAGGGAATTGAGAACTCAATTGCATTTCAGTACCGTGTTTAACCCACTAACGGATAGACAATCTTAGAGGACCATTCAAACGCTTGAAGACATGTTGAGGACTGTTGTCTTGGATAGAGGATGAAATTTGGAACAAGTGTTACTACTTGTGGAATTCGAGTACAACCACAGTTATCAAGCAACTTTTTGAATGGCCTCGTACGAAACGCTTTACGAAAAGAAATGTCGATCACCACTTTACTGGGATAAAGTGGGAGAAAGAAGAATATTAAGACCTGACTCTATCAGAGAAATGATTGAGACTGTACGATAAATTCACCAACGAATCAAAGAAACCTAAAATCGACAAAAGTCGTACGCCGACAAACGTCGCATGAGAAATTTTTTTTTTATATGGGAAATAAAGTTTTCTTGAAGATTTCCATGTTAAAAAAAAATTTCATGAAATTCGAAGTCAAAAAGGAAGCTGGGACCACGTTTCGTAGGACCCTATGTTATATTGGAAGAATATGACCAACAACGTATAGATTGACATTGCCGCCAAGTTTTGGAAACGTGCATAATGTGTTCCGCGTTTCACAACTCAGAAAGTACATACATGAACTCAATCATGTGATATCACCGATATATATTGTCCTCGATGACAATATGAGTTATGTAGAATTGTCTATGGAAATTTTGGATCGGTATATCCAAAAATAAAAGAACAAAGAAATACCATTGATGAAAGTTCTATGGAGGGTATAGACAAGAAGAGGCAAATTGAGAATTTAAAATATGTTATAAATGAGAAATACCCAGATCTTTTATATGGTTAACAAATTTCGGGATGAAATTTTTTTTAAGGGGGATGGAATGTAATACCCGAGAAATTTAAAACTTCGATTATTAAATTCTTTAGCTAAATCGAGATTTGAATTTAGAGCGATTATTAAATTTTATAATCGTTGACGTTTCGATTTTACTTTCGAACGAGAGAATTTAAACGAATGTCAAGAACGAATGATTATAAATCGAGTTAGATCTTTGTATATGAGATAAATGGTCTAGTCAAACCACATCATTTTTATTCCTCGTAATATTCCACTTTTCCCTATATAATCATTCTTTCAACCTCATCTTTTCATCTCTAAAATCCTATGTGAATTTTTTTATACAACACCGATTTTCACTCAACTTTCCTCTCATATTGTATTAACCAATGAAACCATATTTCTCCACTTTGCAACTCTTCCACCAAGAAAACCACCAACAATATTTCAATTGAGCAAAACAAGCGAGACTCACTAAGGTTATATCTTCTATTCTTCATTAAATTCGTGACTATACTGTAATATTGTATGCAAATACATGTATATGGTAACCATCTATTTCCACACCAAATTCTTGGAAGCAAATCAACTAATACAAATAATCAAACATAGAATATCTCAAATACATAGAAACTTTAGCATTTACAGAACTTAGAAATCTAGAGAAACTACATGCGGTTTTACGTTAAAGCAGGACCGAGCCACTAAGGCTCGGCTATCGACTGACGGTGGTGGCTGGAGCAAGGCCATGCGACGCGGTGAGCCTGGAACAGGTGGCTCGAGGGCTGAGGTGGAGCTCCGTCCATGGCGCCAACAAAGAAGAAGTGTTTCGCCGATTCGACGCGTCGTCTGCAGATCGAACGAGAGGAAAAGAGGAGGACAACCGTGGACGGTGTCGGCGTGCTCGACCGGGGACGACGCAAGGAGAGGTTCGGGCTGGATCTATCAACGACGACGCCAGATCTGCTGCTGTGGTGACGATCTCACCGAGAGAAGAGGAAGACGGCTCGCCGGAGACGAGGGGACGTCGGCGATAGAAAAGAGAAGAAGACGGCAGCAACACCGCATGCGTGCGTGCGTGCGTATCCATCAGCGAGAAGATAGAGGGCGATGGCGTGGCTCGCCGATCACGATGGCTCACGGAGAGGAGGGCGGCGACGATCTCGATCAGTGCATGTGGCGTCGTGAGAGAGAGAGACGAGAGAGATGGAGTGAAAAGGGGATTGGGCGGCTAGGTTAGTATGTAGTTTAGGTTTTGTTTTGGGCTGATCTTAATTAGTTTGGGCTCTTATTTCGCTTCAATAACAAAATACATATGGGCTAAAATCGCTTATTTTCATGGTAGTAAAATATTAAATGGTTTGGGTCTTATGCATCAATGGGAAATTAATTATTGGGCTTTGATTTTGGGCCGAAAAAAAAAGGACAATGGGCTATGTGATGTGGGCTTTTTAAAATAAAATGATATCGACCTATGTCGATGGGCTTCTAGAATTAAATTAATAATGGGCTTAGAATTTAAAATGAAAGATGGGCCTTGAAATTAAATTGATATGGACTTCAATTAATTTGAAGATGGACTTATATGTATTTAAATGTCATTAAGAATTGAATTTGGTAATGGACTTGAACTATTCATCTATGATCCATTAAAATTAAATTAAGGATTTAATAAACTCTATATTAATTACATACTAGATTTAATTTTAGTAATTAAATTTTGGGATTTATTCTTAATTAATTAAATAATAATCTAAGTATCAATTAGTTAGAGTGAATTAATTAAATTTATTAGATTGAATAAAGTCTAATTTTTAGAAATTGAATAACATAATTAATTAATTAGGTTAAAGAATAATTTGAGAATTATTCTTTTTAAGTGATTTACTTATATAATGAGATAGACCTTATGTATTTTGTTACAAAGGTGTGATGAGAAATAAGTCCTAATTAGTGGATATCTAAGATGAATTAAATTAATTTGATTGATTAATCAAAAATTATTGGACTATTAGATTGGTCCATTTAATTAATATTTAATTATGTATTTACTTAATTAAATTCGAGATTTAACTAAGTAATGAGTTGATTATGTCAAGTAGATACTTGAGGAAATATTATTTAGTCAACTTTAATTTATAGAACACTTGTTAGGAGGCGATTGATTTATAAGAAACCTTTATTGATTGTGTACTATAGATATGGGATTCTCTGATAGAATATGTGGGACATGTGAGACGAGAAGAACGTCGAGAAAATGTTAGTAACGAATAAGGGATTGGACTCGCGTTAACAAACGAAGAATATTAGTTATGAAATTAAGATTCATAAATTATATGAAACGACGTGGAGAAACATCGATGGAAGGGAAGAATGCAACGTCGAAGTGTCACCTATCGTTATGACGAGACCAATCGAATAGACTAAATATAAATATTAATTAAGTCATATCGATGACGAAAATCCTAAAACCCAAAGACTTAAAAGATATCGAAAATGTCGAATCTTAATGATACTTCTCGAAAGAAGCGAATGACATACTAAATCATATTTCTTGCGCTGACAAGGTCCAACAGAGACGAAACGAAACCACAGAGGATCGCTAGCAGTATTCCAAGAAGGTCAATTGAGGTGGGCTTTTTTCAAACAAAATGATTATGCATAACTCAAAGCATGATTTACAAAAGCTTTATGAAATATTATCGCATGATCCGTTATCGATCGCCAAATATTTATGTTTTGTTGTGTCCATATCTCGAGGTTGATTTGTCCAAATGTGGGACGAGAATTGATTGGTATATCCAATGTGGTATGTGAACGAGTTGGTCCACCAACGTTAAAAAGGGTAACGATCGGATCCGACTTAGTTGAGGACTAACTCGGATTGTGTACACGTGTTGTGTGTTAAGGTTAGCTACCTCGACCGGTCACGATGACTATGTGTAGGTGGCCACGCCCATAGTGCGAATGAACGAACGATGATTGATGAATGAATTACCGATATGGAACAACATCGATGAAATAATCCGGCCGGACACTTTTGGAAAATAATAAAATATTTGATAGGCATGAGTCTTTTCAACTAAAATCCTAATGTGCTATTGTGGGTAGTTCTATAACTTTTATAAAGAAAATATTTTCGGCAATGAGTCCAATGAGTACTTTTGTACTTAGCCCTGCATATTCGTTTTTGATGTGTAGGTTGAGCAAGGATTGATGATGGGCACGAGGTGGTGCAAAGTGGTAGTGGTTCTATTGCCTTAATTGAAAGGATTTGTAGAACCTTGAGCATGCATCATCATATGTATATTCACACGTTTATTTGCCGCCAAACTCGATGTTTTGTTGGTATCCGCTGATTATGACCGCTTCATATCATAATTGAACTTGAGGTCGCACTGTTCCTCGAATTGCGCCCGATCAAGTTAGATTTGAACATTGAACCTTTTGTCAATTCTTCTTCGACTTGAGTTGTATCGAAACAATTTATTCCTTTCGCCTATGAAATCATTCGTAATTGATTGGTTAATTGTATTGATTAATGATGTATTTACCCACGCATTATCATACCAAGAACGCATCCATATGATTCGTATTTCTTTGAAAAGACGGTCGTTACAAAGTGGTATCGAGCATTTGTTCGCCCAACCCTAGAAACTCTTTCCTCGAATCATAAGTTGAAAGTTGTCTTGAAACCGTTAGTATTTGACCGCTTTCTTTGAATCATAAATTGAAAGTCGAGTCTTCAAACCGCTGGTATTTGATCGCCTTTCATCAATCCTAAGTCGAAAGTTGAGTCTTGAAACTCTTCGTATTTGATCGCCTTTCCTCGATATTAAATCGAAAGTTGAGACTAGAAATTATTTGTGTTTGACTACCCGCATCGCACTCCATCATCGCCCCGCTCAACGAGGGAGAAGGTAACTATTTCAACCGAAAGTTGTTTTCAAATGATGAAAGTTTATGAAATATGAAATGGACTTATAAAAGTCGCATTGTGTTGAAAGTTGTAATATGTTTGAAAGGAGAAAAAGTCTCGAAATTTCAAATGGAGTTGTTGTTTCCACGGATTTTGAAAAAAATGAATGATTGACATTGGAAAGTTATTTTGAAAATAACTGATTGTTAAGTTGAAAAGAGTTGAGAACTCTGGGTGATTGATAAAGGAATGATATGAGAATATCTATCTATTGCATATATGTTATGAGTTGTGTTTACTCCTATATGCAAAGCATGCTAGAGGCATAATGTAAATAAGTATGTTTCCATGAGAACATAGACTCTTAAGATGCATGATCCCTTTATACCGAACTTAGTATGAGAACATAAGGTATCCCCGATCGAACGGAATACTAAGAAAGAACGAGAACATAGAAATTATAAGAATCTCAATCGAACGGATTTGAGGATGAGAATGCAACAACTCTACGATGACGTAAGCGATTGCTTAACCGGAGGTTCGCATCATACGAGTTCCAAGCTCACTATGCTAAGAAATTTCAACATTTTACGTATATCTCTATCGTGGCAATAACGATTTAATCAAAACATAATGTTAAGAAAGTATGTATAAAAGAAAGATATAATTTTGAATATTATGGAACGATATGATCGAATGTTATGATTCGAATGAAAATATATAATTCATAACCCAATGAGAAATGATGACCACTTAGCCATTACAAGGCTAGACATTGAATGTCTGTTTCATCCCAAGAGACCATACGCCTCTTTCCGAATACCAAACTATGAAAATAGTTTCATAAGAACTTAGGAATATAAGATATAAGATTGTGGTTCAACGATTTTACGACTAGGAGTCCTTTATCCTGTAGAGCCATACCCGAAGAGATGGTACGTTCCTATTCCTACCATATCAAGAAGACGACGTCAGTGAGTTCTTAGCTCACTTCGAGCGTCACTAGGCTATTGTACATGAACGTGGTACATTATACTACGACGGCGTACTTCAACTGGTTACGAGACTGCCATCCGATTGGCAAGGATATGCACGTGAGATATCGACAGATTTCATCTATCGACGCTGAGAGAGCTTCGATCTTGAGGTAGAAATACCCCGTTCTGTCAACCACCTGAAATACGTATTCATGGTATAGAAAGCTACACCTTGCGGACCGTATCTCCCTGAGCGAGAATATACCTAGCGTGATGAGAATCCTGAGTGGCACCATCCGGAGATGCCTTGTTTAGCATCTAATGGATCTGCATTCTTACCGGCCGTGACAGAACATATTCGAGGTCGATCCTCTCGCCCCGACAACTCACCTTCCGGTCCTACCACCGAGGATTCCATCCCCGCCATTGCTCGCCCAAATCATCGCCGCCGATCACCCATGCCAAGACTCACCTCTACCTACATGCGCTTCCCAGCTTCTATGACCACCCCTGCATCGACCCATGTCCCATGATATCAGAGATCGACAAATCACGTGGCCTAATCAGATGATGCTAGAGAGAAGCTTGTGCCATCTTGTCGCTTCTCAATTTCGCCGATGCCTATGAGGAGATCATGGTCGAGATCCGCCGAGATCTAATCTGCTATGGAGGAAGCTAAATTTATTTGAATTCGAGAAACCGTGAGTCCCACATTCAATGCTAAGGTCAAAGAGAGAGAACCGGAGGAGGATCCCGAGGAGAACCTATCTCACGACAATGAGACGGAGGAAATTGATAGTACCCATACTCTTGCTCGACTCTAAAATGATGAACCCTATTCATACCCGGGCGATTATGGATCTAGTTATTAAGACTAGAAAGTGTTTTGTTTATATACGATTGCATATTGGGTGATGCATACGAGAACGATGAGTCGTTCTGATACGAACCCTTATTTTGATGACCTCCGTGGTATTTGAATATTTGTACACATCATGATTAGGTACGTGGAGGATGCCGATATTAGTTTTGGAGCATCATACTCCGTACTTGGCCTCTTTTGGGTAAATCTCAAAAACACTGATGAAAATCCTTGTAGAGGCATTTGATTTGATATGATGATAGCTCATCGAGAGCAATTAGTTTTGATGTCGTTTACATGATGTCGACGTAATACATATCGCGCTGCGATATTTAAGATCCTGATGGATGGTATAAGAAGATGTCTCATTGCGTATATATAAGAGGGATTGAAGAGCTAATCCTTAGTTAGAATCCGCCAATTCAACGGGACTAGGAATCTCGTGGATACGGAACTATGGATTCACGCGCTAGAACAAATCCTTAAATTCCTTTATCGCACCTCTTAAGAACGCTTGTCATGCGTTGCTTTGCAAATGATTGGTGCAGCTGATTTCTGGCGGGGAGCGAAAAGAAAGACCTTATATGAATGGGAACCGTAAGCTTACACCGAAGAGTTCAAGGAGGAAGTGTACAGAAGTACATTCCCAAGAGCTACCGTAAGATGAAAAACACGAATTCTACAATTTACGATAAGGAAAGACCACGGTCACAAAGTTACGACTGCATCCCGCGAGATGTCGCGCAGATGCGCCCGCTTGTTCGACATCGACGAAGAGAACCGAGAAGTTCGAAAGAGACTCGTGATACCATCCTCGCCAATCGGTTGAAATTGACGCGAATGCGTAACCTAGAATCAAATGTGAAAACGAAGAGCCCTGAAGAGAATAAAACTTATTAATATATTTGAAATCAAAGCTTAATATTTCGTGAGTTTACAAGACTCTATATAGGCTGAAAATTTAACTTCTTTGCTCGAGCTCTTGTGATTGGTTCACTGGGAACACGAACCAAGTCGAGAATCAACGAACTTTGGGTTGCATCACTCTATCATGAGATCATAGAGTCACTAATTGGTCATGGAAATCTGATCTATCGTGAGGCCCTTAATGGAGCATTGGACATTGAGGTTGCCTTGCTCGAGGATAGATTATCGCCGACATCCACCGAATCACCGTGAGATCGTGGAAAGAGAAAGTGGGAAGGACCCCACCAAGGTCAAAGATCAAATGTTGGCCAGCCGACACGAGGCAATGACAAGTGAGTAATGTGCCATCCAGCACGCACAAGGCAATGGACGTACTATAGTACCCGCTCTCAGCGGAGAAAACTAGATATCCGTGAAACTACCAGATGCCCTAAATGCCATAGAAGTCACAGCGAGTCTACATGTTCACAATGATGAATGTTTCAAATGTGTCCAAAAGGGTCACTTCTCCGTGGACTATCCAGGATACGCCAATGAGAGAATGGCCATCCCAACTAACCGAATCGAGTCCGACAAATCCGCTTATCCAAGCTCAACTGCTCCAAAGAACAAACCCCGGTCCGTACTTCCCGCCGAATCACACCATATCAACCACGATAAAGAACGACAACAACAATGGCGACAACCGCAAAGAATAGTACCGCCAACCCAACAACAACAACAACAACAAGAACAACAACAAAGACAACAAGAAGAAGAAGAACGACAACACCATCATCAACAACAAAGAACCACCCCAAAGAAACTAGACCTACGCCCAACCAGAAAAGAAATTCTACAGAGCCGCTAAGGAACCAAGGAAACTTGGCGGTATGAGAATACCTCCAATTACGTTACCGATCGCTTGATATCGACGCCGCATTCTTTTATTGTTGAAGAATGCGAGAAAACTTAGGATCGATCCTAAACGCAACGAACAAATCATGAGAATATCTTCTCCAAGAAGATGTATAAGAATGGTAACCCACACATGCTCGAACCCAGAACTTGGGTGGGTTTACTTGTGTCATGACGATAATCTTCACGCCATATCTATGGTACATGTGGATATAATCCTAAGAGATAGATTGGTTAACCGAACATAGTGCGACTATCCCTGTAATGAAAGCAAATTTTCTTTCCAACGCTCCGAGAGGAACCTATAGACTTTCACGGATCAAGATGGAAGAAGAGTCCCAATCATATCCGCTTATAAGCAAGAACATCGCCGAACAGACAGAGAACCACGCCTACCTTGTCTATCTCGAGGAGGAAGACCGAATAAGAGAAGGATAAAAGGCCTTCGATCGTGAGAGAATATTCCAATGATTTTCCGATGAACTACCGGATTACCGACTCGCTGATTGAGTCCACAATCGATCTCAAACCGTGTTCTCGCCTCGTATCGAAAGCCCCATACCGGATGACACCGAAGGAACTTGAGGAATTGAAGATCCAACTACAAGAACTCTTGGAGTTAAGTTTCATTAGACCCAGTATATCTCCATGGGGAGCACCTGTCCTTTTTGTGAAGAAAAAGAATAGTACACTGAGAATGTGCATAGACTATCGAGAGTTAGACAAGATAACTCTAAAGAATAAGTATCCCTTGCCCCAAATTGACGATCTGATTGATCAGCTTAAGGGAGCAGGAGTCTTTTGAAGATAGACTTAAAGTCGAGATACCATCAACTAAGGATTTGATCCGAAGATGTACCTAAAACGGCTTCCGTAGAAGATATGGTCATTTCAAAACTCTTCGTTATTCCTATTGGACTTACAAATGCCCCGGCAATATTTATGGATATCACGAATAGGGTATTTTACCCGTACTAGATAAATTTATCTTAGTATTCATAGACGATATCCTAATATATTCCAAGAATAACCAAGACCACGAAGAGCACTTGAGGACTGGTGTGCAAAAATTGAGGCAATAGCAACTCTTCGCCAAGTTTAGCAAGGGTGAGTTTTGGTTAGGCGAAGTGACATTCTTAGGTCACATCGTGTCCATCGAGGAAATCAAAGTACACCCCTCGAAAATCGATACAGTTCGAGAATGGGAATTTCCAAAGAAACCGAATGAAATTCGGAGCTTCTTAGGATTTGTCGGCTACTATCGAAGGATTTTCAACGATAGCCCGACTCATGACCCAATTGTTGAGAAAAGGAATCAAGTACACTTGGACCGCCGAGTGTGAGACTAGTTTCCAGAGATTGAAGGAGTTGCTGACAACAACACTTGTACCGCAATACCAAGCGTAAAGGAGTACACGATCTATACGCACACTTCAAGAATGGATTAGGATGTGTTCGATGCAAGAGGCATAGTTATTGCCCATGCTTGGCGCGCTACGCCACACGAGTTGAACTATCCCACGCACGCACCGGAATTAATAGCGGTCGACATGCCTTAAAGATTGGAGTTAGATGTGAGATCTATAACGACCATAAAGCTCAAGTATTTCTTCGAGCAGAAAGATCTTAACATGAAGCAACGTAGATGGTTAGAACTAGTGAACGATTACGACTGTGGTATCAATTATCACCCAGGCAATGATAATGATGTAACAGATGCTGTGAATCGCAAATATCAGTTTGGGATGCCTCACCACGAGGAAATGCTTATAAATAAATTTCAGAGGATTAATATCAAAGTTATAGAGCCGCCTGAGACGATAGAAGGCTGTATTGCAACGTTGATTGCAATCCCAGATTTAAGAGCTCGAATCTTGGAAGCTCAGAAGAAGAGCAATAAACTGGAGGAAGTGCGAGCCAAAATCAAGAATAATGACCACAAGAATTTTAGAATAGCAACATATGATGTTTTGCTATATGATGGGAGAGTGTGTATTTTCTAAAAGACGAAGAGCTTAAGAGTGAGATCTCGAGAGAAGCCCATGAGACGTCTTGCACTATACACATCAGAAGCGCCAAAATGTATCAAGATTTCAAAAAGAAAATTTTGGTGAGATGGAATGAAGCGAGACGTAGCTTCGTTCGTAAAACGTTGTTTGACGTGTCAACAAGTGAAAACACTCCGCCAACGACCGCATGGAACCCTACAATTGTTGGACATACCAGAAAAGAAATGGGAAGATATAGACATGGATTTTATTATCAGGCTACCCAATCACTAAAAGAAAATACCGCTAATTGGATTATCATCGATCATTTGACCGAGAGCGCGTATTTCTTACCGATTCTAATAATATATGGATCAGGTATATTTGTACAATTGTACATTCGAGAAATTATAAGTTTGCAAGGAGTTCTAAAGACTATCACGTCTGATAGAGATTCAAAATTTATATCCAGATTCTGGATGAGCTTTAAAAGGGAATTGAGAACTCAATAGCATTTCAGTACCGTGTTTAACCCACAAACGGATAGACAATCTTAGAGGACCATTCAAACGCTTGAAGACATGTTGAGGACTGTTGTCCTGGATAGAGGATGAAATTTGGAACAAGTGTTACTACTTGTGGAATTCGAGTACAACCACAGTTATCAAGCAACTTTTGAATGTCCTCGCACGAAACGCTTACTTAAAAGAATGTCGATCACCACTTTACTGGGATAAAGTGGGAGAAAGAAGAATATTAAGACCTGACTCTATCAGAGAAATGATTGAGACTGTACGATAAATTCGCCAACGATTCAAAGAAACCTAAGATCGACAAAAGTCGTACGCCGACAAACGTCGCATGAGCAAATTTTTTTTTATATGGGAAATAAAGTTTTCTTGAAGATTTCCATGTTAAAAAATTTCATGAAATTCAAGTCAAAGGAAGTCGGGACCACGTCAGAGGACCCTATGTTATATTGGAAGAATATGACCAACAACGCATAAATCGACATTGCCGCCAAGTTTTGGAAACGTGCATAATGTGTTCCGCGTTTCACAACTCAGAAAGTACATACATGAACTCAATCATGTGATATCACCGATATATATTGTCCTCGATGATAATATGAGTTATGTAGAATTGTCTATGGAAATTTTGGATCGGTATATCCAAAAATAAAAGAACAAAGAAATACCATTGATGAAAGTTCTATGGAGGGTATAGACAAGAAGAGGCAAATTGAGAATTTAAAATATGTTATAAATGAGAAATACCCAGATCTTTTATATGGTTAGCAAATTTTGGGATGAATTTTTTTTTAAGGGGGATGGTATGTAATACCCGAGAAATTTAAAACTTGATTATTAAATTCTTTAGCTAAATCGAGATTTGAATTTAGAGCGATTATTAAATTTTATAATCGCTGACGCTTCAATTTTACTTTCGAATCGAGAGAATTTAAACGAATGTCAAGAACTAATACGATTATAAATCGAGTTAGATCTTTGTATATGAGATAAATGGTCTAGTCAAACCACATCATTTTTATTCTCTAATATTCCACTTTTCCCTATATAATCATTCTTTCAACCTCATCTTTTCATCTCTAAAAATCCTATGTGAATTTTTTTATACAACACCGATTTTCACTCAACTTTCCTCTCATATTGTATTAACCAATGAAACCATATTTCCCACTTTGCAACTGTCCAATCAAGAAAACCACCAACAATATTTCAAATTGAGCAAAACAAGGCACTCACTAAGGTTATATCTTCTATTCTTCATTAAATTTCGACTATACTGTAATATTGTATGCAAATACATGTATATGGTAACCATCTATTTCCACACCAAATTCTTGGAAGCAAATCAACTAATACAAATAATCAAACATAGAATATCTCAAATACATAGAAAATTTAGCATTTACGTAACTTAGAAATCTAGAGAAACTACATGCGTTTTACGTTAAAGCAGACCTAGCCACTAAGGCTCGGCTATCGATCGACGGTGGTGGCTCGAGCAAGGCCATGCGACGCGCGAGCCCGGAACAGTGGCTCGAGGGTGAGGTGGAGTTCGTCCATGGCGCCGACAAAGAGCGGTGTCGCCGATTCGATGCGTCGTCCTGCAGATCGAACGAGAGGAAAAGAGGAGGACAACCGTGACGTTGTCGGCGAGCTCGACCGGGACGACGCAAGAGAGAGGTTGGCCGGATCGCCAACCACGATGCCGGATCTGCTGCGGTGATGATGTCACGAGAGAAGAGGAAGACGGCTCACGGGAGACGAGGGACGCCGGCGACGTAAAAGAGAAGAAGACGCAAAGAACACCGCATGCGTGCGCGCATGCATCCATCACGAGAAGATAGAGGGCGATGGCGTGGCTCGCACGACCGGCGATGGCTCGCCGAGAGGAGGCGGCGGCGGCGACGATCTCGACTCAGAGTGCGTCTGTGAGAAGAGAGAGACGAGATGGAGTGAAGTGGATTGGGCGGCTAGGTTAGTATGTAGTTTAGGAAAAGGGGGAGAAAGGAATAGAATTAAATTTTTCGGCTCTAATAAGTTCATGGGCGAAAAATATAAGTTGGGCGAAAATTTAATAAGTGTTGGGCTTGATTCTTGAATAATGTTGACAATGGGCTATTAGAATAAATTTGTAAAATAAAATGATAAAGATTAAAAGAGATGGGCTATATAATTAAATATATTGAATGGACTTAGTTTTAATTTGGATTAAATGAAAGATGGGCCTTTAGATTAAATGGATATGGGTTTCAATTAATTTAAAGATGGACTTATATGTAGTTTAAATGTTGGGCTAAGAGTTTAATTTGGATAATGGACTTGAATTCATTATGATCCATTAGAATCCATTAAAGATTGAACTAATTCCATATTAATTAAATATGAGATTTAATTCTAATAATCAAATTTTGGAGATTAATTCTTAATTAATTAATAATAATCTAAATATCAATTAGTTAGAGTGAATTAATTAAATTTATTAGATTGAATAAAGTCTAATTTTTAGAAATCGAATAACATAATTAATTAATTATGTTAAAGAATAATTTGAGAATTATTCTTTTAAGTTATTTACTTATATAATGAGATAGACCTTATGTATTTTGTTACAAAGGTGTGATGAGAAATAAATCATAATTAGTGGATATCTAAGATTAATTAAATTAATTTGATTGATTAATCAAATATTATTGGACTATTAAATTTATCCATTTAATTAATATTTAATTATGGATCTACTTAATTAAATTGGAGATTTAATTAAGTAATAAGTTGCTTATGTCAAATAGATGATTGAGAAAATTTTATTTAAGCAACTTAAATTTATAAAACACTTGTTAGATGATGATTGAATTATAAGAAATATTTATTAATTGTGTAGTATTAGTATGAGTTTCTGATAGAAGATGTGGGACATGTGAGACGAGAAACACGGCGAAGAAATTTTAGCAATGAATGAGGATTTGGAACTCGAAAACGTTGATACGCGTTAACAACGAAGAATATTAGTTATGAACTTAAGATTCATAAATTATATGAAACGACGGAGAAACATCGATGGAAGGGAAGAATGCAACGTCGAAGTGTCACCTATCGTTATGACGAGACCAATCGAATAGACGAAATATAAATATTAATTAAGTCATATCGATGACGAAAATCCTAAAACCCAAAGACTTAAAAGATATCGAGATGTCGAATCTTAATGATACTTCTCGAAAGAAGCGAATGACATACTAAATCATATTTCTTGCGTTGACAAGGTCCAGCGTGGACGTAAACGAAAACAACAGAGGATCGCTAGCAGTATTCCAAGAAGGACAATTCTTGAGGTGGGCTTTTTCAAACAAAATGATTATGCATAACTCAAAGCATGATTTACAAAAGCTTTATGAAATATTATCGCATGAACCGTTATCGATCGCCAAATATTTATGTTTTGTTGTGTCCATATCTCGAGGTTGATTTGTCCAATGTGGGACGAGAATTGATTGGTATATCCAATGTGGTATGTGAACGAGTTGGTCCACCAACGTAAAAAAAGGTAACGATCGGATCCGACTTAGTTGAGGACTAACTCGGATTGTGTACACGTGTGATTGTGTGTTAAGGTTAGCTACTCGACCGGTCACGGCGACTATGTGTAGGTGGCCACCCATAGCGCGAATGAACGAACGAATGAATGATGAATGAATTACCGATATGGAACAACGTGGATGAAATAGTCCGCCGGACACTTTTGGAAAATGATAAAATATTTGATAGGCATGAGTCTTTTCAACTAAAATCTTCATGTGCTATTGTGGGCGTTCAATAACTTTTATAAAGAAAATGTTTTCGCAATGAGTCCATTGAGTACTTTTGTACTTAGCCCTGCATATTCAGTTTTGATGTGTAGGTTGAGCAATGATTGATGATGGGTGCGAGGTGGTGCAAAGTGGTAGTGGTTCTGTTGCTTTAATTGAAAGGATTTCTAGAACCTTGAGCATGCATCATCATATGTATGTTCACACGTTTATTTGCTGCCAAACTCTGATGTTTTGTTGGTATCTGTTGATTATGACTGCTTTCATATCATAATTGAACCTGAGGTCGTACTCGTTCCTCGAAGTGCGCCCGATTGGGTTAGACTTGAACATAGAACCTTTTGGCAAATCTTTCGTGACTTGAGTTTGATCGAAACAATTTATTCCTTTCAGTCTATGAATTTATTCACAATTGATTGGTTAATCGTATTGGTTTAAATTATATATATCCGCCGCATTATCATACCAAATGACGATCCATATGATCCGTATTTCTTTGGAAGTCGGTCGTCACAAAGTGGTATCGAGCATTTGTTCGCCCGAACCCTAGAAACCCTTTCTTGAATCCTAAGTTGAAAGTTGAGTATGGAAACTCTTGGTATTTGATTGTCCTTCCTTGGATCTTAAATTGGAAAATCGAGTCTTGAAACTATTTGTGTTTGACTACCACTGCACTGCACTCCATCATCGTCCTGCTTAACGAGGAAGAAGGTAACTATTTCAACTGAAAGTTGTTTTGAAATGAAGGAAGTTTATGAAATGTGAAATGGACTTAAAAAGTCGCATTGTGTTGGAAGTTGAAATATGTTTGAAAGGAGAAAAAGTCTCGAAATTTCAAATGGAGTTGTTGTTTCCAAGGATTTTGGAATAATGAATGATTGACATTGAAAAATTATTTTCAAAATAACTGATTGTTAAGTTGAAGAAAAAGTTGAAAACTCTGGGAGATTGATAAAGTAATGATATGGGAATATCTGTTGATGGCATATATATTATGAGTTGTGTTTACTCCTATATGCAAAGCATGCTAGAGGCATAATATAAATGAGTATGTTTCCCATGAGAACATAGACTCTTAAGACGCATGATCCCTTTGCGCCGAACTTAGTATGAGAACCTAAGGTGTCCCCGATTGAACGGAATACTAAGGAAGAACGAGAACATCGAAATTATAAGAATCTCAATCCGAACGGATTTGATGATGAGAATGCAACAACTCTACGATGACGAAGCGATTGTTTAACTGGAGGTTCGCACTGTTACGAGTCCCAACCTCTCTACGCGAAGAAATTTCGAACACTATACATGCTATTTCTATCGTAGCGATAACGAAGGATCAAAGCATAACGTTAAGAAAGTATGTAAAAAAAAAGAGATAGAATTTTGAATATTGCGGGAACGCATATGATTGAATGTTATGATTCGAATGAAAATATATAATTCATAACCCAATGAGAAATGATGACCACATAGCCCTTACCCGAAGGCTAGACATTGAATGTCTGTTCTATCCTAAGAGACCATACAGTCTTTTTTCGAATACCAAACTATGAAAATAGTTTCATAAGAACTTAGGAATATAGGATATAAGATTGTGGTTTGAACGATTTTACGACTAGGAGTCCTTTATCCTGTAGAGCCATACCCGAAGAAGGTTGTATATTCCTACCACGTATCGAGAAGGCGACGCCGGTGAGTTCTTAGCTCACTTCATGTGACACTAGGTTATTGTACATGGACGTGGTACATCATACTACGACGACGCATTTCGATTGGTTACTAGACCGCCACCCGATTAGCAAGGTGTGCACATGAGATCATCTAAATACATATATCGTCGTCGAGAAAGCTTCGATTTCGCTCCATCAACCACCAACTACGTATTCATGGTATACGGGTCGTAATTGCGGACCGTATCTCCCCGAGCGAGAATACACATGGCATGATGAAAATCCCGAGTGGCTCCACCCGAGATGCCTCGTTTAGCATCTAATGGGCTGCGCATTCTTACCGGTTGTGGCGGGGAACATATTCGAGGTCGGAACCTCTCGCCTCGACAACTCACTTTTCGGTCCTACCACCGTAGGATTCCATCCCCGTCATTGCTCGCCCTGATCATCGTTGTCGATCACCCATGCCAAGACTCACATCTACCTACCGGTGTTTTCCAGCTCAATGACCACCCCGTACCGGACACATGTCCCACGATACTGTAGAGATTGACGAATCACGTGGCCTAACCGTATGCGTTGTGAGAGAAACTTGTGCCATCTTGCCGTTTCTCAAATTCCAGCGATGCCTATAAGGAGATCATGGCTGAGGTCCACCGAGACCTAATTGCTATGGAAGAAGCTAGAATTATTTGAATTCGAGAAACCGTGAGTCCCACATTCAATGATGAGGTCAAAGAGGAAGTAGGACCCAGAGGAAGATCCTGAGGAGGACCTGTCTGCTGACAATGAGATGGAGGAAATTGATAGTACCCATACTCTCGGTTCTGACTCCAACACGATGAGCTCTATTTATACCCTGGGCGATTATGGATCTAGTTATTTAAGACTAGAAAGTGTTTTGTTTATATACGATTGCATATTTGGTGATGCATACGAGAACGATGAGTCGTTCTGATACGAACCCTTATTTTGATGACCTCGGTAGTATTTAAATATTTGTACGCATCGTGATTAGGTAGGTGGAGGATGCCGATATTAGTTTTGGAGCATCATACTCCGTACCTGGCCTCTTTTGGTAAATCTCAAGAACGCTGATGAAAATCCTTGTAGAGGCATTTGACTTGATATGATGATAGCTCATCGAGAGCAATTAGTTTTGATGTCGATACATGATGTCGACGATGTACTAGACTTACGCGTATGATTATAAATGCATATCGCTGCGATATTTAAGATCCCGATGGATGGTATAAGAAGATGTTTGATTGCGATATATAAGAGGATTGAAGAGCTAATCCTTAGTTAGAATCCGCCATTTTCAACGGGATTGGGAATCTCGTGGATACGAAACTATGGATTCACGCCAGAACGAATCCTTAAATTCCTTTATTGCACCTCTTAAGAGCGCTTGTCATGCGTTGCTTTGCAAATGATTGGTGCGGTGATTTCAAGCGGGAAGCGAAAAGAAAGACCTTATATGAATGGGAACTAGAAGCTTACACAGGAAGAGTTCAAGGAGGAAGTGTACGAGAAGTACATTCCAAGAGCTACCGTAAGATGAAAGAACACGAGTTCTACAATTTACGATAAGGAAAGACCACGGTCACAGGTTACGACCGTGCATCCTGCGAGATGTCGCGGTATGCGCCTCAGTTGTTTGACACTGACGAGAAGAGAACTGAGAAGTTCTGAAAGAGACTCGTGATACGATCCTCGTCAATCAGTTGGAAATTGACGCGAATGCGTAACCTAGAATCAAATGTGAAAACGAAGAGCTCTTGAAGAGAATAAAACTCATTAATATATTTGAAATCAAAGCTTAATATTTCGTGAGTTTACAAGCCTCTATATAGGCTGAAAATTTAACTGCTTTGCTCGAGCTCTTGTGATTGGTTCACTGGGAACCCGAACCAAGTCGGGAATCAACGAACTTTAGGTTGCATCACTCTATCATGAGATCAGAGTGTCACTAATCGGTCATGGAAATCTGATCTATCGTGAGGCCCTTAATAGAGCATTGGACATTGAGGATGCCCTGCCTGAGGATAGGATTGTCGCCAGACATCCATCGAATCACCAAGGAGATCGTGGAAAGAGAAGTGGGAAGGACCCCACCAAGGTCAAAGATCAAATGTTGGCCAGGCCGACACGAGGCCATGACAAGTGAGTAATGTACCATCTAGGCACGAATAAGACAATGAACGTACCATAGTACCCGCGCCTAGCGGAGGAAACTAAATATTCGTGAAACTCCCGTATGCCCTAAATGCCATAGGAGTCACAAAGGAGTCTACATGTTCACAATGATGAATGTTTCAAATGTGTCCAAAAGGGTCACTACTCCAGGGACTGTCCAGGGATACGCCAATGAGAGAATGACCATCCCAATGAACCGAATCGAGTCCGACAAACCCGCTATCCAAGCTCAACCGCTCCAAAGAACAAACCCCGGTCCGGTACTTCCAGCCAAATCAGCGACCATATCAACCACGACAACAACGACAACAACAATGGCGACAACCGCAAAGAATAGTATCGCTAACTCCAACAACAACAACAACAACAACAATTAAAGCAAGCAGCAGAAGAAGAAGAACGACAACACCATCATCAACAACAAAGAATCGCCTGGCAAACTAGGACCTACGCCTCAACCAGAAAAGAAATTCCACGAGAATCCGCCAGGAACCAAGGAAACTTAGCGGTATGGGAATACCTCCAATTACTTGTTGCCCCTCTGTTTGACATCGGGCGCTAGCATTCTTTTATTGTCAAGCATGCGTAGAGAACTTAGGATCGATCCTAAACGCTACCGAACAAATCATGAGAATATCTTCTCCAAGAGGAGTATAAGAATGGTAACCCATACATGCTCGAACCTAGAACTTGGACTAGGTTTACTTGTGTCATGACGAGATAATCTTCACGTCATACCTATGATAGATGTGGATATAATCCTAGAGATGGATTGGTTAACCGAACATAATGCGACTATCCTTGTAATGAAAGGAAGATTTCTTTCCAACGTCTCGAGAGAAACCTATAGACTTTCACGGGATCAACATGGGAAGAAGAGTCCCAATCATATCGCGCTATAAGCAAGAACATTCTTTGAACAAGACCGAGAACCAAGCCTACCTTGTCTATCTCGGAGAAAGACCGAATAAGAGAAGGATAGAAGGCGTTTCGATCGTGAGAGAATATTCCGATGATTTTCCGGATGAACTATCGGATTACCGCCAAACCGATAGATTGAGTCCACGATCGATCTTGAACCGTGTTCGTTCTCGTGTCGAAAAGCCCATACCGGATGGCACCGAAGGAACTTGAGGAATTGAAGATCCAACTACAAGAACTCTTGGAGTTAAGTTTCATTAGACCCAGTATATCTCCATGGGGAGCACCTGTCCTTTTTGTGAAGAAAAAGGATAGTACACTGAGAATGTGCATAGACTATCGAGAGTTAGACAAGATAACTCTAAAGAATAAGTATCCCTTGCCCCAAATTGACGATCTGATTGATCAGCTTAAGGGAGCAGGAGTCTTTTGAAGATAGACTTAAAGTCGGGATACCATCAACTAAGGATTAGACCCAAAGATGTACCTAAAACGGCTTTCCGTACAAGGTATGGTCATTTCGAATACATCGTTATGCCATTTGGACTTACAAATGCGCCGACAAGATTTATGGATATCACGAATAGGGTATTTCACCCATACTTAGACAAATTGTCTTAGTATTCATAGATTTATATCCTAATATACTCCAAGAATAACCAAGAACACGAAGAGCACTTGAGGACTGTGCTGCAAACGTTGAGGCAAGAGCGACTCTTCGCCAAGTTTAGCAAGTGTGAGTTTTGGTTAGGCAAAGTGACATTCTTAGGTCAAATTGTGTCCGCCGAGAAAATCAAAGTAGACCCATCGAAGTCAATGCAGTTCGAGAATGGGAATCACTAAAGAACCCGAATGAAATTTGACTTTTAGGACTTGTCGGCTACTATCGAAGATTTATCAAGGATTTTGACCTATGACCCAATTGTTGAGAAAAGGAATCAAGTACACTTGGACCGCCGAGTGTGAGGCTAGTTTCCAGAGATTGAAGGAGTTGCTGACAATAGCACATGTACTCGCAGTACCCGAAGCAGAAAATGAGTACATGATCTACACAGACGCTTCGAAGAATGGACTAGGATGTGTTCTGATGCAAGAAGGCAGAGTTATTGCCTATGCTTCAAGGCAGTTACGCCTACATGAGTTGAACTATCCTACGCAGACACGAAATTAGCGGTCATACATGCCTTAAAGATTTGGAGATACCATCTCTATGGAGTTAGATATAAGATCTATACTGACCATAAAAGCCTGAAGTATTTCTTCGAGCAGAAAGATCTTAACATGAGACAACTTAGATGGTTAGAACTAGTGAAAGATTACGACTGTGGTATCAATTATCACCCAGGCAAGGCCAATGTTGTAGCCGATGCCTTAAGTCGTAAATCTCACCCTAGTTTGGGATTCCTCCTCAGTCATGAGGAGATGCTTATAAATGAATTTCAGAGGATTAACATCAAAGTTATAGAGCCGCCTGAGACGATATAAGGCTGTATTGCAATGTTGATTGCAATCCCAGATTTAAAAGCTCGAATTTTGGATCCTCAGAAGAAGAGCAATAAGCTGGAGGAAGTACGAGCTAAAATCAAGAATAATGGCCATAAGGATTTTAGAGTAGCAACATATGATGTTTTGCTATATGATGGGAGAGTGTGTATTTTCTAAAAGATGAAGAGCTTAAAAGTGAGAGCTTGAAAGAAGCCATGAGACTTCTTACACTGCACACCCCAGAAGCACCAAAATGTATCGAGATTTCAAAGAGAAAATTTTGGTGGGATGAAATGAAGCGAGAACGTAGCTTAATTCGTAAAACTTTGTTTGACGTGTTAACAAGTGAAAAACACTCCACCATCGATCGTATGGAACCTTACAGCCGCTGGACATCCCGGAATGGAAATGGGATGACATTGCCATGGATTTTGTTACCGGGTTACCCAAATCACAAAGAGGAAATACCGCTATGTGGGTCATCATTGATCGTTTAACCAAGAGCGCGCATTTTCTACCAATTCCGATAATATATGGATCAAGTAGATTAGCATAACTGTATGTTCGAGAAATCGTACGTTTGTATAGAGTTCCAAGGACTATCATGTCTGATAGAGATTCAAAATTTACATCCGGATTCTGGACGAGCTTACAAAAGGAATTGGAAACTCGATTGCATTTCAGTACCGCGTTCCACCCACAAACGGAAAGACAATCTAAGAGGACCATCCAAATGCTTGAGATATATTGAGGACTGTTGTCCTGGACAGATGAGAAAATTTGGAACAAGTGTTACCACTTGTAGAATTCGCATACAACAGTTAATCAAGCAACTATTGGAATGACATCATACGAAACGCTTTATGGAAAGAAATGTCGATCACCACTTTACTGGGATGGAGTGGAAAAAGAAGAATATTAGGACCTGACTCTATGGGAGAGATGATCATGATTGTGAGACAGACCCTCTAAAGAATTAAAGAAGTCTAAGACCGACTAAGTCGACGCAGACAAACGTTATACAAAATTTTATATTTTGATATAGGAAATAAAGTTTTCAAGATGTTCTCGTTAAAAGAAATCGTGAAATTAGAAATTAAAGGGAAGTCGCAACCACGTTCAGAGAACCCTATGAAATATTGGAAATGATAGTACCAATAGCTTACAGACTGACATTACCGCCAAGCTTTGGGAACGTGTACAATGTGTTCCACGTTTCACAACTTAGAAAGTACATATATGACCCCAGTCATGTAATAGCACCGGCAGATATTGTCCTCGATGACAATATGAGTTATGTAGAATTGTCTACGGAAATTTTGGACCGACATATCCAAAAACAAAAGAACAAGGAAATACCATTGATGATATTTTTATGGAAGGTATATACAAGAAGAAGCAAGTTGAGAATTAGAATCTGTTATGAATGAGAAATACCCAAATCTTTTATAAGGTTAGCAAATTTCGGGACGAAATTTTTTTTAAGGGGGATGGTATGTAATACCCCGTAAAAGTTAAAATCATGGTTTACGATAAATTTAACCCGGCTTGTTAACTAATCTTTTTTTTTTAACGAGAAGATTAATTTATTAATAATCGAGCAATAATGTAATATGATCGGATTCGATAAATCGAATTACGAATGTGTGTGACGACCACCGATTCCCGTTCAAACAAAACGAGTGAAAGGTCATAATCGTGAATCGTCTCGAAGCCTGCAATTACCAAAAATGGAAAAGTTGACCTTAGCCTTTTTTTTTTTTTTTTTTTCTGATACGTACATCTCTATCTTGAAAGAATGTAACCCAACCCTCTCACACACCTCTCCCTCCCTACAAAGAAAATCGATGCTCGCAACATGAGACAAAAGTCTACACTCGACTCAAACGTTCACTGCATCCTCTGCTCATGAGGCAGCAGAATCTCATTCTCCTCACCCTACAACTCCCATTTCAAACTCCCCATTCTCCAGATTTCTCAACACAAGCAGATATACCACAAAGAAAAAAAAAAAAGCAAGAGGGATGCGCCTTCAGGCCACCGCTCGATTAAAGCAAGCATACAACAAAATCCTTCATCAAAGTAAGCTTCAACCCATTCTTTACTTATACATTTTCTTTCAGAATTGTACGAGTAAATTTTAGAAATGCAACTCAATCTCGTATGTGATTAAACGAGGTAATAACAACAATACAACAACTAACATCAAAAAAATGAGGAAGGCATCTCATGCTCGACCTGTTAGCCTCATCTTGTTCTTCCTCCTTCTTGCGTGTGGGTGTTTCCGCGCACAAAAGAGGCCGAGACCTTCGTGGCCTCCGAACTCGCCTGTGGTGCTCGACGACAAGAACGCCTCGCAAACCACGGTGAAGAGACGGCGAAGGAGAAACCGCTGCTCGCCGACCCCGGCGAGAAAGGAGGGAAGCGGCCATCGCGCTCGGTTGGGCAACGGGCGAGGCGACGCGGACATTCTGTGGAGAAGAGCGGGAGTTGGGTGAGCTCGTACGAGAGAAATGGGCGAGCAACGGCGGCGATGATGCTGGCTGCTCGCGGCGAGTCATCAGGTAGATCGAAGGCGAATGGGTGTTCGATTTTTCAGATTTGTGTGCGTGCGTTGAGTTGTGAGTCTTTTGTGAGAAGATAGATGAGTGATAGATGATGGAGAAGACTGGACGAAAGCCAGTGAAGCTACCATGGTGTCGCCGGCCGCCATGACTCGTCGGAGACGATGACGCGGCGGCGGCAGACGGAGGAATGAGAGAAGCAGTTAGTGTGTGCGTGTACACCGCGTGAGAAAGGAGGAAGAAAGAAGAGTGGGGACGCACGACACGACACGGCTCGCCGACCGGCGACGGGCTGGCCGGACGTGGAGCGGCGATGGCGTAGTGTGTGTCTCATGTGTGTGTTCAGCCGTGAATGTGAGGAAGAGAGAGATGGGTATCAGGGGAGGCGGCTAGGGTCCATTAGCTGTAGGTTTCATTTTTAAATTATGTTGTAGTTGGGCTGGGTTTCTGTTAATGGAAATGGGCCGAGAAGAAGAAAAAAAAGGGGCTGGGCCGGAAAAAAAAAAAAAAAAAGGAGAAAGGAATAGAATTAAATTTGCTGGGCTCTAATAAGTTCATGGGCCGAAAAATATAAGATGGGCCCTGAAAATTTAATAAGTGTTGGGCTTGATTCTTGAATAATGTTGACAATATACCTTTAGAATAAATTTGTTAAATGGGCCGAAAGATTAAAAAGAGATGGGCTATAGGCTAAATATATTGATTGGACTTAGTTTTATGTTGGGCTTTGGATTAAATGAAAGATGGGCTCTTTAGATTAAATGGATATGGGTTTCAATTAATTTAAAGATGGACTTATATGTAGTTTAAATGTTGGGCTAAGAGTTTAATTTGGATAATGGACTTGAATTAATTACTTCTAGAATCCATTAAAGATTGAACTAATTCCATATTAATTAAATATGAGATTTAATTCTAATAATCAAATTTTGGAGATTAATTCTTAATTAATAATAATCTAAATATCAATTAGTTAGAGTGAATTAATTAAATTTATTGGATTGAATAAAGTCTAATTTTTAGAAATCGAATAACATAATTAATTAATTATGTTAAAGAATAATTTGAGAATTATTCTTTTTAAGTTATTTACTTATATAATGAGATAGACCTTATGTATTTTGTTACAAAGGTGTGATGAGAAATAAATCATAATTAGTGGATATCTAAGATTAATTAAATTAATTTGATTGATTAATCAAATATTATTGGACTTTTAAATTTATCCATTTAATTAATATTTGATTATGGATCTACTTAATTAAATTGGAGATTTAATTAAGTAATAAGTTGCTTATGTCAAATAGATGATTGAGAAAATTTTATTTAAGCAACTTAAATTTATAAAACGTTTGTTAGATGATGATTGAATTACGAGAAATATTTATTAATTGTGTAGTATTAGTATGAGTTTCTCGGATAGAAGATGTGGGACGTGTGAGACGAGAAACACGGCGAAGAAATTTTAGCAATGAATGAGGATTTGGAACTCGAAAACGTTGATACGCGTTAACAAACGACGAATATTAGTTATGAATTTAAGATTAATAAATTATACGAAACGACGTGGAGAAACATCGATGGAAGGGAAGAATGCAACGTCGAAGTGTCACCTATCATTATGACGGGACCAATCGAATAGACGAAATATGAATATTAATTAAGTCATATCGATGACGAGAATCCTAAAACCCAAAGACTTAAAAGATATCGAGCTGTCGAATCTTAATGATACTTCTCGAAAGAAGCGAATAACATACTAAATCATATTTCTTGCGTTGACAAGGTCCAGCGTGGACGTAAACGAAAACAACAGAGGATCGCTAGCAGGTATTCCAAGAAGGACAATTTTTGAGGTGGGCTTTTCTTGAAACAAAATGATTATGCATAACTCAAAGCATGATTTACAAAAGCTTTATGAAATATTATCGCATGAACCGTTATCGATCGCCAAATATTTATGTTTTGTTGTGTCCATATCTGAGGTTGATTTGTCCAAATGTGGGACGAGAATTGATTGGTATATGTGAATGAGTTGGTCCACCAACGTTAAAAAAGGGTAACGATCGGATCCGACTTAGTTGAGGACTAACTCGGATTGTGTACACGTGTGACTGTGTGTTAAGGTTAGCTACCTCGACCGGTCACGGCGACTATGTGTAGGTGGCCACCTCCATAGTGCGCGAATGAACGAACGAATGAATGATGAATGAATTACCAGATATGGAACAACGTGGATGAAATAGTCCGGCCGGACACTTTTGGAAAATGATAAAATATTCGATAGGCATGAGCCTTTTCAACTAAAACCCTCATGTGCTATTGTGGGCAGTTCAATAACTTTTATGAAGAAAATGTTTTCGGCAACGAGTCCACTGAGTACTTTTGTACTTAGCCCTGCATATTCGTTTTGATGTGCAGGTTGAGCAAGGATTGATGATGGGTGCGAGGTGGTGCAAAGTGGTAGTGGTTTTGTTGCTTTAATTGAAGGGATTTCTAGAACCTTGAGCATGCATCATCATATGTATGTTCACACGCTTATTGCCGCCAAACTCGATGTTTTGTTGGTATCTCGCTGATTATGACCGCTATCATATCGTATTGAACCGGAGGTCGTACCTGTTTCCTGAAGTGCGCTACGATTGGGTTAGACTTGAACATAGAACCTTTTGGCAAATCTTTCGTGACTTGAGTTTGTCACCGATACAACAGATCCCTTTAGTCTACGATTTATTCACAATTGGTTGGTTAATCGTATTGGTTTAAATTATATATATCATTGCAATTATCATACCGGTGACGATCCATGTGGTCCGTACTTTCTTTGGAAGTCGGGTCGTCACAATTACGAATTCGGATCTAAAAGTCGAGGTGAAGGGAAATCGGCTTAGGGTTGTGTACACTTCACCTCAATCGCCGGTTGCGATCGGTTGTTTCACCTCGAATCGGTTGCGATCGATCGTATGCTCGGATGAAGGAGGCCTCCTTCCCGACGTTAATCCATATGCCGACTTGGAATATACGTTGTGATGAGAAAATGCCTGCGCAGACGACGTTTTGTGAAAATATGAAAATGCATTTTTGTAAGCACAAGGCCTTTTCAATAAAACCCTTGTGTCTTACTGTGGAGAAGGCAGTACAATATTTCGTAAAGTAAAAATGTTTTCGGCAATGTGTCCACTGAGTGCATCTTTGTACTTAGCCCTGCATGTTTGTTTTTAAATGTGCAGGTTGAGCGGGTGATGGAACAGAGCGGGAGTTGAGCCGATTCTTTTGTCAAGTAGTATAAAGTATTTTTGGTTCACCTTGAGAATGCATCTCCATATGCATGTCTCACACGTTTATTCCGCTGCCAAACTCTGGAGACTCCGTTATATGTTGTTATTATGCTAAGCTTTGTAAAAAGCTACTGTTTTGTGGAACTTTGAAACCATCTTATATATATATAAGCTATTTTGATCCATCGTGATTTTCGTTTCTGTTTGGAACATCTATATTTCTTCATAGATGGAATGACTTGAAAACCTTAATCTTTTCATATTCACTTAACCCGAACCCGAGTCACAGTCCGGTAAGGTTTAGCCAAACCGGGCTGTGACAGAGTGGTATCAGAGCAGTTCGTTTGCTTTGAACCAAAAATATTCTTTCTATCCAAAGTCTGGCTTGAACTTGAACCACTAGACTTTTTATGAAGCAGTAATCACCGCTCAACGCTCCTGTTCATCATTCTCAACCAGCAAGGAAAAGTGAGTTCTGATAAAAAGGTATGAGTTTAAAAGTATTGAGAAGTTATGTTTTGAGAAAGTAATAGTGAAAAATGTTTTTAAGTGGAACATGCCGCTGAAAGAGAAAGTAAAAAGCTTTGAATTGTGATAATTCATTGGTGATAAGACAAACAAGTGGTTTGTGAAGAAGTTTAAGCGCATACCCGGTTGGTATGTGATTTTGTGATGGAATTTAAAGAAATATATGCTTATACCCGGTTGGTATATGAGTATTGATAATGGACATATATAGAGTTATATGTCAGTAAGTTTGAATGAAAAGTATGTTTATAAGTTATATTGTGAAATTGTTTTGATTTTTAAAAGAACGTAGATGAGCTCTAAGTTTCACAAAGAACTTAGATTGAACGAAATCATAAGAATTTCTCTTCTATGTATGACGTAGTGATTGATGAACCATGAGAACTTGAGAACTTAGAACGCTTTTAAGTACAATTTGACGAACGTGAATTGAAAAGCTACGTGGAGGAATGAAAGTTCGATGAACGAATGTCACTTGTGACATGGGCATAGTATCTTCATTTGAAATTCTACGCGACAGAATTTTGAATCGACTACGCTACACCTAATTAATCTAGAACAATATACGAATTTGGGGGAATAGAATGCTAAGTAAGGAATAAGCTAAGTGTTTATGAGATGTTTTATAAGTTATGTACTACGCATTGGTATATAAGTAGCAATTATCTTATTAAGAAATAAGAATGATACGGATTGAAAAGACAAAGTACGGAAATGGAAGTTTAAGTGGAAGGTAGTTGAAAAGTTGTTCTAGGTTGTGAAAAGGAAAGGGATATGAGAAAGAGTTGGAAGAGATATGAGAAAGAGTTGACAATGATATGTCAAAAGTAAAATGTTTGAATTCGTAGAATTCAATGAGATGTATTGGTATGAACGAGTTATGTTATTACTGTTTGAATTACAAGTTGTTAGTAACAATGAGTAGGTTATCCCAAAAAGAACGTAGACTGTTTAAGATATATGATCCCTTTTGCGAAAGAACATAGAAATATAAATCATGAGAATTTTAGTCCATCATAACAGAAGTAAGAATAAATACAAGAAGAAAGGACTGAAAGGGTAGAAATGGAATGATGATTTTTTTTGAAATGATGAAAGCCACTATGCGATGGTAACATGAGTATAGTCTTTCCCTGTAGTTGTTCACACACAATAAAACTCTGAGTTGACTATTAGAACTTAATAAAGACGTGATCGAATTGTTAGTTGGAACTCGCAGAATAATATCCATAGTAAAAGGATTCCGGTACAGTAGAATGTAAAATATTTAAGTTAAGAGCCATAGTTAGTAATGTGGATTTAAGTTTCGATATGTATCATATTTTGAGAAACCTTACGATTTATGATGACCCAGTACAAGTTATATGATGTTTCAAATTTTATTCATTACCCAAGTCCTGTCATTGAGTTTAACTCTATGACCTAGTTTCAATTGAGATATCACTTGATTTTCTCACTTTTTCTGAAAGAAGTTTACAACCGAAAAGTTTATAAAATGTCCTTTTGAAACCAAGCCTTCATGTGACTGAGAAGTATTTGTGACGGGCCTGGCCAACCCATATGACCAAAGACATCTCAGTAGTCGTCATTCTGGTCTTTGGACCCTATATTCCAAATATTAGTTTCAAAGTGATTCAAATTTCAAAAGTTGTCATCTTGAATGAACCCGTACCCACTAATAAGTTGTCATGATACGTTTTCCACAATCCTTGAAGCTAAGAAATATGAAATAGATTGACTTATCTTGACACCTAAGTTCTCAGAATCAGTAGAATTGATATGTTTCTTCAGTTAGAAAGAGATACATCAAGTCATGAGGAAGAAATGTTCTCAGTGAGATAAATAAGCACGAGGCAATTTCAAGATATAGAAGGAATGACATCATCCCATTTTATGAGTCGATATGGAAACTTTAAGACTACCTTATTACGAGGACATACGTGAATGTTATGGGACTTAGCACGAAATGAGATAAAGGGATACGAATTTTCTTCACCCATGAAAGAAGTTACGACATTAACATTTAGTTGCTTAAACATAGATTTGAATATAGGACATACCATCTTTTGGAAACGATAAATTTGACGTGAACGATTAGTTAGAAATCTTGAGTCATATGATGTTATGAAATTTGGAACACGAGAATGTTAGATCTAAGGGTTTGAAGGAAAGAAATAAGTCGATATAAGAACGTACGACGAATAAATAGGTACGAGGTACCAACGTTGGAATTGAGAATTCGATATAGAGGATGAATCAAGAACGTTATGAAGATACGTAAATTTAGAAGACGAAATTTCTTTAAGGGGGGTAGAATATAATACCCCGAATTTCTGGGTTTAAAAATTTCGAAAATAAAGAAGGAACAGTACGATAGAAACGAGTATGAAAGTGAACGTCGGTAATTGTCGATTTTGAATAAATCGAAATTTCTCTTGAAATTTTGAACGAAATAATTTTTAAATATGTTTTTAAGTATATTTGGGATATTATTACACTAAGGAAGAAAAAGAAATATTTTTCCTTATTTAATAATGATTTTCGAAAATTTAGAGTATAAAGGATTAATTTGTGAATTATTATGTGATCACTTGATTTTATGTAATGAGTTGTCATGTTTATCTTGTAGTATATGATAAGATAATTATCTTGTACAAATCAAGTATGAATTTTCGAAATTAATGAGGTGTGTATGTGATAAGGTTTGAAAATGACATTTTTAAGATAAGTATGTTATGATATTTTTATAAAATGATAAGATAAAGTCATGATTAATTAAAAGATAATGTTTATCTCTTAGAAATGTGTAGAAATGTGATAAATATCATAGGAGATAATATTTGGAAACTTAGCAAGCAAGGTTTCGAAAATAATTGTATTATTTTATGTGCTTTTCGAAACTTAGGAAATTTATGTGATAATTGTATTAAATAATTTATTTAATTATATACTTGATAAATATCATGATTCTAGATCAATCTTATCTCCTAGAAATGATAAAATTTTGAAATTAAGGAAATAGGGTGAAAATAGAATTTTGTGAAATTTAAATTCTAGAAACCCTAGTTTTCGAAAAAAATTGGAAAATTGCTTAGAAATGTTCCAAAAATTTATTTTATGATATAATATCATTATATTTATGTAGTTACTCATGAAAATAATATTGGTTATAAAAAGAATAATAGTTTGATAATTTATCCTTAGTTTCGAATTATTTGCCGATAACTTTACTATAGTACATAGAAATGACCTTAATTAAATTTCCTATGATTTATTTTATCATCTAAGATTATTATTATGTCACATAGCTATTAATTGAAGAAAAATAAAATATTTGGCATAATATTTATATAGGGGCCGAAAATTTGGAAAATTATAGTGTGAAATGAAGAAATATCATGCTTTAATTAATGCTATGTTATTATTATTTGGATAAGATATTATTATAGGATAAGATAGACTATGTATCCAATTTGAACAAGTAACTATAACTTTGTCTTGTAGTAGTTGAAATATTTGAAAATTAAATGTGAACAAATGTGAATAAATGTGAACTCAATTTAAAAGTCATAGTGTAAAATTTTGACTTTTCAAAAGTGACCTTATCTTATAATTATATTAAAGTATATGATATAGAAAAAATAAAAATCTATCCTAAGAAAAGAATGATGGCCAAAAATATATATATATTGTATAAAAGTGGTATTTTATTTATTCTATAATAGATATAAGATACATTAATTATATAATAAAAATAACATAATAAACTATGGAATAAAATAAAACAATTATCTTATATATATGGGAAGTGGCCGAAAATTTTTAAAAGTAAGGTATGAGTTGTAATTTTGATTTTTACACCTAGATGTTATACTTTAAAAAAGATAAGATATGATGAATAATTAAATTATAAGATAAGATCAAAAATGACTCACGGACAACTCATAGGGTTCAAAAATTTATGAGATAAGTATGAGTTGTAATTTTTGACTTTAGATTAAGATATTTTATAAAGTAATGATTAAAATCACTTTATAAACTCTATAAATAGGAGACCCCCCCCCATATACCACCATATAGCCGAAAATAAGAGAAAAATAGGAAGAAAAATAGAGAGAAAAGAATAGAGTGTGATCCCAAAGGTTCTCTTCAATCGTAGATAGAAAACGTCGCCGACGTCAACCAAAATCAAATAGAAGGTTAGAAACTCTACACTTCTTATTATTTTATGTAAAAATATTAGAAAATCATATGTGATATGTTTTGTTACATGCTTTCGAAAATTATGTGAAATACGTGAAAAATTATGTTATGTGTCGAAGTTATGAATTAAATATGTTCATATGACGTTTATAAGCATATATTATGATTTTAATACAAAGTTAAGCATGTATTAAATATTATGATATGACCGAAATTAAGCATGAGGTATATGTTAATATACATGAATTTTAATTGTTGTTTTGAACATGAAATAATAATAGTTGTTCATGTTTAAAACTTTATGATTTTATGTGGAATTTCTTGGAAAAATATGGAATATTATGGAAAAGTAATTTCGAAATTTACTAAAACATGAAATATTGAAGTACAAGTTGTATATGATGAACATTATATCATATTATTAATATATATATAATAATATATATTATGTAAAAAATTCAAAATATATATATGTGTGTGGAATTTTCGAAAATTATGGAAAATGAAAGAAGAGGACATCTCGTGAAACATGATATGTGAATCATATGATATGATACGTGAAAAGTTGAGATGTAGGAAAATAAGTCTGTAAATACATAAAAATTAAGTATATATGTAAGCTGAGAAGTAAAGTCGGTACGTAACAACGTTAGGTATGAAATTAAGATTCATACGTTACGCTGAATGGTTTGAACTGAGAAGGAATGAAAAGATAGGATATTATATCTTTTCGAGACACTATAAGTATAATAGTGGTTAAGGTATGAAAATAGGATCCTTGACGTTAAAAGGATTGATTTAGTAACTTCGTTGTTTTCGGATCGATGATTATCGAAAAGTACAGCGATGTGCTAAATCTCGTTTCTCACGTTGAAAGGGTTCTGCTCGAAGGAGAAAGGAAACGAAAAGTAAACTAGTGACGTAAGAACTATAAGTTCTCGAGGTGGGCTTTCTTACCAAAACCTTTTATGAGCTTTCTTGGAAAATGATTTTACAAAAGTTTCTTGATCGCTTTCTTGCAAAATTTTGAGTACGATATTGTCTGCCAGAAAATGTTTTATGTTTTGTATATGTCCATTCGGGTTGCTCGAGGCAATGAAAAAGTATTACTAATCGGATCCTAATTTGGAGGTGAAGGGAATCACGGCTTAGGTTGTGTACACTTCACTCCGAATTGCGGTTGCGATCATTGTTTCAGCCTACGAATCACGGTTGCGATCGATCGTGCGTCCGAGTGAAGGGAGGCCTCCTCCGTAGCGTTAATCCATATGCCAACTTGGAATATACGTTGTGATGAGAAAATGCACGCAGCGATGTTTTGTGAAAATATGAAAATGTATTTTTGTAAGCAAGGCCTTTCAATAAAACCTGTGTCTTCATCGTGGAGAAGCAGACAATATTTCGTAAAGTAAAAATATTTTCGGCAATGTGTCCACTGAGTGCATCTTTGTACTCAGCCCTGCATGTTTGTTTTTAAATGTGCAGGTTGAGCGGGTGATGGAACAGAGCGGGAGTTGAGCGGATTCTTTTGTCAAGTAGTATAAAGTATTTTTGGTTCACTTTGAGAATGCATCTCCATATGCATGTCTCACATGTTTATTCCGCTGCCAAACTCTGGAGACTCCGTTATATGTTGTTATTATGCTAAGCTTTGTAAAAAGCTACTGTTTTGTGGAACTTTGAAACCATCTTATATATATAAGCTATTTTGTTCCATCGTGATTCTCGCTTCGCATTTGGAACATCTATATTTCTTCATAGATGGAATGACTTGAAAACCTTAATCTTTTCATATTCACTTAACCCGAACCCGAGTCGCGGTCCGGTAAGGTTTAGCCAAACCGGGCTGTGACAGTTATTCATATCCAATCACATTTAACAATATTTATTCATATTTATCCAAAATAAATATGCCATTAACGCCATTATATAACAATATTTAATAGAAAATAATATTTATCCAAAATAAATATGCCATTAACGCCATTAACAAAATTTAACAGAAAATAATATTTATCCAATATTTATCCAAAATAAATATGTCATTATTAGCGCCAAATAAATATGCCATTAACGCCATAAAACATACATTCCATTAAATCTATTAAAAATATTTATTCATATTTATCCAAAATAAGCACATTTAACAATATTTATTCATATTTAGTTATTCATATCCAAAATCTATATTTATTCAAAATAATATGCACAAATAAAATAATATGCACGAAAACATACCGGTAAATCCGACATATTGTCACTCCTTCCTTCGAATACTTCGCAAAATATGGTTTCGCCCTAATTATTAGAAAATTGAATTAATACAAATGCGCGTAATATAAAGTGGAAATTCTGGAAATTGAAAATTCAAATAATACAAATCGAAAATATAAACTGGAAATTGAATTAATTTCCTCTCTCCGGTCGACAAACGCTGTCTCCTCCGAGGAAGGTTTCTCCGCTCTTTCAAGATATAACGCGTTGTTTCCGGTCGAATTGTTGTCTCCGGTCGACGGAGACAACGAATTCGACCGAAACAACACTTCTCCGATCGAAACTTCATTTTTCATGACCGAGATACATTCTCGATGGAATTTCAATTTTTGGTGCAAGAAAATTTACTGAGAGCTCAGGAAACAACAAGTAACATGTATATATTGAACAAAAATACAGATTTTCGGCCTGAAAATGCGAGAATTACCTCCGGGTTCTTCACGAGAATGGGAAGAAATGGAAATTCTGCAATATCTCTCTTCTTATCTTTCGAAATTCACGGGAATGAGAATGGAAATGGAAATTGCGAGAAGGGTGTTTCGAAATTTTTTAAAACTCAGTATAAAGAAAAAAAGTCAGAATGGAGCAAAAGTAGTCAAAAAGAAATCTGAAATCTGCAAAAATCGGTTGAGGTGTAGTAAATTTTGTTAATGAAGTCATAGAAGAATCTCTGAATTTGCACAGAAAAAAAAGAATCAGATTCTTTCCCTCACATCACTTTATAGAAGATATATTAATTTAATGAATTGGGTATGAGGTGTAGTAAATTTTGTTAATTGATATGAGTGGTATATAATTTCACAAAGATGGGTATATAAGTTTGGCCCCCCCTCCACCATCATATACCAGTACCTACTCCTGATCCCCTCCACCATCATATACCAGTACCTACTCCTGATGGACCGTCAATATATATTTCCCAATTGTTTGATTTTGTTTATTTATGATTGAAACTTTCCTTTGCACATGCGGACATACGCACAAAGACCACCTCCCACAACACAATAGGGAGGGAGGAAAAAAAGCTCCAGTCACACCAAATAATCAAACATGATTAAAATGCAACACAAAATACAAGTATAACCAAAACTCAACGGTAATACCCAAATTCTCAAAGCAAACCCAAATTTCAACATTATATTCGATTTTGCTAGGTCATAATTAATTTGGGGGAAATTCAATTTCTCGGGAAAAATTAAATAAATTGAAAGCTAGTGTATTTTAATCCAAATTTTAAAAGTTGCGAACAGAACCCAGAAGTGACAAAAATTTGTGTATTCACTATATTTAAAAAAAGTGTAAACTTTCAGACTGTTTAAACAAATGAAAGCAAACGGGCACATGTTTGTTACCTGACATGTGATAGCGAAGGGTAAAAGTAGATTAAAGACTCTATTTGTTACTTAGCAATTGTCCACAATATTTAGGTACCAAAAATATATATTTCTTTTTTTGAGAAAAAATATGTATATTTCTTTAAAGCAAAGACTTCCAATTTTGATAAAGTCTGTCTTTTATTGAATAAATTAAAATTCCCAATTGCATGAGCACTATGCAATTGTCTCACCTATTGTGGTCCTGTCATCCTGTGGTCCATTTCTATGGAGAATTTTCAAAACAATTGTAAGAATATATCTAGTTATCAACTACTGTGGTTGTCAAATTGGACATGGTCTTAATTTATATAAATGCAAAGTATATTTCGGAACTATAAGGCTTTCTAGAAGAAATCTGGAATAAAGAAAAAAAAAACATGAAAATTCATATTCAGAATGAGCAAAAATCATACTGATGTAGAGATCTTGGATGTTCATAATCACCAATCAAATGAGAATTCAACAAAGTATAATTCGTTTACATACTAGACCTAATTATAAACATTTATGGAGCTTGAATTAAACTTAATATCTTATATGTTATATTCTCCATGTCCCATTATTGTTGGTCCGTTTTCTTTTTTGGACTGTCCCGCTATTATTGGCTCGTTCTAAAAAAAATACACTAAAAAGTGTCTCGAATTTCATATCACACACTACTTTACACATAAAATATAATTCTTCTTAATCTACGTGTAAAAAAAATGTAACCAAAAATAATGGGACATAGAGTGTAGAGCCCAATACCAAATAGTTTAGTTCCATATTCAACCCACATTTTCTCATCTTCAACAAGAACATCTATAAAAGGAGAATTACCAAATGAACCCTAAGATTTGTAAGAGTTACAAATAAAACCCTTGACCAATCAAACGAACCAGTCGAAGGCAATCTTTTATTTAAAAAAAAGGACAGAAAAATCACTAAAATATTTGAGAAGATTTTGTACAAAAGAAAATGATAAAAATAATGGCAATATAATTCTATCAGAGCAAAGTCACTTCTCGCTATACACAAATAGATAACTACAAACTGTCTGCCTATGTTTCTGCACGAATAAATTGGATAAAACATACTCTTTTCGTTCCTTGTTTCTACTTTTTTTTATATCCCCAATATTTGTTCATATGTGATTTATGGACACTACTCCATAATTTATTATCCTCAACAATACTATTTATTTATACCTTTTATCACACATGACCCACTATTGACTACAACTAATAAAAGGATAAGGTGTAAATACACCTTTAAACGTTTCACCAAAAAAAGAAAATATACATCTATCGTTATATTTAGTGCAACTTCATTCCTAAAGTATAAAATATGGGACAAATAGCCCTTGTGACAAACGGTTGTTTTAACTCTGTTAAGAAATTTTATTTTATTTTTAAATATTACTAACATATATAGAATTATATAATGTTGTTTGCAATTATCTCTCTCATATATACGACCTATCTCTCTCCATCTCTACTACTGCAAATCAGAGAGAGAGAAAAATCGACGTCCCCTAGAAATCGACGAAGCCGCACCAGACAGCGTCGTAGCCACTGCGCCAGTGTCGTCCTTCCCTTTCGCCTCTCACACTCTTAACTCTCTCACAATCAAGAAAGCTCACACTCTTACCTCTCTCGTCATCGTTGCTCCCTAAAAACCGGCGAAGGCCGCTACCACAATGTCTTCATCAATCGTCGTAGCACCCTGACTTCCTCTCGTTTAGCTCTCAATTTTCACACAGAATGGGAAACATTTCCAACTCAGAAATTCCCATTCCAAAATCTCAATTTCTCCTTCTCTCTCTCTGCCGGACGGTCATCCAGTGAGGAGCCATGCGAGTTTTCGCCGAAAATTTAACGAATCCGAGGAACGTGATGAATTAAGGTTTCACAAAAGGAGAAAGCTACAAAATCAGAGGTCACTGAGGAAAAAGAGGAGGGGTCGGAGAAATTCATGAATTACTTCATGGATTTGGTTGGAATTGATGGGGATTTTACTGAAATTAGGGATCTTGTGGAGGATACTCAAGCGGGCATGGAAGGTGATGTTTGCACGTTGAGGATTTTCAAGTGGATATGTTGTTGTCGTTGTTTAAAACCAACTATTGTTCGTCCTTCCGACAAATACTCGCCGTTCGCCAGCCACCTTCGCCGTCAATTGGCATCTCGACCACAATCCTGGCGCCGACAATAATACTACTGCATGCCGCCGGCCAACCACGAACTCTCATCAAGTTTTAATCAACAGAGATAGGTGGAAGTTGAGAGAGAAGTCGCCAAGAAAAAAAGGAAAGAAAAAAATCGAAAATTTATTAATAGCGTTAGAAGGCCCGTTAGTCAACATGGCTATTTGCACAATTTTTTATATGATAGGGATGAAGTTCCACTAAACATAACGATATGGGTATATTTGCTTTTTACTGAAACATTTAAGGATGTATTTGTACCTTATCCCTTAATTTAATGCTACAATAATATGAGATCTATTTTTCACTTACAATATATACAACAACTTTTATTAAAATTCGTGCCAAAAATCTCCAGGAATATAAATGGAGGACGGAGAAGTATTTAGAAGAAGAAAAAACGAAAACAAAAGTAAATGTAGGCAGACATATTCAGACAAAAAAACAAATTAGGTAAGTTGTAGTTATCTAATATTATAAATTTGTTATAGCAAAGATTATATTTACCGGTACATATTGCCCATAATTTGATCAAATCACCAGTCGAAAAATTATGTTGTGTTTAGGGCAAGTCAAAAAGGAATATACTATGCCAATAATAAGCCTGTATACTAAGTGACATCAAATGAATAAAGACTATATTTGTCTCTTCCGATTATACAAAAATTAAAAATGCAAGTAGGTAGGGTGGAAATTTGGTATTGGATATTTGTACGAACCGAACCAATGAATATCGGTTAACCGAATAGCCGATTTCATTGGATACGTTTCGGTATTCGATATGGGATTTAAAAAAAAATCTATTATCAGTATACCCGATAACCGAATGGGATAACGATAACTCAAAATAATTATATAAATGTATATTTTTATTTATTTCATTTTATAATTAATATTTAAAAAATATCATATTGATGAATGTTTGTGTTTGTTGATCATTGAGTTTGAAATACTTTTTAATTTGGCATAGTTTCGGTTTTGGAGATGATGATGATGATGATGATGATGATGATGATAAATCATGAATGTTTATGTTTCTAAATTTGTTGAGTTTGAGATTTCTTATAATATGGAACAATAACAGGTTTTGGACGTAAAAAAACAATTTAGTGTTACAAAAATGGTTATTTGTAACGAAATAACCGATCGGTTCGGTTATCGATAAGTATCCACAGCGTAAATTCGGTTTCGGTTAACAGAAAATTATGTTGGATTAACCGAACCGAACCGGATACCCAGTCCTATAAGGAGGTTCAAATTTGATGAAGTCATACTCTTTCCTAAGAAAAATAGACTGTCTTATAAATTACCATAACTGTTAATATCAACTACCCACATCTCATTAACTTGACAGTTGCAGGTTGCAAGTTGAAACCAGCAATAATCAAAATAAAACTTATGGGACCAGAATTTGTTGAACCCACAGAAGATTGTCAGTCACATACTTCTTCATACCACGTGAAGATTGATTCGTCTACTATTGGTGACAGAGTCATCTTCTGAATATTACAAAAGATGGAGTCAATGCAAGTTGGCTGGTGAAAGGAAACTTACCTGCAGATTCTAGGAAACTGATTTGGCATCCAAAAATCTTAGGAATATGGGTTCTGAAAAGTCCTTGGTGCTGTGTCTCCCAAGAGAGAATCTATTCTTCCAGTTTGCCATTGATAATTTTATCTATTTCAAGATATAACAGGTTCCTGCAAGAGAAAAATTGTGAGAAATGGCTGAGGCATCTACCACCTATCTTCTCAACAAAATTGATAACTACGTGACTACAGAATTGAAACTGCGTGGAAGCCTTGAGGAAAGAATCGAGAAGTTGAAGAGAGAACATGCGATGATAAGAGAAGTTCTGAAAGGCGCAGACGCCCTCAGAGAGCAGGATAGCCAAATCCGGGTGTGGATTAAGCAGCTTCGCGACATATATCATGAGATTGAGAGTGTTGTTGATATGTATGCATACAAAAAAGCTAATGGAAGTGCTACCCCGTGGTACAGTGGATTTCTATTAATGAAGACTCATGACATCTCCCAGAAAATAGATGACATCGAGACAAAACTCATAAGCATCAAGGAGAAGAAGGATAAGTACCCAATCTCTTCGTCGTCTCATCCAGCTTCGACTTCTGCGGAGAATCAAGCAGGAATTGCTGCTCTGTACACCCATGAAACAGAGATTGTGGGGTTTGAGGGACCAAGAGTAAAGCTGGTTTCTTGGGTGCTTGCTGTTGAAGAAGCGTATAGAGTGATGTTCGTGGTGGGAATGGGTGGATCTGGCAAGACTGCACTTGTCAAACTGGTGTACGAACACCTCAAAGCAGACTTTGATTGCCATGTTTGGATCACTGCATCTATGTTTAAGCCGATGGAAGCACTCCTCTCAACCATGTACAACAAATTAGCCAACCGAACAGGTCAGTCTTCCTCGACTTCTTTTCTGGATCTTATTGGATTGTTGTGGGATTATCTGAGAGACAAAAGGTACCTAATAGTTCTTGATAATTGGAATAGAAAGGATTGGGAATCTGTTAAATATGCGTTTCCCAAGCATAACTCCAGTAGAGTGATAATCACTACAAGTAGAGGAGATATAGCTTCTTTATGTAGAGATACATCTACCGATATCTACAAAATCCCACCTTTGCCTGTTGAAAAGGCTCGAGAACTCTTCTGTAGAGAAGCTTTCCCCGAAAGCGGCACCTATCCTCCGGTACCAGGCCTGCGTGAGGTATCTGAAGAGCTCCTGGAAAAATGTGAAGGATTGCCACTTGGGATAGTTGAAATCGGGAAGCATTTATTCCGCAAAGAGAGAAGTGAATCGGTATTTAAAAAATTGAAGAGTAGTCTACAAGATGAGCTGGAGCGCGAATTGTCAAGCATCCGACAAGTACTGCTATCTGGTTATAATGAGTTGCCGTACCATCTCAAATGCTGCTTTCTGTACATGAGCATGTTTCCAGAGAATCAACCCGTGAAGCGTAGGATGCTGATTAAGCTGTGGATGGCGGAAGGTTTCATAGAAGGGGGGAATCAAAATGAACCAGAAGATATTGGAGAAAGGTACCTAAAAGAGCTCATGGAGAGGAACTTAGTAGAGGTAGGTGAATTAGAGTTTGATGGAAGACCACGAACTTGCCGACTCCATAACATTATGCATAAGATTGTGGTCTCAAAATCGAAGGATGAGAACTTTTGTTCAGTCACAGATGATATTTCTGAAAAGGTACAGAGACTATTGATACGGAAAAGTGAATTCAAGATGCCAGATGAAGTCCTGCTCCTTCACGTTCATACCTTGTTCTCATCAAGCATTGGTATGAGGCTCCCACCAGGCATCCTTTCCAGCATGAAGCTTCTGAAAATAGTGCACTTGGATGATGCAAAATTGGAAGCACTTCCTAAAGGAATTAAGAAGCTCTTACTGTTGAAGTATTTGTCTCTACGTAACACAAGAATCAAGCATCTTCCCATAAGCACAGGGCGGTTGGAGCTCCTTGAGACGTTGAATCTGAAGGAAACACTTCTGACAACCCTGCCAGATTCAGTGGTTACTCTACAGAATCTCCGACACTTGCTTGTTGGCCACAAAAGCTCTACTGGTCACGAGGGCTTCGATGCATTGCAGGGCATCAAGGTACCAAAAGAAATAAGTAAATTGAGTAACCTGCAGAATCTATCATTTGTGAGAGCAGATAGGGATCACAGACTGATTCGGGGGCTGCAAAATCTGAAAAAACTCAGGAAGCTAGGGATTGTCGATCTACCAAGTGAGAGTGGATCAGTTTTGTGTAAAACAATTCAAATGCTAACGAGTCTCCGTTCCTTGAGTATGAAATCACAGAAGGTGGAGGAAATTCTGAAAATTCAAGAAATCGATAAGCCTCCCCAACTCCAGCGTTTGTGTCTGTGGGGGCGCTTGGAGAGGATGCCATCGTGGATCGCAAAGCTTCACGAACTGGGTAGAATACGGCTCAAGTGGTCTAGGCTGGCAGCTGCCCACAATCCCATAACAATCCTTGGGGAACTTAACAATCTGGTGGAGCTCCAGTTGCTTGATGCCTACACTGGAAACCACTTAGATTTTTGTGTGGGAACATTTATGAAGCTCAAAATACTGGAGTTGAATCAAATGGAACAGCTACAAACGATGATGATAGGGAATGGAGCATTACCTTGCCTCCAGAAACTCTCAATAATCCAATGTCGGAATCTGAGGGAGATTCCAATTGGCATCGTCAACATCACTCAACTGAAAGAGCTCCATTTGAGAGACATGCCACAAGTGAATCCGTTCAAGAGATATGGTGGACTGCACCACCTTGTTCGGTATGTAAAGATAAGGTGGTGGCATCTTCAAAATGGTAAGTGGGTTGTGCAAGATATTTCATAGAATGAGTGGATGAAGGAAGAAAAGGTAGATGTATTCTCCAACCACCAGTTAACTACACATGAGTTTGGCAATGGCGCTATGTGTTCTTGATTTTATCTACTGTTTTGTCTCAAAAGGATTTTGTGATGGTTTGCTGTTATGTGTTGTTGATCTTATCTACAAAGGATTTTGTGATGGTTTGATTCATTTTACACCATTATTGTAATGCAATCTGCTCATTCTCATCACTGTTGTATTAGGGTACTGGATTAGTGTATTTCATTATATTATGCAGCTTATACTGTTTCCGAGTTCATTGAGTTGGAGATGTCTTTGTAGCCACTACTCGTGAGCATAATCTAGACAGAAATGTCGACTATTACACCAACTAATAAGGTCGCACAATTAAATCTTCATATTGCACATTTGTGATTTGTATTTCACACTCAAAAAAAGCCAAGTAGCATGTTTCCCTGCCCTCCTCAAGGACCAGAAGCCTCCCCTCTCGGCGGCGACTGCTGCTGTGGCGGTTTCTTCACATATTTCCTTGCCCACACATGCTTTCCATTTATGGAATATTTTGCCTTATTCCCCTCAACTATACCGTCAATCACCGCTGGCGACCGCGCCGCCATTTTGGCATGCAGCGGCTGCTCATCCCCTCCACTTCTTGCATGATCAAGTCCTCTATGAAGTCTCCAAATTTCCTACAAAAAACATCCCTTAGAAAATATTTGTACGATGATCATCTGGCGACACTTCCTTCTTTTGGTCTTTAATTTCTTTCGCAACAGTAGCTTAGCATTTGCTGTTGCGCCGCCACGTCATACACAGGCAAACCACCCCCACCGCCAGCACGTGCAGCGGGAACCTGGTCACATCCGCCAATGTCGGAGGGCCGTGGGACCCACGCGATGGCGATTGAGGCTGCACCGGGAACACCCCGCCCGCCACGTCAAGATATGGATTATACAGGAAATGTAGCGGCGCTGCCACCCCGGCACCACTGCCGCCACAGGACATTTTCTTCTCCGAGTTTCCTTCCGCTGCGTCGCGGCTGTGGTGGAAGAGGTCGCCGAAGGCGCGCCAACTAGAGCCGGCAAAATGAGCCCGACCCGAAAAGCCCGTCCGGGGTACCCGAGGTTTGGGTAGGTTTGGGTTTAAAAAATTAAAGGCCCGAAAAAAACCGGAACTAAAAAACCCCGGGTCTACCGGGCTTCGGGTCAAAAAGGCTCGGGGTTTCGGGCTAAAAAATCACGTCCGATATTATATTAAATATACATATTTATAATATTATTTAATATATATATCTATAATTTTTCATAATATTAATTATATTTTATATAAATACTTATTTTTATAGTGACAATTTTCTTACTAATTCACATCTTGGTTTGGAAAATAATTTTTTGAATTGCAACATATCGAAATTCGAAAAATAATAACCTCATAAATCATTCAAAAATAATTCATAAGAGAAATGATCTCCAAAAATATATAGGATAATGATTAATGACCTTATAGTATGTAAAACTATTTTGAATCCTTGATCTTAAATATATACTATACAATTAATTAATTTATTTTTTATTATTTTGGGCATATAAGTGGGATTGACATTTAATAATATCACTTATCTTTGATTTGTAATTACTAATTTTTTCTCCTTAAATTAAAAAATTAAAATTATACTGCATTGCAACATCATCGCATGAATACATAAATATGTCAAGATATATAAGAAGCATTATCATAAGAATAAGTAAGCTCAATATGTTCTTATCACTGATTCTTTATTTAAGTTAAGGAGTTATGAAATTTTAATCATGTATTTAATTTATTTATTTCTTTGAAATTTAAAATATTAATTTTATATATTAAAAAACTAGAAAATAGTCTAAAAAGTTCGCCCCTCCCCAAGGTTGGTTTGGGCTTCATATTTTAGGCTCAAAAATTTTGGTCGGCCCGGCTCGGCCGAAAAATGTAAAGCCCGACGGCCCTGTCTAGCCCGACCCATTACTTTGCCGCCTATAGCGCCAACAAGCAGTGTTCATGATCTTGGCGATCTTGCGAGCACGATGATGCGGTTGTCATGGAGGAAGAGAAGGCCGATGCCGCCGGAAGGCGAGGAGCTCGGACAAGAGCTTGATTCCAACGTCGGCGTTGTCCTCGAAGAGGAAGGCGTCGCTCTCGACGCACCTAACGCAGGCGGCGGCCTCATCGGTGACGAAGTTGATGAGGAGTGGCGGGAGCGAGGAGACATGCTTGATGAGGGTGGAGTCGGCGCACTCCTTCTCGAGCCATATGAGGAAGCCCACGACCTGGACGGTCTCGGCCGGGTCGCGGCGGAGGGTATGGGTGAGGGCGGCGTAGAGCTCTCTGTCGGTGGTATGCAATTACCGGAACGCCTCATCGGGGACGTGGGGGCAGGTTTCCAGCGGGAAGAGGGAGTGGTTTCTGATTCCAGCGTCTTCCATTTCTGCGATTAAGATTTGAGTTTTGAGCGACGACTTGATGGCCGAAGGCAAGCATTTGTGTGTGGATAAATAGGTGGCAGATTGGTGGTGGAGGGGCATCTCGCGTCGGAGAGGCGACGGTTGGGGTGGTGGCTGTTGGTAGGAAATGGTGTGTCGGATTCTGCAATTTTTTATCTGCATTTCGGAGAGAAAGAGTACCATTTTATTTTTTCAGTAAGTAAATACAATAACCACCACATTCCGCACACACATCAGTTATCAGTCCAATTGATTTGTTGTCTTAGCAATCAGTAGATTTGTTAATTGATATCACTCAGCACGATACGCCCCTTATCTGAACTGACTAGTAATACTAACATCAGTACTAGACTGTCAGTTATCCAACCAGCTACTGTTTGTAGCCAGTCAATCTTGTTAAAAGAAAATGTTTTAAAATTTGTCTAGCCGGTGTTACCCTCCATACATCAGTAAGTACCCAACGGGACCCATCAATATATATATATATATATAGGGGTTGGATCCAGTGAGAACTCATCTTTTTTGAGAACTTGAGAACTATGCACAGATGTATAAAATTGATGAATAAAACCTATAAAGTTATGCACAACGAAAATATTTTAAAATTATTGCACAGCAAAATAATTTTAGAAAGTTTTCGTTATACACAACTTTATACTGTGTTGTGCATCATCTTCAACGTCTTATGCATGGTTCGCAGAGTTCGCAAAAAAGACGTGGTTCTCATTTGATCCACTCTATATATATATATATATAGAGTTTGTTCAAATAAGAACCATTGTTATCCTAAAACTAAGAACCAAATGAATTAGTTATGAAAGTTGATGAATCCGTTGAGAAAGTTAATGAATTCGAAATTGAATTTTTCACCCGGTTCGAATCCCATGAGGCGAAAATTCTATTTTTTGGATTCAAGATTTTCCCAGTGATTCATCAACTTTCACGATGAATTCATCGTTTTGGTTCTCACGTTCTCACAATAAAAATGGTTCTCACGTTAACCCTCCTATATATATATATATATATATATATGAATGAGATCAAATACAAACCAATCTTAAAGTATAAAATAAGAACCATTTATAGCCCTTGATTCAGAAGATCTACGGTGAATTCATCACCTTACTTGATGGATTCAAATGCATGGGTTCGAACCCCATGAAGGGCGGATTTTTAATTTTCTTGATTCAGATACTTACACGGCCAATTCAGACGCTTTCATGATGAATTCAGACGATTTTAGAAGTTCGTAGTTTACAGGTTAAGGATGATTTTTACAATAATCACTCTCTCTCTCTATATATATATATAGGGGATGGATCAAATAAGAATCATATATATTTTAAGAACTAAGAACTAATCATCACCTTTGATTTGATGTGATCTAGTGGTGTATAATACATCTCTATCTATACTAATATTAATTAACGAAAATTGATTAAGGTTATTAAGTAATATCCTTCCTTATTTTAACGGTTGATCTGCTAAAATCAAGGGATTCCATATCCTTTATTTTATGGTATGGTTGATATGATATTTTCTTATTGTGCATTATCTACTTTCTTATTCATTTTGCACACTTATCATTTAAACAATGGAGTTTACAGGTACGTCAACCTGTTTTTCTTATATTGTGTGTTTTCTTATCTTGTTATGATATTTAAGTGATCAATTCATATTTTTGAAGGATGTGGACAACTTTAGATTAACTATTGTACTGTACAGCGTCAACATAGATCGAACATGCATATTGTTTGCACGAATTTGTGGTTTAATGTGCATAATATAGTCTGTAGTATGCATAATTACTATGCACGTTATTATGGTGAATTACTATGCACATTATTATGGCACATATGCATAATATTATTATGTATGCAGGTATCAACGATGATTTTGATGTTGTGCAGTGCGATAATTGGATTTTTTCTGTTTTGCGATAACGTACTTAAGCTCAAATTAAGTAGAGCTTTTCGCCTCGATGAATTTTATAATGCTTATGCGGCTGACTGTAGATTTGAGACTCGGAAAAACACTTTAAAATATTCAAGAGGCTAATCGAAAATATAATGAAGTTGGGTACCATGATTCTATCATTCTAGAAATTGTCCCAACGTAATTGTTGATGACGTCTAAATTTTAGTTACTATATTATTTTTATACATTAAAGTTGATGGATTATGTATATTTGTTGTTTTTTTTTGCTAAACTTTTGTTTTTAATTTCATCCAATTCTTTGACTTCTTTTGTCCATTATTTTTATTATTAAGGATGCTTATAGTGTCTGGATACATAAAACAATACGTATGCAGTGGTTTTGTGTAGGAATAATGTTAGATGCATTGTGTATATTTAATTATTTTGAGTTAGAAGCTAGTTAGAAGCTAATTATTTTGAAATATTTGTTGTGCACGATATCAACCTACATTATTCATATATTTACACTAATTATGCATAACACTCATTTCTCCTGCCTAATTTTATCGAGCGAAAAACATCCGATTTCTCAATTATGTGTGATGCACACTTATTCATGCATAACTACACATTAGTTCTGCATACCACATTATAGGTTTGCCAAATTTTATAAACCAGAAAACACCAAGTTTGGCTAATTACATGTCAGGCACTACCATTATAATTCTATGCATAAGTACTAATAATTCATGCATAGAAAACCAATTGAACAAGGCATAATAACTCCAAAACGGAACAATCAATCTAATGTAGGGAGATCACTAGTATTTTTCCAGTGTTCAACAACTTAGATCAGAATTGCAGCTCTACATAAATTATAAAGCCAACCAAAGATTATGTGAGGTGCACAAGAGGGTCATGTGATACACGATACAAACAAATGGAAGAAAGTAAAAATAATACAAAAAATGATATATTAGTATACTAATGTGTTTACAAACAACCAAGAATGTAAACTAAACTATCATTTTGCATTAACACATCATCCTATCACTTTGCATTGACATATCGTTCAAAAACTGATTAATTGGTATGCACATTGTAAACCATTAAAAGTACTATTATGCATAATATATAGGAAACACAATCACAACAAAAAAACTCATTTTTTATATGTTTGCTACTTAAAAAAAATCAACAATCATTTTGATTTCTACCAGATTTCCAATAAATTTACAAGATTGTACAAACAAAAAAAAGAAAATCCAAATTAAATCAACAATTGAAGAATTGAGGGAAGAATTCATAGATTGAAAAATCAAATCAACAAACCCAATAAAATCACTTACAATTGCACATTTGGATTGAAGAATTGAAGGAAGAAAATCAAATCAATTGCAACCTAAATTTGGCAAAAAAACAATGGGAAACAACGATGCAAATGAGGATTTTGATTAAACTAAACCTATGATGTGCAATTTTAGTATTTATAGGTGTGGTCGCGCAACTCAAAAATGGACAAAACAAGAATGGACAAAGACGATGCACAAACGAGGATTCTGGTTGAACTAAACCTCCGACTTGCAAAATCACAAATTGCAGAGATCCTGAAAATTAGAGAAGATAACAAGATAGAGAAGGTGATAATAGATTTTATTACGGTAATTTAGGGGTGGGTGGGTGGGTGGGTTCAATTATGTAATTACAAAGTCACCCTTGATGCATTAAATATGGCAAAAAACGTGTCAAATTTAGTTAATCTTGAACTTATGCATAGATTTAATTTAGACCATTAGATTTAACATTATCTAGGGTGTATATTAGTTTTTATTTCTCATCTTAGGGGTGATTCCTCCTATAATCAATCCATATATATATATATATATATATATATGGGAAAAGAATTTTTTATCGTGAGAACCAAAAAATGATGATTTCATTATGAAAATTGATGAATCCACTGGGAAAGTTACTGAATCCAAAAAAATAAAAAATTTTGTCCCTCGTGGGATTCGAACCCGAGTGAAAAATTTTGAATTTTGAAATTCAGTAACTTTCTCAATGGTTCTTTGGATAAAAGTGATTTCATTTGACCTTATATATATATATATATATATATATATATATATATATATATATATGTGTGTGTGTGTGTGTGTGTGTGTGGGCAATTTAGCCCGTATGGAAGCGAAGCGGGATTGGGCTTGGTGGGTTGTAGATTTTCTAGCCCAAAAGATCTCGGGTGGAAAGTTTGATTTCCCCGGTCCAATACGCCGCCTATAGCAAATATACACGACTATCATAATTTCTTGTTATGTAAGAAAAAATAAATAAATAATGGCTGATGGAGAGATAATTTTATATTAATTTAGATTTTACCATCGTCTATTTATATCAATTAGAATTTCTAGTACAGTAAAGAGTTATATTTCTTGTTTTCTAAGTTCCTCATATATTATACTTAAGAAAATTACGATTTAGTATGTGAACTATTGAATTTTTAATGAAAATCTTGAATTACATAATTATAGTTAAATATCCAAACAGTAAACAAATTAACAAAATTAAATGTCCCAAAATTTTTAATTACACTAATAATTTCTGACATGATATGTAATCTTCCAGTAACCGAAAATTCAAATTTGAATGTTTTTTTTATTTTTTGATAGTGTAGATATTTAATTATAATTGTGGCTAGTTTGGGAATTTTTTGTTAAAATATCAATAATTGGAGTATTTTACTGTAATCTTCTCTTATAATTAAGTAGATAGTTATATCATTGTTATAAAATTCAACTTATTGACTTAAATAAATCTATCCCAAATTGTGATCAAATTTTCAATTCTATCTATCGTAATCTATCGACTTTAATTAATTATATACAAAACTATCGAAAATTGTTCAAATATATTCCTATATAGGTCAGGGCTGTAAATGAGTCAAGCCATTCGTGCTATATTCCGAGATCGACTCGATAAAAGTTCGTTCGAGTTTGTTTAGTGAATCTCGTTAGCTATACAAATCAATCTTGAGCATGATAGTATTCGGCTCGTTAGTTCGTGAACAAGTTTGTTAACGAATTTAGCTTAAAAATATAAAATTATTAACTAGATATAATTATTTTTTTCTATAATTAGTAATTATTGTGTTAAATCTCTAACTACTTTTATTTGTTATAAGAAATCAACAAATAGATTGTGTTATTGTGAATAAAACAATTTATTTTTCAAATAAAAATAATTAATATTATAAATATATATATATATATATATATATATATATATATATATATATAAATTTGAAAACTTTGGTTGGTTCGACTAAAGCTCGAATAAGCTCGTGAGCTCGAAATATTCGATAAATAAAATTCGAGACTAATACCGATACTAAACTAACCAAGCTTCGAAAGACGATGGTGTTCGACTCGGTTCAGTTCGGTTACATCCCTATTCCTAGACAATTAACCTGAAGCTGAGTGGGCTGATCAGATATTCAACATGGCATGATATGGAAAATGCATGTATAAAAATAAATATTTCAATGCTCTTTTTCACACTTCTCGTCTTCTTCTCGAAGGAATATCAAGCATCTTCAATTCTCCATCTCCATCTCCATCTCCAAACAAGGACATGGGCACAACCAAACTCTGGACTGAGAAGAGGTCTTTATAGAAATTTATTTTTATTTCCTTTATTAAAATTTAATAGAAATTTAATAGAAGAGGTCTATTAAATATACATATTTATAATATTATTTAATATACATATCTATAAATTTGTAATAATATTAATTATATTTTATATAAATATTTATTTTTATAGTAAAATTTTCTTACTAATTCACATATTGATCAGAAAAATAATTTTTTTTGAATTGCAACACATCAAAATTCTGAAAAAAATTAATAACCTCATAAATCATTCAAAAATAATTCCTAAGCGAAATGATCTCAAAAAATATATAGGCTGATGATTAATGACCTTATAGTATGTAAAAACTATTTTGAATCCTTGATCTTAAATATATATTGTATATTAATTTATTTATTTCTATTATTTTAGCCTTATAAGTGAGATTGACGTTTAATAATATCATTTATCTTTGATTTGTAATTGCTATTTTTTCTCCTTTTATTAAAGAATTAAAATCGCATGAATATATTAATAGGTCAAGATGTACAAGAAGTATTATCATAAGAATAAATACTGATTCTTTATTTAAGTTAAGGAGTTATGAGATTTTAATTATGTATTTAATTATTTGTTTTTTTAAAATTTAAAATATTAATTTTATATATTAAAAAAATTAAAAAATAATCTAAAAAAAGCTCGTTCGTCCGAAAGCCCGTCCGGGGTTGGTTTGGGCTTCATATTTTTAGACCCGAAAAATTTCAGACGGGCCCGACCCACTACTTTGCCAGCTATAGGTACATATGGTAAAACTTAATTATAATATTTATTAATTTCTTATTAGACTAAATTAAGCTTAATCACATAACTTAAAATTTAAATTATACGGATATTTTATATAATTTTAACACATACTACCAAACATAATATTATATCTGTCTTGGTTGTTAGAGCCCATTGTAAAAAGTTCGTCTAATTTAGTTTGTATCCTGTTTGTAGTTTATAATTTGTTTTGCGTACGTGTACATTTGAAGAATTATTTGGGATTATTTTAAAAGCATATTAATTGTCAATGTGAATCTTTAAATTGGATGAAATTACAACCATTAGTAGTTATACACTTACTTTGGTTTTTTAGGGGACTGGTTTGTATATAATTTAACCCAATAATGCATGTGTATGGCCCACGATGAATTTAATTATTTAATTTGACGGCCATAGTTCGTTGTGAAATTCTTTTTCTATATGATGATAATATATAATATAGATGGAAGATTACATTTTTATTATTTAACCATTATCATGGACAAAGAAATTATTATCAATCATCACAAGAGGGTCCCTAGAAGCATGTACTATTACAGTTGCATGTTCACACGATGCGATTGCTAAGAAATTAACTGCCCTTAATTTGATCCTGCTTAGATATTTGATTGCCCTTGGGATGATGCTAGCTGGATTACATAGAAAAGGTGAAAAGGATTTTATATTTAATATTTTAGTTTAGTCTTCTACATTCCATCTAAGATGATTTCTATTTTTTTCGGTTGTCCACCTAAAATAGTCATTTCATTTTTATGAAATAATTATCTCTTCAAAATACATGTTTTGATATATATATATATATATATATATATATATATATATATATATATCTTCAGCAAATAAGCACAAGAAATGTTCCTTTCTTTCAATTGAAAAATATTATATCCACAGCCGACATAAATTATTTTTCTATAGCAATGCTAATTGTTGGGTTATATAATTGAGCAGGTATGATTTTATTCTAATGTAAAGATTCACTCAAAGAAGTTGGAATTGTAGCCCCAAAATAAATCTATAATGGTAGAAATTTAGGGTGAAGCCATGATTAAGCAACAAGGTGTAGCTGTCTGAAAGCAAATGTGTTTGGGTGATACAGTAAGCAAGTCAGCAGTAGCCTTAAGGTGAACCAGGTGAATGAAAAGGTGAAGGTCCCGAACTGATAACGCAGGGACGAAGGATATCTAGTAAATGTATCTGAAGTCACTTCTCTTAGAAGTATAAAATAAGAAATTCATATGGTTGGTTGAAATTTACCCAGTCGTTAGGTTCATGGACGTAGGGGTTTCTCCGAACCACTTTGAATCCTTGTATCGTTATCTTTATGTACTGTTGTTTTGTTTCTTATTTTGCATATCTTACATTGAGCACGTTCACAATAAACTCAAACTCAATCTGAGAGACCACGCTTCTGTAACATCCAGCTACCGGATGTGCTACATTTTAAGAAAATTAAAAGTGACTGCTAAAATAGGTAAAAGACATTTAAGACGACAGTTAAGATGGATGTTCTAAGGAAAAAAGTACCCTGCTATTTCAAACTAACACATGGTAAGGACCATGTGTTTGAGCGAAAAACAATGGCAACCAACCGAACACACAACTAGAACACATGTTGTAAATTCGTTGCACATAACAATTTATCCCATCTCAAAAGTACTAAAAAGTGTAGACCAACGCGACTATCATAAGCCAAGCGGCTATCGCCAATGGCCACAAGCAAACAACCTCGCTTTCCTCCTCCAACTAGTCGCTTATCCTGAAAATATTTGAAAAGAATATGTGATGAGTACTAATGCACTCAATGTGCTAAGTTTCCCAATTATAAAATATTTTCTTGAAACTGAAAAGAGTGAACTTGCATGTATTCCTTTACTGTCATACCCCGTCTTTCTCAATACGATTAGAATAACTTTCGAACTTAGAACTTTTAAAATGATTCGTGCCCAGTGAAAGAAATTTTTATTAAATTCCAACAAAAAGAAATTTATTTCACTAATAGTTATAAAGTGATTACGAGAATCATTATATATTATATAATAATCGAATATGATTTATATATATACTTATAAATCATTATATTAATAATTTTATGCTAATGTTTAATTATTAATTCATGGTCTTAAGGATCGGACTTGAGCCCGTACGAATAAACTGTTTAATGGGTTTTAGTTGGAAAAAGCCCAAAAAGAAAAGCCCATTGGAAAATCCATCCTACACTATATGAGCTTCTCTTCTTATTGTTAAAACCCTAGCCTCCCAAAACCATTCACTCACTTCTTGCAGCCTCAACAAGGGAACTTCAAAGGTTTAAACTTTAACCTTCTATTTTATTTTTAATGTGTTCTATGTGATGTGTGTGCGTGAGTTTTAGAGAAGAAGAAAATGAGTTTGTGTACATATGTGTGTGTATGTTGCTGTCATGTGTGTGAGTTGTGGGTGTATGAGTGAGAGAGGAGACGAGAAGGGTGGCTGGTCGACGGCGCTGGTCGATGAAATCCGGCGTCGACAATCGGCATGTCTCGGCGTGTGTGTGTACGACGGCGTGCATGTGTATGTGTCGCGTGAGTGTGTGTTGCTGTCGGGTGTGTGGCGTGAGTGAGAGAGGGACAGAGACGGGCGAGAGAAGGGCTGTCGCCGTTGCTATCGCCGGCGGTGGTGGTGGTGGTGGCAGCATAAGGGAGAAGGAAGAGAGGATGGAGTTTGTATGGGTGTGTGTGTTGTTGTCCGTGAGAGGGGGAAGAAAATGGGGGCGTGAGCGAGAGAGAGAGAACCGAGAGGAGGTCACGGTCGAGGTGGCGGCAATGGCCGGACCGGCGACATGATCGTGGAGGCGGTGGTGGTCTCTGGCGTTCATGAGTGTGTGTGACTGAGCGAGAAAGAGACGTGAAGGGAGAGAGAGAAGAGAGAAATGAAAAAAAAAAGAAAAAAAAGAAAAGAAAAGAGGTGTGCCGGGAATTAGCCGGCGGCGACGGCGACTGCCGGAAGCGGCGCCAGTAGGTTTAGGGTTTATAAAGGAGTTGGGCTTGTCATTTTTTTTTAATTGTTGGGCTGGTGTCTTTTAAAAAAATGTTGGGCCTTGTTCTATTCTAATAAATGAGTTGGGCTTGTCTCTTTTTTTTATTTAAATGTATTGGGCCGATTTCATTTTTAATTATGGTTGGGCTCATTTTTATTTAATTGATGGGCTGTGTTTTTAAAAATAAAATAAAATGGGTTGGGCCTTATATGTTTGGGACGAAATTAATTGCTAATGAGCCTTTGGAATTAAATTAGATGTGGGTTGAATTATAATAAAGGAATGGGTAGAGAATTTAAATTTGTGGACCGAAAATAAATGGGTTGGGCTCCAATGAATTAAATAGATAAGGTTTAACTTTGAGACTTAATTAATTAAATTATATTAAGTCTAATTAAATGAATAATTAACTTAAACTTAAATATGAGTTTAAATTATTTAATTATGGTAAGTTAATTAATTAATTAATTAATTACTATTAAGTTTAATCAATTAATTGATTAAGTTAAGGTTAAGTCCAAGTTTAAGTTACTTTATTTATGATCATGATCTATTTAATTAATGTAATTAATTTCTTTTAATGAAATTAATTAAGTTAGAATAATTAAATAAAATAAATTATGTTAGACAAGTGCATAATTTGATAATTTTATTATGAGTTATATTAAGCGAGATTCCTTAATATATATATATATATATATATATATATATATATATATGATTTTAGTATGCATTTACATTATACTTTTATAAAAGTATTTATCATAAGAAGATTATGAAATTAAATGCGTTTTTAAACGAAAAGTCGAGCAATGGTATTGTTGGTGCCCTTAGCCGATATATATATTAGTTTTCAAATTTATTTATATTTTGAAAACCCGGGCTTAACGAATCATAAGTTAATATCCTCCTTTACTTGAACTTAAGGCTAGCTTTTCGAGACCTATTAAGATTAGTGTTTCTTGTAGGTTTTGTCGATCAAGGGGATTAGCACTGCTTTCCCAAGAAGCGTACAATAGTGATTTCGTCAGGCTTTGTCCTATCAAGGTGAGCTTTATTTACAAAAGTATATTTGAGTTATATGCTCTGATATTTCATGAAATGCAAACTGTTTATCCAATAAAATGTTTTTGTGCGCTCTACTCTGTTGAAGGCTCGTAAATGTATCGATCGAGATTCTCTTTTAAACTTTATATGTTAATTGAGAATTGTGTACACTAGTTAGTTGTTTCGGTGGGTTGATCTCCATCGGACACTAACATAATCATGAGGCGTTATAAGGGTGCTTGTCTGGATGCGTTTCGAAGTATGTCATGAAATTATGAATTTGTCCGAGTTACGTCCCCGATGACAATAATGGGGGCATGTGATCCGACGGTGGCTAAAGGTCCGGGATCAAAGCGAGTAACAGAAGAGTCGTGACAATGGGCCCAATAAATGAAATATTTTCGCATGCTTAGAAGCGGTTTCTCTTTTTAAAACCTTCTAAGTTATGTTATCATGATTGGATAAACTGCTTTTACGAATTTACGAAATATATTTAGCAAATGCATGTCCACTGAGTACATTAGTACTCAACCCAAATGTTTTCAAATGTTTTCAGGTTGATCAATGGGCGCTGACGGGGCAGAGTTGAGATTAGAGTTCACTCCATATTTTGACGGATTATTTTCGTATTTAGACTTCCGCTGATGAACTAGCTCTAACTTCATTTTTCCTTCTTGTCTATGACTTGAATTGTACCTTTTGATGAGCTTAGACTCTGAATCCTTGATGTTTAGTATTTTTACGTATATTGGCTATTAGAAGCACGAAACTAAACTTGTGATCCTGATGATAGATGTTGTTTTGTTTGGATTACGTCATTCGATGTCTTCCATTTTCATTGCGGAAGCTATTCCCAAATTCTAAGGGTTTATTGCCTTGATCATTCGAGTCAACTTTTTACCTTATATTTTTCCGTATTTTATTAGTCGCGTCTCGATTTACGAGCTTCCATTATATTAGGAATTGGAGCGTGACATTTACATTCGAGAGGTTTTAAGAAAATAAACATTTACTCAAAGAATGTGATAAACATTAGACATTGAGTTGAAACTCCTGAGCTCGAGCAATTTTACTGTGTTTGATGTTATCTGCTTGACCAAGGAGGTTTTATCCTAACAAGGTCCTCTGCTCCATTTGTTTGATGAGTAGCACTCAATGTGCTAAGTTTTCCAATTATTTTAAAATAATAATAATAATAATAATAATAATAATAATAATAATAATAATAATAATAATAATAATAATAATAATAATAATAATAATAATAATATATAAAATTTGAATTATTATATCTCCATATCTATAAGTATGTTACTAGTATTACACAATGATCATATTAAGTTTTATCATGTTTTCATTATAATCAATTATCTTCAAATATTTCAACTAAAAAGTTGCTAAGCATGTACTTATTTCAATTAATTAATTATTTAATAATATCATTGAACTTCCTATTAACTTTGTTGAATAATTGAATATCTATTCAAGATCAAAATAGTTAAACATAAGAGCAAATACACACAAAAGTACAAAACCAATTTTGTTCAATAAATCAATGCAATAGTCATTATTAGATAAAGTGGCAAAGGATTAGAATTTTGGAGAAAATGTCTTAGATTAGAATCTTGTTGAGCCCAACTCTAATTTTTTTAATTAATTGTAGATAATTTCGAAAACAAATAGTGTAAATCTTTATCATATTTTTGAAAATTAAGGGATTTTAATATACCATATTTCTGAAAAATAAGGAATTTGTATATATCTATTCTTAAATTAATGATGAGGTTAAATATGTAGATTTTAAATTTAAATAAATGAATTAATTATTACAATTTTGGATTTATTGGAAAATGACCAAAAACTTCATTATGTACACACATAGTATGTAAATTTATCTATACCCATATAGAGTATAATAAATATACGTAGTATAAAACCATTATCACCGAACAAATCGAGCCCTAATAAAATAGAGTGCAACTTGTGGCGTCGATGTTACAAGAAGTATGCACATGCAATGTTCCAATTTTATGAATTATCATATAACAGTAAATTAATTATTACAGCAGATGTGAACATGCCAATGAGATTTAATATTACTGTAGTCACTTACCTAATGAATACACTTGTTTAATTCTAAATTTTATAGCCAACCGAAATATATTTTTCCACCAGTTTCAGCTTTACCAATTCCTCCCACTTTATTCCTTCCGCCAAAACCATCAGCACCACATTCAGATCCTCGGCCACCATTACCAACTCCTCCAGCTTTATTACTTTGGCCACCATCAACACTACCACAACCAGTCTGAAGAATGACGGCTTAAGGTGCAGGCGTGCAGCCGTTTCTCTGCAGAATACAATAGACTATATTCTCCATTCTTCTCATTTTAGTCTTATTGAGCCCTCTCTACACATCATACAACTCGCCTACAAGGAGTTGCTGCCCTTGCAAGAAACTCTACAAAGATTGGACCACACAAGCACAAGCAGGCGCAGGAAGAAGGTGAATGCTTTGGATGGACGAATCAAAGAGATACTGTGGGAATTTGAAGACTTATTAGAATTACTTCTCACAGATCAGATTCTTTCACAATTGCAAAGCCCTCCTCCAGAGCAAGTAGATGGAGATGGAGGAATGGAAAAGAGAGTATGGGAATTCCAAAGCAGCTTATTGGAATCCCTTCCCTCGCCAACAACCATCGATCAGTCTCACGCTTCACAATCTAGAAGAGGTGGGAGTGGGGGTGAGAGAGATGTATTTTTAATTTTCACTGATCTGCGGCCCCTACAAGATGATGTTCATTCCTTGATCCACGCTCTCAAGTATACGCAGAGGGAATACATTTACGAATTACTGAATATACCTGAAGACGACGAGGCTATTTCCTCAATAACCGAGTCAAAGATGATTGGATTGTCAAATCCATTCCAACAACTTAAAAGATATCTTATGAATTCAGAGTTTAAGGTCAAATCACTTGTTGGAATGGCAGGCGTTGGAAAGACATCTCTTGCTATGCAAATTTTTCAAGATTCAGAAATCATGAGCCGTTTTGAGCAGCGTCGCGCGTGGGTCATAGTAGGCAGAAAACCTCAACCAGTCAGTCAACTTTTACGAGGCATTCTAGCTCAACTGTGTGGAGATGAAAAAGTAGGAGGCTCCTTGGAAAAGTTATTGGAGGGTAAAAGATGCCTCATTGTGCTCGATGATGTGTGGGAGAGAGAGGTATTCCTTTCCTTGATCGATTCCTTAACAAACATCAGAAATACACGACGAACATGGCGTCCTCAAATCTTGGTTACCGCTCGAGAGTTAGACACAATTATAGAGTATGACTTTGAAGTGGTGCGGTTTTTGAATGAAGAAGAAAGTAAGGAACTATTATGCGAGAAGGTGTTTGGTGATAAAGAGATTTGCTCTCCTCAGCTTCTCAAAGCCGCTACCAAAATAGCCAAGAGATGTGAAGGTCTTCCTCTCTAGATGGTCACTGTTGCTGACATCCTATCAAAATCCCAAAATACAGACCCAGATTTCTGGAATGATGTAGCTGAAGAAAGAAATTCAGTCTTTGAGGATGCATATAATCAAATATCTAAGGTACTTTACCCAAGTTACGACTACTTACCTCAATATCTCAAAATGCCTTCTCTGTTTATGGGGGTTTTCCCTCCAGATCTGTCTAAGGATGCATATAATCAAATATCTAAGGATCCACTAGCAGCATGCTTGTAACTATATATCAAAGTATCCTTTGCAGCATCCTCACTTTTCACTTAACAAATAAACCACCATATGGTATAGAAGTTGTACCTTTCATCAGACATATCAAAATCCATAGAATCATGGAGCAAACAATGGGCTCACAGTTTCCACGTGTTCCAATCGTGAAGGTGAATGGGTTGAAAAGCCATACCATCGCAGAGTAAATACATAGTTTCTCAGGAGCTCCTCTTCGCTTCAGAATTCTGTGGATAAGCAACCCCACAAGTAGATCTTGCAATTCAATTCAGTTATGATACTTCATCGTCTGCATCATCGAGAATTTATGAGTATGGTACACCTTCCAGTCCCCAGCAAGCAATTCATAACTTTAACACATGATCAACTCAGCTGTATTTCTTGGAAGTCAAACGATGTTCTACAAGATTCCCATGAAGAAGAACCTCCATATTTGTTCAGATATATCATACATTTCATTAACAATCCAACTTTCCGTTAGCTAGAGAAACAAAAAAAAAAACTCCACGCAGAAAATTAGTTTACCCCCTAAAATTTGGTAGCCTGAGTTCATCTAATTCAACTAAACATTATGCAACAACCACATTTAAGAAGTTAACTACCAGAAACATCCAAATAAAGTAAATACACAAAACCTAATCCCAGTGACAAAAATATTTTTAATTGAGATCATTCTACATTACAAATAACGCAGTCAAAATTAAAGTCCAAACTAACTTAAAATAAAAAAGCTTACTCTTAGTCAAGTAATACAAACATACCTGATGCAGAAAACACAAATTTTCCCCACGACCGATTCAAAAATGAATTAGGCATCAGAAGGAAAGCAAGCAGCGGCGAATACCGATACGTCGATCTTTCATATGGCGATTTTTCAGAAGCCATTAATGCCGCGGCATCGGAGAAAACGAAATAGTCAATATCGGTTTATCTAACTTCCATGTGAGTATCTTGCCACTCGCCGTATAGAATCAAAACCACGCGAAATACTGCTGAGAGAAGAAGCACAAATCGGAAACTTATTTCCGCCATTGCTCGATTACTCAAAGCCAATTCACAGCCGCCTTCCTTAATACTGAGCTCGGCTTTTCAAATGCTAGAAAATACAATTCGAGATGTGAGAAGCAATCAAAATTTAGCGTATATGCAAAAAGCACTCCGATCAGAAGAAGGATCAGGAGTAGGAATACGAATCAGCCATTGCTACCACTTGGTACCTCCCTTCCTTCCAGTTCTTGGGGAAGGTTGTGATGGGAAGATGTGAAAGGGGATCGAACGGCGGCGCGGCGACGAGGTTGCGACTGAGGGGTTACGGAGGGGGATGAGGGTAACCGGCTGCGGTGGATTACCAAATTGAATTGGAAAATGTACAAAATGTTTTAATAGGAGACCACAATTACAAGGGAATTAGTTCTACGAGTTTAATGTACATACTTTGTATATTTTACTGAATAAAATATTGATGATACATGTATAAAGTAAAAGTAAAAGCAAAGTGCACATGTGGATAGACAAAAGAATATTCTAGCAAACAATCTAGAAAACTATGAAAAATATATTCTACTCTCTCCGTCCGATTATCGTCGTCTCATTATTATTGACTTGTTTTTATTTTTAGGTTATCTCATATTATTGGTCCGTTTCAAAAAAAAAATATTACACTAAAAAGTATTTTGTGTCACATACTATTTTACATATAAAATCAATGATTCTTAATCTACGTCTGAAATGAAAGGAACCATGAATATTGGGACAGAGTATGAAACTATAGGGGACAAAGAATCTATTAGGAAAATCAATTTTCTAAAATCATATTTTCAATTAATTTTACTTTACTGTCAAATAAAGAATCATATATATATATATATATATATATATATATAGGTTGGATCTAGCGAAAACTCATCTTTTTGAGAATTTGAAAACTATGCACAGACGTATAAAGTTGATGAATAAAGCATATAAAGTTACAACGAAAACATTCTAAAATTGTTGTACAACAAAATAATTTTATAAAGTTTTAGTTATCATAACTTTTATCTTGTTTATCGATCATCTTCAACATTTTATCGTGGTTCGCGAGTTATAAAAAAAATATAATTATCATTTGATCGACTCCCTATATATATATATATCCTTGTTATAATAATAATAACAATGCATATTATTCTACATCTCTAATTTGTAGTCAATATCAATAATAAATTATTAATTCAAATTCTGTAATCTTCATATTACATCTACATGATACTTTGCCACCTCAAATTTAACTTCTGGCATACTGTATATACATATGAAAATATTGAAAGATAAATATCAATTTGTGAAACCGGATCGTTATCCAAATAATAATATTATTATTTTCATGAAGGTTCTAGAACGATAACTCCAGGCCATTTTTCTACATAATATACATACATATAGCATAGAGAATTGAAGAGAGAGCATCGAGGCGAATACTCCTAAAGAAGTTGATGACGCTGAGATCTGTCGTTTCGTGCAGTGTACTGTGTCGTTTAATGGAAGGCGGGTGGCGGTCTTCGGCGTCGAGCCTTCGCTATTTCAGCGAAAGCAAAGGGCGTGTGCTCAGCGAAGAAGAACGCGCTATAGAGACGGTTTATATTCAGGTTTTTTTTATTCCTCTTGTAATTTCTCTCATTTTTCCGAGAAAATGAAAAAATGAATTTTTTTAATTAAAACGCCGTCGCCGGATTCGATCTCATCATAATTTCAGAAAAATAAAAAAACTGAAACGCCGTTGCCGGGGATCGAACCCGGGTCACCCGCGTGACAGGCGGGAATACTTACCACTATACTACAACGACAATATATCTTTGCAGTTGTGTTTTTAAACTAATACTCTTGAATAAAGAAAATGGAGAGAGAAAGGATGGAGAAGCTGAGGAAGAAGAAGGCGGAGCAAAATAAAGCTGACAAGGACAAGTCTGACAAGGTGATTTCTTCTTTTTTATTTTTTCAAGTTGGTAATATTTGTTCAAGCATTTTATTATTTGTATGTTGTTTTGTTGATTTCACGTTGTTGGTTTTGGTTCGATTCTGTGCTTTTTTTTCTTATTGGTCATTTTTTTGTTGATTTTGGTCAGATTATTTGAAGTTGCATTCGTGATCATTTGTAGATAAATCAAGAACTTGTTGGTCATATTCTTGAGCAAATTGAATACATTAATCAGTGCTTCTTTCACTTCAAAATAATCTGTTTTCTTTTCTTCAATTTACCAGAAAGCTGAAGAGGGTCCTCACAAGATGTGAAGCCGGTTTGTCAGCAGTTGGATGATTTGCTTTTCTTTTCTTTTCTTTTCTCTTTTTAATTTTTTGGCTTGTTGTGGATGTGTGCATCTCTTGTTTCATTGAACTTTGTATATATTTTGTTTTTTTCTTTTGTGTGTGAAAATTTCAAGCTGGTTGTGCTGTGCTATAGAGTTGCTTTCGCCTGCGTCCTTGTAAATCCAATAGGGCTGCTTATTTGGTTATTGGATAATGGATATAACCGAACCGAACCGATACCCATCGGTTTTCGGTATCCAATAACCGATAAATTAGATATTTGGATCGGTATTGGATAATGATTGATGATTATTTGGTTATCGGATATCCGATAACCGAATGGAATATCTTAGAATAACAGAAATTAAATAATTATTAATTTATTATTTTTATTATTATTAATTAAATACACAAATTAATTAGTTAAGTCATATTAATAATAATAAATCATAACTAATAAGAGGTGAGATAATTTTGGGTATCCAAAATCATAATAAATCATAAATAATAAATCATAATAATAAAATATAATAATAAATCATAATTAAATACACAATTTTTTTTTAATTTTTTTTCTGAATTGGATAATTTTGGGTATCCAATAACCGAACCGATTATCCAATCGGTTAATCGGATAACCGATTATCCAATCGGTTTCGGTTATTGGATTTGTATACTATCGGTTTCGGTTAACCGAAATTTCGGTTTCGGATAACCGAAACCGATCCAATAAGCAGCCCTAAAATCCAAGACCGTCTCTTTTTAACTTTTAAGCTTCGTTATGTTGTTGTTTCCCTTCTTTAGATAGGGGCGGAGCCACACTTGAAGGAAATGGGGCAATTGCCCCACTTCAAAAAACAAATTACTTTTATATATCTTTATTTATGTTTAAATTATAAATATATTAATTTTGCCCTACTTTTTTTTTTAAAAGGGATAAAGATAAAACAAAATCAAGATTGAATAATTGAAAAGTTCTCACAATTATTTTACTTTTGTTCCAAATGTTTATAAAGAATTGAGATATAATTCATATCCATTTTTTATTCCATATCTTGAGATAAAATTGGTATTTATTTAATCTATTTCATATCTTGAGATAAAAAATTTATTGTATCTGTTTAGTTTGATTTCAATTGGATAGCTTAGTCAAATAATTTACACTACAAAAAAACGCGCGAACAGCGACGGATTAGCAACGTCTAAAATTCGGGTCGCCATTCAGCGACGGAATAACGACGGCAAAAATTAACGACGGATTTGAGACGTATTTAAGACGGAATTTGGCGGGCCTATTTTCTCGCGAACATATAACGACGTCACTTTCTTCGTTAATCCGTTGTTGAATTTAACGACGGACATAATCCGTCGTTAAATTAAAGATTTTTTATTTTTTTATTGTACAATTTAAATAGACGTCGCTGATCCGTCGTAAAATAACGGATGTTTTAGTATTTATTTTTTAATTAATATTAACGACGGATACTTTCCGTCGTTAATTTTATTTTTAGTTTTATTTATCTAAATAATTTTTATGACGGAATTTATTCCGTCGTTACTATTAATTTTTTTAATTTTTTTACGCCAACAATTATAACGACGGATATTATAGTCGTTAGTCCGTCGTAAACTTAACGACGGATTTATTCCGTCGTTATAAATAACGGATTTTTCCATTTTCAATTTTGAACATATTTTAACGACGGATTATGTCCGTCGTTAACGTTTTCCGTCGTTAGTACGTCGCTAGATGGTTTTAAATTTAACGACGTATATTTTCCGTCGCTAATCCGCCGCTAAGAAATAATATTTCATACGCGTCTTCTTCCCCAAATTCATTACGTTCTGCGCCCAATTCCCCACCCTAATTACCCATTGCCCCCAGCCCCCCTGCCGCCGCCTCCTGCCTCCCGCCATTGCCATTCGCCCGCCGCCCCAAGCCCCGAGCCCAGCCCCACCGCCCCCCGCCCAATTCCACCTGCCCGCCCCGCCCGCCCCACGCCACCGTAACTCACTGTCACCGCCACCGCCACCATATCGGTATATATATATATATATATCTATTTAAAATTTATATTTATGTATGTATTTGTATATATGTATATATGTATATATTGGTACATTATGTTTATGTATGTATTTGTACATTATTGGTACATTATGTTTATGTATGTATTGGTACATTATTGGTACATTATGTATGTATTGGTACATTATTGGTATGTATGTTTATGTATGTATTGGTATATATATATGTATATATTGGTATATATGTAAGTATTAGTATATAGGTATGTATTGATATATTGGTATATATGTATTGGTATATATTGGTATGTATTGGTATATTGGAATATATGTATTGGTATATATGTTGGATTTACTTGGTTATTTAATGAGTATGTTGGATTTTAGGTGCCCTTAAGAATTTATACTTGGTTATTTAATGAGTATGTTGGATTTTAATGTATGGAATAAATTGGTGCTGCAAATATAATTTTATTGTTTATAAAGAATTCTGTTAAGTTATGATTATAATTTTATTGTTTATAATGTATGGATTTTAATTTATATTTTAAGCAATATATTGTTATAGAAAGCTTTCATCTACCATTTTGACATGGGATAGGTAGGAATTATTCTTGTCTAGTTCAGTGGTTTGGAAATTTTGAGGCAGTTTTCATTTTAGAATGGAAGTTTGGTATGGGGAGTCGAATTTAAATTGCATCTTACGTATAATTAATACACGTGTTAAGGGGAATTGAAAATTTAGCGCAAAAGAGAACGTAATCAAGAGAATTGTATAATTTATATATAAACATTAATTGAAAATATTCATGAAAAAATTGATAGCTTGTTCACTTTTTTTGCAACTAAACTAAACTCTTAACCGATGAGGACAAAACATATATCACATGCAAACAAATCCATAACTAACACCACGTTGATTTTTTCTCACGCATCTCTTTCCCTCTCTGCACTCTGAAATCTCAATGCAAAGACAAAAATATTTGTGCGATAGACAAAAATGTTTCCTAAATAGATCCATATATTCACAAAATTAATTTACATATGAACATGTAATTAATAGCCAAAATAGCACAAACACTTACTAAAATTTATAACTTCCTCATAGCTTTTGAAATGTTACAATTACGGCAATACTTTTATAATTTTTAAAATCACAATATTCCAAACTTCGTTCAACAAAACTTATCCAATTTTGCTCCAAAATAATGGTATTTTACCTATGATCTGATCATTTTAATATTGAAAAAATAGAGAATATTGTAATTACAAATACATTTTAAAGTAACCTGAAAATTACAAATTTGAGTAAACATTAGATGCTTTCGAATAGTTGACCCAAGAAAAACTACCTTAGCAATTATCAACCTTATTTAAACTGAGACTGTTACAAATAATCCATAATTAAATTTGAGGAACCAAAAAAGATGCACAAAAATGTGAATAAAATAGCAACTATTTCTTTTCCTACGCATCGTTGCTCTGTGAATCTATCTATGACCAGTCAACTCCAGAAGCACCAAAAATTTGTTACAAGTCATTACCAAGTGAACAAGCTATCAATAAACCCACTCCTATGGTGGCTGTAGTAGTATGTAACTCAGTAACTCAGAGCCAGTGAATAATTCTTGTGTCTTGCAAGTGGAGCAGTTTAGTAGTTTTATAGAGTGCTTGGATTGGTTGGTCCATCAAAATAAAATATAAAGAAACAAAACTGATTGAACTTATGTGCTTACGTATACTAAAGAAGCATGCTAGGTTTAGTTGTAATTTTTGGAGCATCGTGTGCTCGTGGCTTGAGAATGGTCGAGCCCTAGAGGAATTTAGGATCTCGTTGCTTAAGCAAGTTATTTTGCGAAGTGTCATGTGAGTTGTGACACATATTTGAATTTGATTGTTGCATTAGAAAGTCATAGGATTTGAAATTGAGATGATCTCGTTTAAGTTTTTCAGTTTTGAGAAGGCTCGTAGCCTTAATGTTGTAGTAATTATACTTTCTAGTCTGTGAGCAAATTTGTGTGAACTAGCATTCTGTAATTGATTGATCATTCATAGTATTGCGAGAGTCGCCATCCATCTAAAAATGAATATGCATAAGGATTATTTAGAGACTTCTGACTCGATTGAGTTCAGGTTTACATAGTCTGTATCTGAGTGTGTCGTTTCTGCTCGAGAATCACAAAAATATGATAAGGGCCTACCGGCCCAAATAGTAAAATTGAGCTCGGCCCACCAATATGCAAACTCGGCCATAATCTAGGGGTGTAGTCTGCTAGTTAATATGTTGTGAGTGAACCACGTAATTTCTATTGTCGAATTTAATCAATCTTTCTTGCATATACATCGTAACAATAACAGGTACTTTTCTTCATCCATATTCGTAAAATTCAAAATCTGGACAACATGGCATATTTCAAAATAGAAAAAGTTCACATGATTAGTCTTATTTCTCTTTGATAATAGAGTAGCAATCACAAAAAATTCCTCTCGACCCCTTCACATGTGATGTAGTGATCACACCATTAATATTTATATGTATTGCTATATATATTAATGTTGTGATCATTTACATCACATGTCCCACACGTGAAGGGGTTGGGAGGCGAATTTTGTGATTGCTACTCTTTATCAAAGAGAAATAAGACTAATCATGTGTGAATTTTTTCTATTTGGTGATTTATATTTATGCATCGATTTTATACCTCTACAAATTAGTTTCATGTTGACATGCATCCGTGTTACTTTTTATATAGTATATGTCTCGTGCATTTCTATTTCTATAACGTGAGAACCTTTTGTTATGAAACGAGAAATAGACTTGGATCGAATATGAGTATCTTGTCTTTGCATCTAAATATTATCCTAACATAACCAAACATTAGAAAATTATGCCGCATACCTCTATTTACCAATAAATAGAGTTATGAGGCATCTCTCTTTCACCTAAATTCTCTCTCTCTTACAAATGTACTTCCAAATCATTAACCAAATGTACTTCCAAATCATTAACCAAATTAAAGTCGGGCTTAGTAGTTGGTACTCGAATATTTGTCTCTCACTTCATCTCCCAACATTTGCGAACATTCATCTCCCAAGATTTGCTTCTCACTTCTAGAATCCCATTTCCCCATGACAGGAACATTTGCCTCTCACTTCCAGAATCCCATTTCCACTTCCTCGTGATGAGTCGAATCGTGAATGGATGTATAAGCGTTTAGTACTGTGGTGGATTAAATCATGATTTTCTTCATGACTTGAAAATTTCATTGAGTTTGCTAGTAATCAACTATCATTCATGGATGGGGAAAAGATCAAGTGTCCTTGTAAGAAGTGCAATAATATACCTTATCAAGTACAAGATACCGTGCGATATCACGTTTCAAAATTTGGATTTGTTCCAAATTATAACACTGGATCTTTCGAGGGAGACAAATGTGAGTATAGATTCGCAATGCAAGATCACCCGAACCTCAATCAAGCACGTATCAGACGATGGTAATGGATGTTGTTGGTCCTCAGTTTAACTTTGCCGAGCCTGAAGAGGAACCAAATGCTGAGGCACGAAAATTTTATGACATGTTGGACGCTGTCGATAAACCGTTGTGGTCAGGTTGCTCAAACCATTCACAATTATCTGTTGTGGCTCGACTTCTGAGTTGGAAAGCTGAGAATAATATATCTGAGAAAGGTTTTGATCAAATAACAGAACTCATGAAAGAGACAAATCCAGATGGTAATCTTGTACCTGATGACTTCTACAGCACGAAGAAATTGTTGCGTGGCATGGGATTGCCTGTGCAAAAGATAGATTGTTGTCCACATAATTGCATGATTTACTGGCGACAAGATTCGGAATTGACGAGATGTAAAGTTTGTGAGCATCCACGTTTCAAGAGTAATAATCGAGCATCTGAAACTCGAAAGAAATCACAAATTCCATGTAAGAAGATGTATTATTTTCCTCTTACTCCTCGACTACTGAGAGGTTGTATGCATCCGAGGCTACACGGAGAATATGCGTTGGCATGCATCGTCGATCGATGATGGGGTCATCGCCATCCGCGAACACACCGCATGGAAGCATTTGAACATGAAGTTTCCTTTGTTTGAATCGAGATTCAGTAATGTTAGATTGGGTCTTTCGGTGATGGTTTCCAACCTTTTGGTCAATCAGGACAACAATATTCTTCATGGCTCGTTATAGTTACTCCTTATAATCTTCCTCCATGGATGTGTATGAAGGAACAATATATGTTTCTCACAATTCTAGTGCGGGGCCACGTAATCCAAAAGAAAAGATTGATGTGTTCTTGCAACCATTAATTTCGAGTTAGTAGATTTGTGGGAAGCGGTGTCCTTACCTATGATGTCTCATTGAAACAAAATTTTCGGATGCGTCTTGCATTGCTTTGGACAATTAGTGACTTTCCTGCGTACTCTATGTTATGCGGATGGAGTACAATTTGGAAGGTTAGCTTGTCCACATTGCATGGAGGATCTTGAGCGTTTACTTTACCAAAAGTGGTAAGCAGTCATGGTTTGATAATCATCGAAAGTTTTAAATCCGATCACCAATTCGGAAGGGATAGAAGAGGATTCGAGAAAGAATACGGTGATTACTAGTAGTCCACCAAGCGCTATCGGAGAAGAACTATTATCTAGGATTGAAGGAATGGGACTAGTGAAGGTGGTGAAATGGGTAGTGATGCAATAAATAGTAGTATTTCCAAATATTTTGGTAGTGGTTGGAGGAAGCGGAGTATATTCGGCTTTACCGCATCGAGTTCTCTTTTGATTCGACATAATTTGGATGTCATGCACATAGAGAAGAATGTATTTGATAATGTGTCCAACATCGTGATGAATATTCGGGTAAGACGAAGATACGAGCAAATCAAGAGAAGAACTTAATTTGTCGCAATAGACCGAGTTGAAGATGAATGAGTCGGCGTGAAAGTATCCAAAAGCTTCTTACACACTTGACAAACATGAGAAAAAGTCTTGTGCGAATGGGTGAAAGGTCTTAGATTTTCAGACGGGTATGTCTCAAATATGGGCGATGTGTAGACATGACCAAATTGAAGATGTTTGGGATGAAGAGTCACGATCGCCATGTTTTTATGCAACAGTATACTCCGTGCGCATTTCGAGAACTTCTCCACCTAATGTTTGGAAGCGAACGGAATTAAGTTTATTTTTCAAAGATTTGACCTCTCGAAACATCAAACTTGAGGACATGTGCAAACTTCAAGAAAATATTCCGGTCATTTTATGCAAGCTCGAGCGTATATTCCCTCCTAGTTTCTTGATTCAATGGAACATCTACCATCCATCTAGCGATGAAGCTCGTATTGCGGACCGTTCAATACCGATGGATGTATCCATTTGAAAGGTAAACGGTCACTTTAATGAGTTGTTGTCCATATGTATAAATATACACATATAACTATTAATCTTTTTATATACATTGATAGATACTTACGTAAGTTGAAAACAACGTGAGAAATAAAGCTCAGTGGAGGTTCTATTTGCAATGCGTACTTAGTAGAAGAAGCATCAACATTCTTCTTATTATTTTGAGGTCACGTAAGAACGAAACATAAGAATGTGCCTCGTAATTATAATGTTGGGGAGATATTAGGCATGAAGACTTCCCGGATATGCTTTCAATATTCAGCAAGGTGGGCGCCTTTTGGAAAAATGTCGAAGAGATATCTAGATTCGAGTGAGTATGATGCTGCTCGATTATATGTGCTATTGAATTGCGTTGAAGTTTCGGAGAACTATTTAAAGTAAGTATTTATAATTTCACGTTGTATAACTTTCAATTAGTATAACTATTTAAATACTAATTATAACTATTTGTTTTTGAAGTTTGTTTATCGATTTCTTGAAAAGATTACATCCACGGATCTCCTCCTACGAGATTCAAAGGAAATCGATGAAACTTCTCACATTGGTTTGATACATATGTGAGTATATAATCCCATTAACCAGAACCTTTTGTAATATTTAATCAGTCAGATTGATAGATGTTTATTGATTTGTTGGATTTAGGTCAAAGACCATACCAACAATGTCGTCAATCCATTCATATTGGATTTAGCAAAAGGGCCTTCTCCAGTGATTAAGACGTATCCGGTACTACATAAATGGGTATAAATTTCACACGTTAGAGCATGGGACACAAAGAGCCACCATGAGCGATGGTGTGTGCATTAAAGGTGAAACTTATGGTGCGAGACAAGAATGAACTCGATTTTATGGGCGATTCTTGGAGGTTTATGAGTTGGAATACCATGGGCTACCTATGAAGACCGTAACAATGTTTAGATGCGAGTGGTTTGATCCATCACGATTGGGGACATCGGTGCATCCTGAATACAAATTGGTTTCTGTGAATTATAGACGAAGGTATAATAAGTATGAACCGTTTGTCCTTGCCACACAAGCCGTTCAAGTATACTATTTTTCTTATCCGAGTTTAAAACAATCTACAAAGGATTGGTGGGATGTATGCAAAATTAAGCGAGAGCTAATGTGGAAGTCTCGGATGAATCATCTAGTTCGATAGTACCTCGCCATTTCAAGAGGATGAAATGCCTTTAATTACAAGTGTAGTGGTTGATGATGACATGACACGAGTTCATCCCGACGGCACTTTGATAGACATAGAAGAAGCGGATGACTAATCGATCGAAGATGATGAATTGTCGGAATCGATTCATATGAATTATCGAATCGAAAATGATAATACATTGAATGATGATGATTATGATGGAGATGAATAGAATTCGAATTATCTTCTGCGGTGATGCACTTCTCGCAATTTGACTTTTCAAGGTATAATCAATAGCTCGGACTCTCTCTCTCTCTCTCTTTCTCTCTTTTTGTTGCCATCCGAACGGATCATCTTTTGCTACAACCATTGCTTCTCTATTCTCGGTTATCGAGTATAACAAGATAGCACAACAATTCACGAACCATTATCTCTTCTCCCACTTTACTAATGCATTACAAGTCAAAACATAACAATTCTCTACTCAAGATTTGATTTGGATGCCTCGAACCATGGTCAAGGACCGGATACTCGACCTAGATATAACAATTAGATAATGAATGTACACATCGGTGATAAGCAAAAATATTCAAATATTATCATGCAATAGGACATATCAAACAATACAACATCAAACCGGCAAATTTAGAAGTATAAGCCTAAAATACAACTGAACAACCATTCTGAAGCATAAGAAAGTAAGTTTTCTCTGCAGTACAACACATTTCAATGAATCATATTGTCAAAAGCTTTATAGGAAAAGAAACAAGAATTATCTTGAAAGATATTGTAGATGTAACTTTTCCAATGACAATGTTTAAACAAATAGCTAACAGAAACCAAATTCAGCACAATTGATAACTTTTGAAGAATAAAAAATTATTAAAGTAACGTACCAAATCTATTTTCAGATGGCAAGTCGAGGACGAGGTAGAGGAGTCCAGTCTAGTGATCGTAGGAATATTTCTGCATCTACCTCCTCAGATGAAGGAGTTGGCGCCTCGGTAGGAGGACTTACGATAGGTGGAGGAGATGGGTCAAGCAGTGGGTCTGCAGATCAGACGATGGGGAAGAAGACCTTGACTATTGTGAATGGGTACCTATAGTTTAATTAGATTATTTTTAACTCAATTGTACTTATTTGAATATAATGTATATTATTTTTAACTCAATTGCATGATGTTGCACATGTGATTACTGAGTCGTTCAAGAAGGTCATGAACCATCGGGGTTTCGGTTGGAAATTGGTCCACGAGGATCGGGCGAATGTATTTTCAAGACTTCCAGGTATTATTGATTTACATTCAAGTATATTGGTTTATTTCAGACTAAGTGATAGTTAATTTGATAATATTTATATCCTTATGTTGAAAATGATGTTTAAGGTTCAATAAGTTTGTCTCCTTGTTGATAATGATATTTAGCAATTAATGCCACTCACACGATTGATGTTTAAGGTTCAATAAGTTTGTAACACTTATATTTACTCTTTTGTTACTAGTTATAGATTGTTGATAATGGTTCTTATTTGAATATGATATATATATATATATATATATATAACTTTTCTAATTGGTGTTGGGTTTATGGTGTAGTGAGTAGGTCTACCTAATATTAGGATAGTGGATATAGAATTTTAATAGTGAATAACAACAAATGTTCTCAAATGTATAGACCATATGTTCCTTCACTCACCGCACTCATCACATCCTTCCTTAGTTGATTTGGAAAGTTAATCAACAAAATATTTCTTTTGCAAACCCACAGACTTACTTAATTTATGATTATGAAAATGGTTATTAATTAGTTGAAGGTCATTTTAGTGCGAAAGAAGATGACAAAACTGAACTGAATGAAATGGATACTTTCATTAGGAATTAATTTTGACTAAAATAATTGACCAAAATAAATCCAAAGACAATAAGGTTCAAATGTATCATTTTCAAATTTATGCTTCGAATTATTTTCTTTGGGATCGCGCCGCTTTGTCTCTTGAAGTAGTCTACCGTGCATGGTGCCAAAAGGCGGTAGTGAAATATAAGGATCTTATTCATAAGATCAAGAGGCCTGAGTGACGATGCACCACCTCCATTCATTTCGGATCGGATTGGCTGCGTGGCGGGATTATTGGAATCGACTGAGGTGCGGACTAAGGCGGAAAAAGCTAGGAGGAGTAGGATGACGAGCCGGATGGTGAGGGGCGGGATCGTTAAGCACGGGGTGGCTCGGATGTGCTTTAGATTATGCTACCAGCATTGTAAGTATTTAGTTTTTCGGAATTCAATTTAGGTTTTAATGTTGTTCTTCTTTCCGCCTCACATATATCATAATCTGTTAATTGCTAAGTTATTAGACGCCACAAACTAATTGGATTAAAACATCATTAATGAAGCTTGTTTAATTTTCTTATTTTAAGTAGCAACTGTACCCTCTATTATATGCACACAAATACTTATTATCATTTACCTACGTGTACATTAATAATGTTTGAATGAATGAATAGGCCAGAGAACGTGGAGTCCATATTTCTGAGGTCCAGTGGGATGTTTTTCAGAAATATCATGTCGCTCCCGATGGAAGTTATCTGAGATGGGAAGGCTCGTAGCATCGCGGTAAGTAGATTAAATATTAAATATGGTAATGATGTAAAAATAACTTCTATTTGGAAACTTAAACGATTTTTCTTGCAAATACAGGAGGCGGTGGAGGACCAAGTTGATTTTGACTCGAGCCGGTAGATGATGAGAGCCAGTAGATAGGACTCGGATCCTCAAAGGTATCCTCGAGGCGCGATCGAAGAAAAGAGATTGTTTGGTCTTGGTTCTCTCACGTACATTCATGGAGAGCGACTCTAGTTCCGGCTCTGCGGCGACATCTCGTATGGAGTTTCACGGATATCGAGGCAGTTGCGGAGATGGAGGAGCAGATGCGGTTAGAGAGAGCAGATGGTCGAGCAACTACGGTTTGGAGAAAGAGGCGTGAAGCGAGGCGGGCGAGATTCAAGCACAACAGAGTGAGCATGCACGGATGCTTCAACGTCTTCAAGCTCGGTTAGAAGCTCAACAGAGGCATTCAGTGATTCCTATCGGGCTCGAGTAGCGATGGACCTCGACCACCCTCCACCATCTTGATTCCTATCTATCGTTTTACTTCATTTATGGATATGTTGAATTGTTGTTGTTGGATTTGGATTGTTGAATTGTTGAATTGGATTTAGATTTGGATTTATAACTCCGTATCGAATAGTTGTTGTGAATTATCAGATTGTGGATGTATTGAATAATTGTGGATGGATTGTGGATGATTGTGGATTTGTGATTTGGATTGTGGATTTGTGATGATTTGGATTGTGATTTGGATGGATTGTGGATGGATTTGTGATGATTGTGGATGTTGTTGGATTTGGATTTGTATTTGTGATGATTGTGGATGGATTTGTGATGATTGTGGATGTATTGAACAGGTAAAAAACACGGGTAAAACCTAATCTGAAACTGGCTGTCGATATATTTTAAGTATAGCGACGGAATAGAGACGGAATTAAGTCGGAACTGCGACGGTTCTGAGACGGAACACAACCTAATTTGTCGTGGTGTAACAACGAAGGATCTACGACGGACTCTTTTAGCGACGAAAAAATTCCGTCGTTATCTGCGACGGATTTACGACGGAAAAGCGAATAGATTTTGCGACGGATCTGAGACTCAATTACGACGAAAATATATAGCGACGTAAAAAGTCCGTCGTTATTTGCGACGGATCTACGACGGAATTGCCCAAATAATTTAGCGACGGAAATAATTCCGTCGTTAGTTACGACGGACTTTTCCGTCGTTAATTCAACGTAACAAACGACGAGTCAAACGACTAATCTTCCAACGACGGAGATTTCCGTGCAAGTCGATTCAAAATTTTGCGACGGAATTTTTACCGTCGTTGTCTGCGCAGAATAACGAGGCTTTTAGAGACGGTATAAATCCGTCGCAGATCTCTTTTACGATGGATTTTTGATGTTTTTGACGGATTTTTCCGTCTCATTCGTCATGTTTTTTTGTAGTGTTAATAGAAAATAGTGATAATATATGTCAAGTAATTGCAAGTAATTGAATTTATTTTATTACTTATTACTTTTCTAAATTAATTTTGCTATGTTTGATGATATAATTTCGGAATTTTGAAAACGTGCTTCGAGCCTTGGGGATTTGGAAACATGTCAATTTTTGAACGGATAAATTTTATTAATCATATTGTTAATTTTAATTCATTCATGATTTAATATTAACTATCAAAACATAAGTGAATAAATTTGTCATAAGAAAATCATCAACATGAATAAACATTTTGTCCCACCAACTCTCGGGGGTATGGCTCCACCCTGCTTTAGATTGTTCACATTGTAAAGCATGTTCAATCATTTTTTTGGTAAAACTAGATAGCAAAATAACAACATAAAGGACTAAGACATTGTGTAGTTGGGAGTCCCTGTTTTTGAGAGATTTATATCTAATTAATCTTGGAAATTGAAATGATTCCAAGATTCAATCTGCAGATATCCCAATTATTCATAACAGCATGTTTATCTTGTCTGTATCATGTGATGAAGTAAAGTGTTAACATAAGAATTACTTCTGCTCTCACTCCCAGACAACCATCTCATCTTCCTTGCATTCTCTCTCACTAATCTGCCCTCTTCCCCTACCAATGCCACCCTCACTGTCTCCGCCACCGACTCAACCGTGAACGATCCATCGACCTCGTTTCTCGGTATTTCTACGCCCACTTTCTTCTCCTGCAGGAGCCCAGCATTCAGGTTCAGGCCCTCATCATTCATGACAGGGACTCCGTGGCGGAGTTCCATCGGCAGTGAGTCAAGAATCCCCCAACTGCTGGATGACTAAGAATCTTGATCTGTGGTGCCCATTTTGAGTAAACAGCACCCCTACCTCTAACCCTGTCACAAAATCCTTCTGGAAGCTTCTGTTCAGCACCCAAAAGAAAGGTAATCCACATTGCTCCAATCCAAGGGCTAAATCGCGAGTCCATATGATTCAACTCATGAAATGGCAAGAAAACAACCTATTTTCAAGAGTTAAATCAAATATAATTCACGAAATGTAGGCTAGAAAAGCTATTTCAATAATTAAATCACGTTTGCTCTTAAAATGTAGGCAAAAAAGGATACTTCAAGAGTTGCGACAAGTATTGAATAGTAAAGAAAAAATTATAAGAATGACTATCTTTTTTATAGTTTAAAAAAAAAAAAAACCTTTTATCTTCACTGTGTCAGAATGGCTATTTTAGTAGTCGTCTCTTACTGCGTTACTCATATCCAAATATTGTATCAATATAAGTGATATACCATATTTATATATTGATAAATTCAATCTACAATAATAGCAGACGTCATAGTTGCAGAATTCATGGCAACAAAATAATTTTAGCAATTTAATGTAATAATCTTAAGAAATTCTTTTATTCAGATACAAATCTCAAAAAACTATATCATATAAATGATACCACATACAGTAAATGTGTGTAAGCTCCACTACATACGGCACATAATCGTAGGTGGCAGTACGGTGGGTGCCTCCTCACCACAATCTTATTGCGAAACTACTTTGTTTTGTGTCGGAAAGAGGGAGAAGAAGCTCAAATAGGATTTCTGTGTCTCGTTTTTATTTTTATCTTTTTTATGAATTAAAATGATGTTGTTTTGAATCACATTTTTGAGTAAGGTTGGTCAAATCGGGGAGTCGCCCCGTCCCGATCTGAACCACCGGGCTTCTTCAAAAATAGATCCGGTCCAAAAATTCATCGGATTGGAATTTTAATCGTGATCCAAGCAAATCTGAAATATCACTTAGAGAGTGTTTAGTTTTCATAATCAGTATTTTGAAGGATTGATTATTTGATAGATTAAATGTGTGATAAAATAATTTTTATCTATCAACCATTTGTTCATTACAAAGGATTAGTGAAGGATTAAAATTGAGATAAATAATTTTTCATTTATTTGGAGGATTAATTCAATCCTACCTATATTGGTTGGATTAAAATTAATGGAGAATAATTCAAATGATTAAAATAATCTCGAGCTTTGAGATATCCTCAAATATTAATTCTTAAAAGTAAACACTTGATTAGGTTGAATTAATTTTACCTATTCAATCTAATCATGCAAAGTAAACATCTCCTTATAGTACAAATTTTTTGGGTCGGATCAGTCCCTTCTCAACAGGCTTTTGATAGTTATGAGCGGACCGAAAATTCCATTGAGTTATATTCCCTCCGTCCTTGATATATGATCTTAGCTTTTGTTGTAACGGTTTTTAATAAATGTAATGAGTGTAAAGTGATTGAAGAAATGAGATCCACATAATAAAACATGTTATGTGAGTGGAAAAGTTGGATCATTTGTGGGTTTTTTTTGAATAAGTGAGTTGAGATGGGTAAAAGTGTTGATTTTTGGGTGAAGTTCATGTCTATTAAAAGAAATTGAACGAATTTTATGGACGTATCGAAATAAAATTAAAATGAACAACTATGATGGATGTAGGGATGTCAATTGGTGGGTTTTATCCGGAACCGTTCAAAACCCATTAAATTTTAAAGCAGTGGTTCTGGTTCCGGTTTCAGATCCGTTTTAGACCCGGACCGTTTAAATCCATAGTTTGATGGTCCGATTCGGTCGGGATCTGAATCGGGTTCCAGAACGAGAACCAATACTTATTTATTGGTTATAGTCCGAGTAAAACTCGTCTATTGACAAGCCTAAGTTTAAATAGGCTTGTCAATGAGCTAGTTTTATCTATATCGATTCGAAATCGCTCATAATCCATTAAATTATAAAGCAACGATTTCGATTTCAGTTCTTGTTCGGTTCTTGTCCGGTTCTGGTTCCAGATCTGCTCAGATTCGGATCGCTTAAGACCCATAATTGATGGTCCAGGTCCGGTCCGGATTCAATGTCTAATGGGTCGGTTTCAGAATCATAACTATTATTTATTTATTGATTTTGATCTGGGTAAAATTTATCAATTGATATCCCTAGATGGATGGATGGAGTATTATTTTAGCCCAATTTGGTTCAAATCGATCTATGTTCGTTTTGCCACCTGTAGTCTGAGTCGATTGTATCTACCATAATTAGGCTAGAGTAAAAAATTTGATAGTTTGATTTATTTCTTTATAATATTGATATTATGGGTCATTTTCAGGTGAACATTATAATTTGTATGTTTCCCTTACTTACATATTGTAGATTGTATATAACTAGTTTAATTATTATTTTTCGTTATAAAAGTATCTAAATCTTGAAGTCAGTACTTAGCTGAATAAAATTGTGGCTATTGTTAACTATATACAAATTATAAATCCGTACTTAACAAAGTGAATACTATCCGAAAATATATATCAATTCTTTGATAAATTGCATATGAATAGTCTAACTATTACTTTTTTTTAGACATGTAGATCATTTTCATATCCTAATTCAAATTTATAATATTAGTGTTCGCAAGTATACATTCTGATCGAAAATAATTCAAATAATAAGAAAATGAAAAGATAATTGGATATAGAGTAGAATGCATAAGAAATAGTGACCCTTCTATCTACACTAAGGAAAAACACAGCCTTGCACGGAGTTAGAAGTTTTGATGAAAAGTAAATTTGATTTAAGTAAGAATAACATGGATTCGAAAAGCTAAAGTTCCAAAAAATAAAATTCTAGATTAGTAGAAACTTGAAAGAAAAAATATTTAAAATATTTTGATAGAAAAATTTAACTAGTTGATAACAATCATTATATCAAAAATATTTTGTTAAGATCTTAATCATTGGTTCGACATGTGTCACATGTCCAACTATAAAATGCAATTTTTCACACCCTGCAACACAACTACTTAGTTTTAACTTTTGCAATTTTCATATCCTTCACACAACCATGACAACAAAACTAAAGCTACTTGATTTTGCCTATAGCAATTTTTCTTTCAACACAACAATGGCAACAAAATTAAAAATGCAATAAATGAATTGATTTAAAGATTGTCAAATGATTGAAATAAGGCATCTTGACTTCTTAATGACAAATGTAACACATAAATTAGAAAAGCCCAGATAAAAAAGTGCACTATAAAATGCACACACCCAGGAAAAAGAAAAAAAAAAGTTTGTTTTTTTAATAGAAATAAAAGAAGATTGGAAAGTATGACAAAGGTTTTGAAAGATTACACAGAGAAATCATATGTAGAATCGGATTTTTATCCAAATTGAGGGTATGTATTTTGGCCAGGGGATGAAGAAATGGGGAAGTGTGATGTGTGGTTTATGTGGATTTGCAATAGTATTCACGACTTCCCAATTATCCACTGCAAAGAGAATTCTCTTTTCCTTTATTTATAATTTAAGTATTTATAAAATAAAAAGTCAAAACCTCTTATATTCAACGTTAAACCCATTCACATTACTGTATGTGCAATAGATGATTCACTACACACAGTCACAGATGAATAATAAGACTTATGAACAAGAATATCAAAAACCAACTATGTGTATGATCTCTCTTTACAGCTAAATAATTGAGACATGTGATCTCTAAAACCTATCACTCTCTCTAATCACCACGCCTATGAACTATCTCTTTCTGATCGAAAATAAAATCATACAAAAACAACTTTACAAATCTTGTCGGTTAGTCCTAAATGAAGCTATCATATAAATATGTACATATATATATATATATATTTACAAAGTGTATAGCTTTCTATTACTTCACCTCGGCATAGAGAAGTTAAAGGCTTGGTAGCCTCCTTGACTAGGAAGACTCGTGGGAGCAGGAGGAGGCACGGTTAAGCTGTCCATGGCAGTTGTTATATCGTGAATGCTAGACCTTTTCCTCTCTTTCTTGCCTGATGTATGACGGAGAAAGTATTTTTGGGCATGGCTAGCAACTTGTGTTGGAGTCCTCGTAACCACCACGTTCCTTGAAATGCTTCTCCAGTCACCTTTTCCGTACCTATCGAGCCCAATTAAGAACAACCTGGACAAGATAAAAAGACAATGTGGCCCAATTAAGAACATCTTAGACTAACATAAAAAGATATTAAGTTGATGCATACAATACATTGTTAGTTTGTTACTATCTATCAACTTACAGATGCATTCGAAAAGTTTCAAGTTCACATGAAGAAAATGTTGATGCCAAACACATGACCTTACCAAAAAGTGATGTGAGATTCATGGTAAACTCATGGCAACAAATGTCAAATAGTGATTATATTCTATCTAGTTAAGTTTGAGTGGACGCATTTTTTTTGTCATATATCACAGATACATAGAATTGTGCTCTTGTAAATAGCTACAAGAGCTTGAGAAACCAGACCCCTAAACCATATCTATATCATTTCTTTAGTTTTTTCACTCATCTGACACTCCAATCATTGAGCTAAGAACAACTTACTAAAACATCTACAACTAAAGCAGTCCGAATTTGAAAAGATCAACCAAAATGAGATTTGATTCTAGTTCATTGTCGTAGTGCAGCTTTACATCCATGAGCAACAAACTGCAAAGATTTCTATTTACTATATCTTTTAATTGAAAAGTATATCCCATTTTGCTGATATTTTTTTCTATAAAGATGCACGTACATACGGATACGATCATAAACCTCCCAAAATTTCATTCCATTTATACAAACTATAATTATTATAATCATTCTCCAATCTTTCCTTTTAACAAACTCACCAAGTTATTAAATTTACTAAGCCTTATGTTCAAGTTTCGAACTCAAACTCAAAGAAACATAAAACAAGCAAAAACTGAAGAGAGAGAGGGTGAGAAAGCAGCAAAAATCGCATTAAGATCAACAACATCAAAACGAATTCCTCTCCTCCAAAAACACACGCCTCAAAACAGCAAATTCCAGCCACACAAAAAATAATCACAAATTTTCAAACAAAAGCAGAAACAAACCTGTGTTCATCTTCAGTCCAAGGCGTGCCTTTCTTCCTCTCAACATCCAAGTGGCGACTCCGACTCCCCGGCGAGCCGAACGAGATCTGCCCGGGCGTCCTCGACCTAGCCCTCTCGCTCTCCCACCCAATCGACCCGGACTCGTCCGAGTAACTCGGCAGGTCGACCCGCCCCGAGTCAATCTCCGCGATATCATATAGCAGCGCCTCGTAATGCGCCTTCACCTCCTCCGGCGACTTCCCCGGCAGATACTCCGCTATCATGTGCCACCGATCGCCGATGCCCTCTGGGAATTCCACCAGCGCCTTCTCGAAAATCTTATCCTCCTGCCGGCTCCACGATGACACGTCGCAGTTCATCAAGTTGCTGCTTGCATCGATGCTGTACATGTTTCGATAGAAATTCATGCAAATTTTGGTGGAATTGGATGGGTTTTAGCAGGAATTGTTGTGTGTGTTTTGCGGTGGGGTTTGTTTTTGGGGAGTGTTTTTGTGGGAATTTCGTTGAGATATTGTAGGGATTATATACCGGAGAGGATTTTGGAAGTTAGCGAAAATTGTTAAAGTCATAAAGAAATTGGAAACGTTTTTAGTTGCATTTTCTGGAACCGGAGCTTCATTCACTGTACTCACCTGGAAGCCAAGTTTGCTTTGACTTCTTTTAAACTTAATATTATATTATAAAAAATATCTATTTTTATTTATTTAAATATCAACCTTCCTCTATTTTCCACAAAAGCTATTAGACTAACGTGCAGCTAACTGGGAATGGATCCAACATCCCATAATTTTTATATCATGTTTAATTTTATTTCAAAATTATATATATATATATATATATATATATATATATATATATAGTTAGATTCAAATAAAACTATTTTTATTCTAAAAGCTAAAAACAATCCAACCCCTTGATTTTTGGAAATATGCAGATAAGATTGTAGGTCCTGTTAAATTGTTTTATATTTGCTTAATTTAATAATAAGGCTAATAAGGTAATTTATGTCATTATCGTAACTAATTTGTTACTCAAATCACGCATAACATTACCTCTAACTTTGAAAGAATATTTTTAAAATTTTATGGTTTATCATGTATCAAATCGTTAGCATTGATTTAGTTTAATGCATCATAACAATAACATGAATAAATAATTGAATTCATCAACATAATCACAACGATTCATTTATATACACATTATGATTCACAAACTTAGTATATGATATGCATCCAATATGCAATTTGATGTTATACATGAATAATAGAATTAAGAATTCATCAATTTCAAAATTGGATTCATCAACACAAAATAAGCGATTCATAAACACTACAAAAAACAGGTGAATAGCGACGGAAAATTCCGTCGCTAATCATGTCGGATCCGTCGTTAGTTTGGATCAGCGACGGATTAACGACGGAATAAAGGGGTCGCTGGAAACCTGGTAGGCAATCTTTTAACGACGGATTTCGTCCGTCGCTAATTATTAGCGACGGATTAGCGACGAAAGTTTCCGTCGCTAATCGCCAACCTCCGAACGGTCTTCTGATTTATAATCCGTCGTTAATACGACTCTAAGTCGTCGTTAATATCGACGGATTAACGACGGAATGACGTCGTAGTTAAAAATACCGTCGCAAATCTGTCGTTAATTGAGCGACAACCGTCATCGATCCGTCGTTATATAGCGACGGACACGATCCGTCGTTAAAATTATGATTTTTTTATTTCACGTAACCAATCCGTCGTTGAAACGTCTCCATCCGTCGCTAAATCAAAACTGTCGTTGAAGCGTCGCCGGTCCGTCGCTAAATGTACAAAGCGTATAGAGATTGATTTTTATTTCGGACGACCGTTTACAACAAACAACAAACCTGTTTTCAAACAAACACAATCCAAACAAACCAATTCTAAATGATAAACATTATCATTCTAAATCGAGCGACACAATTAAAACAAAACAATTTCACGTCATAATATCAAACAAACAAATAATTCTAAATCATAAGATAAGTTTACAAACAAAATGTTTTGTTTCTTCATAAATTCATAATACAACCCAATTATGGCGATGGTGGGGAAGCGGAGTCGATATCACAAGGGTGGGGAAGCGAGGGCTGGCCATGAAGCGCTCCGAGGCCTCTTCTTGAGCGCAAGAAGCACGAGCCTGCTAGAACGTCGTCTCGCGCTCTCGGCTCAACTTGCAATCTGGTCTCGTGTTGCTCGCGCTCGACTTGCAATCGGCCTCGTATGCCTCGCGCCGCCGCCGCCGCCTATCACTATCGATCGGCCTCGTGTTGCGCGCTCGACACAATCGGCCTCCATCTCCAATAGTCATTGATGATAAGCTATCGAGAGTCATTGCTCGGATGAACTCCTTTTCATGCGGCCTTTTGCAATCAAATAAGGATAAAATGAAAATTTTGACATTATTTTACTATAAAATCAAGAATGGGTCTAGTCCGCACGAGACATCGATCGACAGTCCATCATTTTGTTTCCTCGTTTTTCTCTAGATTCTTGACTACACTCGTATACGAACTCAAGCTCCTTCGTATTGAATGACAACACTCAAACCATCTTCCTAGTATTCGATTACATGCGAAGTTGTCGTATTCCTTCATTTTGCTAAGATAAGCATATAATGTGGATCGTCCACTCCTCCTTTGGAAGCGAAATTGTAATGATAGTCTTCATTATTGTATCTTAGCTTTTCATTCGACTTAGATCCTCTTACTCATCACATATTCTTGGCATATGACACGTGTTGCTTGTCCATGCGTGAACAAAGACGATTCTTCGATATTACGATTCATCGCGGGATAATGATTGTGATTATGAGCAACATCAAACTCATCCTTACCGCTTGAACAAGAAGTAAGGATGCTCGACCGCTTGAAAAGAAGTGAGGATGCTCTTGTGCCGCTCATAATCACAATCATTATCCTGCGATGAATCGATAATATAAAAAATCTTTGTGACAGCAAAGCATGGACAAGGAGTACACGTGCCATCCGCCAAGAATATGTGATGGCGTAAGAGGACTAAGTCGAATGAAAAGCTAAGATACAATAATGAAGACTATCATTACAATTTCTATTTCGATGAGGAGGATGATCCTCATTATATGCTTATCTTAGCAAAGCGAAGGAACATGACAACTCGCATGTAATGAATACGAGGAAGATGGTTCGAGTGTTGTCATTCATCTGACGGGAGCTTTGAGTTCGTATACGAGTGTAGTCAAGAATCTAGAGTAAAACGATAAACAAAAGGATGGACCTTCGTGTCGATGCCCGTGCGAGACTAGACCCATTCTCGATTTTATAGTAAAATAATGTCAAAATTTTCATTTTATCCTTATTTTGATTGCTATTTGATTTTCTACGCAATAATTAGAAATGAAATGATCAAGATCAAGATCATGACATTTTATCAAACACCACATATGCCTAATTATACACTTAATAACTCAAAACATCTTAATTCACGAATTCAAACACCACATATACCTTTTTACTTATACCCAATTTTTCCTCATTTTTCATGGGTTATAAATAAAAGTGTGTGCATTTTGATTTTACAAATTATAGCAACAAGCAAACTCATACGGTTTGAAACTCATAAAACATCTTATTCATATAACAATTCTAACAAAATTTCTACAGAGTAAGTTTTATAAAATTAATCGCCATTTGATTCCCAATTCAATCAAACTCATTCAAATTTCACCAAATCATCACCATATGCCTAATTATACACTTAACAACTCAAAACATCTCACGAAATGATGAATTTATCATCCCAATTCACATCCAAGCTTATCGATTTCACAAGCCCAAATCACAAGACTAACATTCAATGTATCATTTTCACTATCAATTCGGTAAACTCAATTCAATTTTCACTATCAATTCAATGCATCATATATAATATTTTCACTATCAATTCAATACATCATATAATTTTTCACTAATCAATTCAATACATCATATCAATATTTTCAATAAAATCAACAAATATATAACAAAAAAAAAATGAAATGTAAATAAAAACCCAAACAAACCAACCCGACGGACGACTCGGGGAGGCGGGGGCGGCGGGCAGGACGGCAGGGAGGGAGGCGGGCGGGCGGCAATGGCCCGGACGGGCAGCATGGGCAGGGCTCAGTTTGGGGTGGGGTGGGGTGGGGTGGGGGCTGGTGGTCAATGGGGTGGGGAGGGCGGGGCTAAGGCACGGTCTGGGGTGGGGGGACGGCGGGGCGGCGGCGACAGCGAGGGAGGCGAGCCTGAGAGGGATATGGGGTGGGGCATGGGTGGGGGTGGGGTTGGTTGGGGTGGGTGTCACATGAGGGCTAGGGCGGGCAGGCGGGGGCGGGAGATCGGGCGGCTGAGGTCGGGCAGTGGCGGCACGGAGGTTGGGTTAGGGAGGGATGGGGGAGGTTTAGAGATCGATATGAAATTGGGAAGAAATCTCGTCTGTTATAAAACTTTTAGCGGCGGATTAGCGGCGGAATAGTCCGTCGTTATATTTAAAATCTCGTAACGTCGAATAATTTAACGACGGACATGTATCCGTCGTTAATTAACGCATGTAATATAAAAAATAAAAAGATTTTACATTAACGACGGAATGAATTCGTCGTTAAATTAGAGACTATTTTACGACGGACATTCCGTCGCTATTATTATTGGGAATAAATAAAATCGAATTAAAATTAACGACGGATTGTATCGTCGTTAAAATAAATTAAAAAATTTAGAAATAATCCGATTTTTAACGACGGTTTAGCTACGGAATTGGTTAATTCAATTAAAAATAACAAAAAATTAATTTTAACGACGGACACTATCCGTCGTTAAATTTAACGACGGAATAGAGGCGGAAATGCCGTCGTTAAAACTTCGTCGCGAGAATTCCCGCCATGATCCGTCATGATCCGTCTCGATCCGTCGCAAAAAATTCCGTCGCCAATCCGTCGCCGATTCACGACCCGCATTATGAGCGTCGCTAATCCGTCGCTGATTCACGACCCGCATTTTATCCGTCGCTGATCGGCTGTATTTTTGTAGTGAAACTTATCAAATTAATGATATGTAAACGATATATTTTCATTAATTTACTAAACCATACCAATAAAACAAAACAAGGAACTTATTATTTTATTTATTAAATTACTACAGGGTTCTTATAAAATTAATAATTCATCCAATATGCAGTTTGATATTATACAAGAACTTATTATTTTATTACAGGAACTTATTATTTATTCATCCACTATGCAGTTTGATATTATACGTGAATAATAGAATTAATAATTCATCAATTTCAAAGTTGGATTCATAAACACAAAATAAGCGATTCATAAACTTATCAAATTAATGATATGTAAACGATATATTTTCATTAATTTACTAAACCATACCAATAAAACAAAACAAGGAACTTATGATTTTATTTATTAAATTACAGGGTTCCTATAATTTATATATTCCTAAATAACAGATCTATAATTTTTTGATCTAATCTTTTTTTCATCGCATATTACTTGCATATAGCCGTTTAGATGATGGTGTAGATCGTTCTTCGATATGGCAAGTTGTGGGTGTAGTTTGTTCTTCAAATTAGATTCAAACACATTAGAACTCTAATTTTCAGTATTATAGACATGACTCTAATGTTGAATATGGATCGTTGGTGAGAGAGAGAAAGAGTTAATTAATGTCCTTGAAATTCGAATTTACCAAATATGCAAAAACAGACTTTCACAAATTTACCCCTCAATTATGAAAAAGATTTTTAAACGACAAATCATATCTTTGTTTCAGATGAAATGCATCCCATTTGGTTTCAGCCGTTGATTAATGTAAGGTCTATGATTAGTAATAGTTCTTAGTTTTTATTTTAAGGATGATTTTTATGTTAACCACTCCCTATATATGTTTTATTAACCATAACAATGAATTGTTAACTAATAAAAATAAAATTAAATGATAAAAAATAAATAATATTCTAATTGGATGGAATAAACCCTAGATAATAATTATAGAGTTAAATTAAAACATACAAAATTAAAATAAATAAAAATGATAAAAAACATTAAAAGTAAGACACCAAATGTGAAACAATAGATTTAGATTGGTAAATAGGATGTTCCTCAATTAACTTTTCCTAAATTTCGCTCCCGTAAAATGTTTCGGATATTAATTAATGATTCTATTATTCTCTATGACGAATTCCTGACAATGATGTTGATTGACCTTAATTTCGTCAGGGAAATAAATGCGCAATGAACACAAGAGATTAACGTGGTTCGATCTTTGAATTAGATCTACGTCCACGGAGCAAAGAGAGTATATGTGTATTTGAGAGTATGAGAAACGATTACAAAGAGTGTAGATAACCGATTTTCTCTAATCTAGCCTCTATTTATAAACTGTCATATTGAGTTCGACTCTAATCTGAATTCTATCAAGATAAGGACTCTTTAAGTTTATCCTAATCCTCCTCATGATAAGATCCGATCTTCTACATCTCCCATTGTGATTCGAGTTGTAGTTGGTCGAGGAGTCTTCGGGCCGAACTATCGTAGTCGAGCTATCGTCGGGGCCCAATTATATTGGGCTTGATGCTTGGGCCTAGTAGTTGGGCCGTATCCTATCACATCCCCCCCTCCCCAAAAAAAGACGTAGAAGAGAGGTCGTTAGATAGGGGAGAGTAATTTTGACATTGCCTCGCTGAAATTTGTGATCTGGCGAAGTGGAATACGTACAGCCCTGTCGAAGTTGTATGTCGCTTGGCTTCACCCTACCGAGGCTTTTTGCCGAAGTCGCATGTCGCTTGGCTTCGCCTTGCCGAGGCGTTCTACCGAAGTCGTATGTCACTTGGCTCTGCTCTGCTGAGGCGTTCTGCCGAAGTCATACGTCACTTGGCTTCGCTCTGTTGAGGCGTTATGTCGAAGTCGAATAATGACGTCGTGGTTAAATGTATAAAATCGTGACGATGTCGAACACGGGATTTTCTGCCGATTTGAATATGGGATCTGTCCTTCGCATTTAATGCGTACAACGGTTGGGTTTCCGATAAAGTGCATCATGGGAATAACTTCTTTGATACGCCTTTTCTCGTATCACTTTATCCGTTTCCAACTTTTGAACTTCAAAAAAAAAGTTCTTTGCTTTCTGAAAAACGCAGAGAATATCCACCATTGTCGTTCCTCGTCAGAGTTCATCGCATCTTCTTCGACTTCATAAAAACCAGTAAGTTATCTTGATGGCTTCATCTTCTTCCTCTGAGGAATCTTACGGCCATGATGGCCGCGTTGTGTCTGTGTCGCCATCGGGTACCCCGGTGGCTTTAGAAGTCTATACAGTTGATTCTCCTGTTCCGTTTGTCTGTGATTTAGTTTTCCCCCCTTTGAGGGATTTTGGTAAAGTTTCCACTTATCCTTCGTGTCTAGAATCTTCTGATGTAGTAGGGCTTGCTACTAGTTTTTTTGTTCCACCATCTATGGGGCTGGTCGTTCCCCGACCGGAGGATAGGGCCTGCGTCCCTCCGATGGGATTTGTTACTGTTTACGAAGACAACCTCAAGTCCGGTCTTCGTGTTCCTTTCCCTTCCGTCTATGTCAAACTTCAACGAATGTTCGGCATTCCTTTAGCCCAAATAACGCCAAAATCGTTTCGGCAGTTGACGGGTCTTGGCGTCTATGCCCATCGGCATAATCATCTTTTCACTCTAGGGCTGATCCTTAGGTTTTTCCAATTCAAGTCTAGTTCGGGGTGGTATTATATATCACCTCGTCGTGGCTTCAAATTGAAAACGAAGTCGAAGATCTCGAATTGGCAGAAGAAATTATTCTTCTGTCGATCGGAGGGTTTCCTCGAGTTCATCTGGAACACAGAGAAGCTGGCGGATGTGACCGTCGACAACAGCTTCGATGATTTCGAGAAGGCGGTGAAGGATGAGCCCCCGTCCCTCTTTTATTTTCACTTCTTCGCTTTATTATTTTTGTTCTTTTTGCTGATGTTCTGACTTTGCTTTATTTTCATCGCAGTGGACTTTGTCAAAGACAAAAATAAGAAGGGAAAGAGGTCGCGTTCTGGCGTTGAGCCCTTGACCTTGGCATTGAAAAAGGTAGCCGAGGCCTCTTCAGAGAGAATATAAGATGTTCCGAGATCTCCTTCGCCCGTGCCCCTTCAACGCCTGAAAAGGATAAGGCGTGCGATTCCTGATGCCACGGCTGCTAACGACCCGGACTGCGAGATCGTCGGTTCTCAAGCCGCTCGCCTGTCTTTTCCCTAGGTAACACCATTGTTGTACATGTCACAAAGCTAAGTATTTGTTATATTCGTTTGACATGGTGGCTATTGTACAGGGGGCCGAGGACATGTCTGCCGAGCTGGCTAAAGTGTTTGCCCAACTGGCGGCGACGTCCGCCCAACTGACGGATTACTTGAAGGGCGCTGTCATTCAGTTTGACGGGGTCGCTCGCTATAGCAGGGAGATGGAGGAGGAGAAGACCCTCCTCGTCATGGAGGTGGCCGAGGCCGAGGCGAAAGCTCGGGATGCGGCCAGGAGGGAGATTGCGGCTGTGGCGGCTGCCGAGGCAGGCAAACCGAGGCGGCGAAACTGTGGCGGCAGAGGCCGAAGTCGGCCTATTGAAGGCCGAAGCGGAGGTGGCAAGGCGTCGAGAGGCTGAGGTGGCGGCCTCGCAAGGAGAGATGCTCCTCGCCTGCGGAGGCTGTTCTATCAAGCGAGGTTCTCGGGTTGGCGCTGACCGCCGAAGTCTGAATTGGCGTGGTCGCAGACACCCTTGATGAAGTTGCCGAGGATTACCCGCAGTTGGATAAGTCCAAGTACGGGTATGAGGTGATGGAGAAGGAAGCCCTGCTGCAGGAGTATGCAGAGGTCCTTGCCAGCGGCCTGAAGAGCTTGCCCATGTTGGAGAGCTTGGCCTCCTCTTCGACCTTGCTGACTACGGAGTCAGTTCGTGCATGCTCGGTGGACCGGGACGCCCTGATCGAGGCTCTAATGGCAGATCTGTCTAAGGGATCGAGGGCGGTGGTGGCTGCCAAGGCTGCAGGGGCTCTGGAGGAGGCCGAGGCTTCGCAAGCCCGGGGGAGGCCGAGGCTTCTTGAGTCCATGAGGAGCTCGTAGATCTCTGCCCTTGTCTTTGTTAGGGGTGTATATTGAGATCGCTCCGGGTTCTGACACGGCCCGAGCCTGGACTCTATAGGACCGTGTTGTATCCTTTCCTGTGGCACTGTCGGCCTCGCCTCGATCCCCTCGACCATCTTCTTTCATCTTCTTGTCGAGGGTTTCGACCTATCGACTTCAAGCGCTTTTTCGTCGCCTCGTCCGCTTTAGCGAACCGATCCGCTATGCGCCATAGCTCCGATCTTTGTCAGGGGCTCGTGATTGACGATCTCCTTATATAAGGCCCCCAACGAGATGCGTTCTGGAAGGCCGAGATGATGAGGAGATCGTTTATATCTTCGACTTGAGGCATTCCTTATTGAACCGAGTCATGAAGTCGATGGATTCGCTCGGCCTTGTCTCTTTGTAGGAGGCGAGCCGATGTGGTTTTGGACTCGCTCGGAAGAACCTTCGGTGAAATGCTTCCATCAGATCTCGGTATGACCCAATACTATCGAAAGGTAGGTGATCTCTCACTTTTCTAACATGAAAACGCGCAAGTATAAGGTAAGCAAAGTATCGTATCCACAAGGATTGTAACACGAAAAACACAGAAGCTAACTCTCTAATCCTTCATCATTATCCAAGCAACAGAATATGGTTTGAAAGGTTTTAGGGCTTCATATATCAAATCCAAGCAAATGTAACAACTTTAAAATAACTAAAGCAATAAACAACTCGAAGATATATCAATAAACAAACACTAACCCTAGGGATGCACAAATCCTACCCACAACGTATGTTTATTCTACTCCTATTAACCAGTTTTAATCCAGACAAGATGGAAGATCACATATATAACCACCAATTTCGATTCGACAATTGTATAGTTGATTACTAATTTTCCTATTATTCATTCGTCTCTAGGAAAATCAAGAACTCCAAACAGATCACAAAGAATATGCTTCCTACGAATGTTCCTATCTCACCACGACTCGAGGCTTATTCGTATCATGCATTCAAGATCGATTGACAATTAAAACTTAAGAAATTAAGCGGCAACTATGACATGCATCAAGATTGATCGAAATCAACACATATAAATAAGCACCAAGAATCATGAATCAATGCCTGGAAGGTAAATAACGATAGCAGGAATCACAACGGTTAGGATAGAATCATGCAAACCCTAGGATTAGAAAGAAAATTAGCTAGACATGATTAACGGAATAAAATACGAGAAAATCATAAAAATAGAGATTATATAGATAAAACCCGTAGTGTAGCGTCGGAAGAACAATCGTTGGGTTCAAATCCCAACCTCAACGAAAAACGGAAAACGTGGAAATTGTTCGGACAAAAGCGTTCCGAAGCGTTGACAATGCGTAAAACTAATGCTAGAACGATGGAAAACTAGTGCTTAAACAAATCTAAATCAAAGCTAAAGTGAAAAGATGTGCAAAATATTGAAAACCGAGGTAAAAGGCTCAAATCGCAAAAGAAAAGTTGGGGGGCGAGGAGGCAATGCCCTATTTATAGATTAGGCGAAACCCCATTTCGCGTCGGCCGCCTCTCTTCGCGATCGGGCTCGCGGTCACGAGCTCGGTTGCTAGGCATCTCCTTCGCCTATTGTTCTCGGCTGGTGTGGTGAACGCAGCGCTTTGGGGCTTTGCGCCAGCTCGCGATCGCTAGATTACTCGCGACCGACCTGGCGATCGCTGGGAAGGTCGCGAGCTATTCGCACACATATGGGGCTCGCGCCGGCTAGCGGCCGCGAAGGTGGTCGCTAGGCCCTGTTTTCAGACTTCGTTTGCTCGTTCCTCGTTGCATGCTTCGATTTTCAACTTATAAACCTACAAAACACCAAAACGGAACCCAAGAGCAGTATCTTTCAAAAATATGTAAAAGCATTGAAATCCAAGATATAAACGCACTTTATTGATCTAAAATCATCTTTAAATATCAACAATAAATGTGTAAAATGCGCGTTTATCAAACCCCCCAAACTTAAAGCATTGTTTGTCCTCAAACAAAACAGAACAGAAAGAAAGACACAACGAAAGATCAACGAGCGTCGGCATAGATGATTAACACAATCAAGCCTCAGAAACATCTCAAAGCTCAAAAATTATTAGCGCACATGACAACATTAGTCAACTCAACAATGTACAACTCTTGAAAGCAAAAGTCTTATTCAATTCAACCCTCACAATGGCATGTGCGTAATATATAGAGTACACTCAACTCATAAAGAAATAAGGGACGTGTATGCACTCAAAAATCAATGCAATGCAAAAATCTCACCATAGGCTTGCCATTTCTCTAATATCTCCACCACGTCAAATGCATTCAAATTAGGATCAAAAATCACTTTTCATAGGTTGTATTGTAGGCACATTGGTTAAGGTAGGATAATATATGGCTAAGTGACTCAAATATATTCCAAGTACTTCCATCTCTATAATCAGCTCATAGGGACATTGTCCATTTTCTTTTCCTTTCCAACATGCTATTTCGATATTTATACACTCAATGTACCATATACTATGATAATTGACTCCCTTTATGCTCATACTATTCACAATTTTTTTTCTTTTCTTGGCTTTGTAATAGAGCTTATAGGGTCTATTTTTTCACACGGTACCATACTTTATCTTTTATCCCCACTTTGCATATCAAAACAAATTTTTCTCCCATTTGATTCCCATATCCATCCTCACCTCCTATCATCCGGTTAATCAAAAGAATAAGGTCTAATAAAGGCTCAAAGAAGGCGATTTAATGGTATATATCATTCGGCTAGTGTTTGGGTAAATATGTGGTTTAACAAAGATGGCCTTTTATCCTTTCCATATTCAAACACATATTGCAGCTTCGACACGTAAAAACGGCAAGTTCTAGAAGATAATTACATGCACGATATCACACAAATAAAAGAAAGCAGAATAAGACGTGTATACAATAAGCTCAAGTCTCACGGTTTCAAAGAAATGGTTAAAAGAAACAAGCTAAGCAATCTCAAGTTATCCATGCGTCATTTTCTAACATATCATGTGCACTATCACATACTTAATAGAAAATTTCTATCATCATTGGCTACATGGATTAACACATTTCACTTCAACTCGTTGATCGAACGACACAACAAAAACACGAAAGACACGACAAAAGCCCCAACATATAAAAACTTAACAAAACAAAGCAAAACATAAGAAAGACTCTCAACCAACTCACACTCGAACACTCCCCAAACTTATTGTCAACAGTGTGCAATGGAGGCAATAATGTTTGCAGAAGAGAGTGATTGGGAGAGATCTTACCTCAAATGTCGCGCTACTCTGGCGGTGGATAAAATCCTCGCCATTGATGATATACCTTGGGACTTAAAAATGAACAAACAAGACACAACAAAACACAGAAAACAAAACGAAAACAAAAACGAAAAAAAAACAACATAAAGCACGTAAAAATATTGGGTTACCTCCCAACCAGTGCTGGATTTATCGTCGCTAGCTCGACGGTACCTCTCATCAATCAGGCGATTTGACAACTGAGGTCTTTCCAAACTTTCGTTTGCCCTTGTACTTAGCATTCACGGCAGCCCACCAATTGGCATAAGAGTGGCTTCCCCCAAACTTAAACGAATCACTCGGATTTTTATGCCGAGTCCATCTCTTCTTTCTGGCATCTTCATCGACTAATCGGTTGCCCTTCGCATGTGAGACTTGACTAGCAGTAGCAGTAGTGATCGAATAGCAATTTTCGTGCTCAACTATCGTGTTGCTTGATGGCATCATATATTGAAATCTTGAGCTCCTCATCATCGACACGAAACACGAGGTCACCTTCGCAAGACATCAATCAAAGCACGACCGATTGCTAGAAAAGGTCTACCCAAGATTAGTGGTTGATGTTTCAATTCGGGTATGTCTAATATAACAAAATCGGCAGGAAAGACAAAGTTCTGAATTCTTACCAACACATCTTCAACAATTCCCTTAGGGTATGTGATTGACCTGTCAGCCATCATCAATGATATCTTTGTTGGCTTCATCTTCCCTAGCTCCAGGCGGTTGAATACATTCACACGCGCCGATGATGCTTGCTCCCAAATCGCACAACACATTAGTGAAGGTGTGCTCAGCAATCTCACACTCCAGTGTGAAGCTCCCCGGATCTTTCTGCTTTATCGGCAACTTCCGTTGTAAGATGGCACTGCATTCTTCAAAGAGAGATAGATTGATATTCACTTTTTGAAATATCTCTTTGAACCTGTCGAACTCCTCGTCATATTTCGACTTAGCTAGTCGACTTGGGAACGGGATCGGAGGAGTGTACATCGGAAAAGCCTTCACTGGAGTGGCCTCGCGATCGGCCTCGCGGCCGCGAGCTCGGTCGCTAGGCGTCTGGGCGCTGTCAATTTTCTTCTTCGCGTCCGGGCCCGCGGTCGCAGGCTCGGTCGCAAGCTCTGCATCTGAAGGTTCTGCCCGAATTCTCGCGGGCGCTTCTTCCTTCCTCGCGGTCGCGGATGGGCTCGCGAGCTCTTCGTTATGCCCGGCTATCTGATGGCTCGCGGCCGGGATCGCGGTCGCGAGCTCGGTCGCGAGGTGCTCAATTTTTTCGTTTTCTTCGTCTTTTCTTCCCGGGTCATTCGATAAGCTCGCCCACTCCTCAATTGAATGGCAAAGCATCGATCCTTCGAGTTCACTTTCGTATTACTCGGAAATCGCCCGTCTTTGGTCAGGCATTACTCACGTGCACTATCTCGATCGATTTGATTTTCGAGTATCTTCAAATGCTTCCCATAGCGTCATAGTGGATTCCGGATGATTTATCTTACGCCCAGATTGCTTATAAACGATTCGATTCGTCGCCAATTGTTGGTTGCTCACAACCAACCGCCGCATTATATCTTCTAAACTTGGTTTCTTCGGCTCTTGAATCATACCATTCTCGCACGTGCTTCTTTGGAGGTTGTTGGAAGTTATTGGGGTTGGCATACGATAGATTCGGATGATTCCTGTTGTTCGGATGGTATGCATGATTTCCTCCATGGTTCCTCTGATTGATATGATTGACCTCTTCTGTCTCGATCTGGCTCTTCAACAGAGTGAACTTCTTCATGAGATCGTCATATTTCGAGTCAACCTCCACTGCAACTGCTTTGACCACTGGCGTTCTCTCCATCGGCCATTGATAACTATTTGCCGCCATCTCTTCTATGATGCGGCTGGCCTCCTCTACTCGGCGATTTAATAAACATCCACCTGCCGATGCATCCACTATGCTCCTCGTGTGCAAAGGTCACCACCGAAAAAGCGTGTGATCCGCCGCTCTAGAAAATCCGTGTTGAGGGCACTTTCTCAATAAGCCCCTGAATCTCTCCCATGCCTCAAATAGTGACTCGTCTCCTTGTTGGCAGAAATGGTAGATCTCGGCTATGATTTTCTGTGCTTTCACCGCGAAAAATATTTCGAGAGAAACCTTCAAAGTTTCCAACCGTTTATGCCAAGGCGATCCGTGCTCAACCAATCCTTCGCACGGTCACAGAGAGAATCCGAACATGCGATCCTAATAGTGTCTTGTGGAACCCCATTTCGCTTGATGGTGTCACAAATGTCAAGATAAGTCTCGAGATGGGCATTCGGTCTTCAGAACTCCTCCCCAAACTGCTCTCCTGGACCATGCTGATCAGGGTTGGTTTCAGCCCAAAATTGTTTGCATTGACTTCCGGGCCCCATCCGCCTCCTTGGAATTGCTCGGTGGGAGGTCGGTACATGTAGTTCAGAGGTCTCGTCTCTGGAACAGGGACAAGGAGTCCCATATTCGCCATCTGGCGCTGCATCTCTCAGAACTCGCTAAAAGCGTGCGGCTGCTCGGGAGTACGCCCGCTGGGAGGAACACCCGTTGTTGATTCACGCCATTGCTTGCTGTTTCTTTTCTCGTCTCCTTCTCCTCTTGTGAGTGATTTCGATCTCGGGATCAAAATGATGTTCAGGAGGTCCCTGGGACCTTGTGAACATAAACTACCTGGAGAACAAGAAGAAAATCACCTGCAAGAACAAATAAATAAAATAAAATACAACTTGAATTAATAATTCCAAATCGTCAAATTATTCCTATGTGATCTTAACAATCCCCGGCAACGGCGCCAAAATTTGATCGCTCACTTTTCTAACACGAAAACACGCAAGTATAAGGTAAGCAAAGTATCGTATCCACAGGGATTGTAACACGAAAACACAGAAGCTAACTCTCTAATCCTTCATCATTATCCAAGCAACAGAATATGGTTTGAAAGGTTTTAGGGCTTCAGATATCAAATCCAAAGCAAAGGTAACAACTTTAAAATAACTAAAGCAATAAACAACTCGAAGATATATCAATAAAGAAACACTAACCCTAGGGATGCACAAATCCTACCCACAACGTATGTTTATCCTGCTCCTATTAACCAGTTTTAATCCAGACAAGATGGAAGATCACATATATAACCACCAATTTCCATTCGACAATTGTGGCGCTTGATTACTAATTTTCTATTATCATACGTCTCTAGTAAAATCAAGAACTCCAAACAGATCACAAAGAATATGCTTCCTACGAATGTTCCTATCTCAGCTACGACTCAAGGCTTATTCGTATCATACATTCAAGATCGATTGACAATTAAAACTGTTAAGAAATTAACTGGCAACTATGACATGCATCAAGATTGATCAGAAATCAACACATATAAATAAGCACCAAGAATCATGAATCAATGCCAGGAAGGTAAATAACGATAGCAGGAATCACAACAGTTAGGATAGAATCATGCAAACCCTAGGATTAGAACAGAAATTAGCTAGACATAATTAACGGAATAAAATACGAGAAAATCATAAAAACAGAGATTATATAGATAAAACCCGTAGTGTAGCGTCGGAAGAACAATCGTTGGGTTCAAATCCCAACCTCAACGAAAAACGGGAAAACGTGGAAATTGTTCGGACAAAAGCGTTCCGAAGCGTTGACAATGCGTAAAACTAATGCTAGAACGATGGAAAACTAGTGCTTAAACAAATCTAAATCAAAGCTAAAGTGAAAAGATGTGCAAAATATTGAAAAACTGAGGTAAAAATGCTCTGAAATCGCGCAGCAAAAGTTGGGGGCGCGAGGGAGGCAATGCCCTATTTATAGATTAGGGCAGAAACCCTAATTTCCACGTCAGCCGCCTCTCTTCACGACCGGGCTCGCGGTCTCGAGCTCGGTCGCTAGGCATCTCCTTCGCTCAGCTGTTCTCGGGCTGGTGGCAGGAACGCAGCGCTTTGGGGCTTCGCGCCCTAGCTCGCGACCGCTAGGCGTTACTCGTGACCGACCCAGCGATCGCTAGGAAGGTCGCGAGGCTTCAATTCGCACACATATGGGGCTCGCGCCGGGCTAGCGGCCGCCAGGCGGTCGCTGAGCCTGTTTTCACCTTCGCTTGCTCGTTCCTCGTTGATGCTTCGATTTTCAACTTATAAACCTACAAAACACCAAAACGGAACCCAAGAGCAAGATCTTTCAAAATATGTAAAAGCATTGAGATCCAAGATATAAACGCACTTTATTGATCTAAAATCATCTTTAAATATCAACAATAAGCGTGTAAAATGTACGTTTATCAAGTGGGTCGTCGAACCACCGCGGGCGTTGTCGACCAGCCACTCAGGAACAATTTGCACATATGGATGGTGTTGAGTCGTTGGTTAATCATGTTGTATTGGAATTGTGAAAGGAAATTTTACGGATCCTCGATCCGTCATAGGGGGCGATGCTCGGCACCCTGCACTTGTCCGGGAGCGAGTGTCGAGTATCTCGCCGAGAAGGGGGTAATGATCCTCCCATATCCATCGAACCCGTCTCCCAAGGAACGATGCTGAGGTCGTCTGTCGGGCTCGTTGTAATAGTGGGGGTCGACCTCGCGGTGATCGCGACAACCTGTCCCACGTTGTTCATCCCTTGCGTGGTTGGTTTGAAAACCAACTCGTGTAGGGATGTTATCCGCGACACGAGCGCCTATCATCCGGAGACTGGGGGATTCACCTCGCTGTGCCGCCTCGTGCTTTGATGAGGCTTCGACGTCCTTTTCTTCATGATAATGCCGACCTTGTTCTCGGCTGAGGTATTGGAGGAAGCTTTCCTTATTCTTTTCGAGGAATCCTTTAACTGCCTCGTCGAGATTTAAAGGCGGTGCTTGGGGCTCCTCTCTATGGCTGTTGCGACCTCCGTCACTTCGGTGATCTCCCTCTTCATGCATGATGGGATGGCCTTGCTCGTCGAGACTTTGGACATGCCCTTCGGGGGTCATATCTCTGAACGGGCTTTTTCCAAGCCGAGCTCAGAGCGCTCTGTCGCCGTTGTTGCTGTTGTTGCCGGCAGCGGCTCTGGATGTAAGACTTCTTGTTCTCATTGTCATGATTGATTCCCTGTAAACAAACTTTGATCGAAAACACAGAATTTCGGTTCCCACAGACGGCGCCAGTGATCGACCTTAATTTCGTCAGGGAAATAAATGCGCAATGAACACAAGAGATTAACGTGGTTCGATCTTTGAATTAGATCTACGTCCACGGAGCAAAGAGAGTATATGTGTATTTGAGAGTATGAGAAGCGATTACAAAGAGTGTAGATGGCCGATTTTCTCTAATATAGCCTCTATTTATAACTGTCATATTGAGTTCGACTCTAATCTGAATTCTATCAAGATAAGGACTCTTTAGGTTTATCCTAATCATCCTCATGATAAGATCCGATCTTCTACATCTCCCATTGTGATTCGAGTTGTAGTTGGTTGAGGAGTCTTCTTGGGCCGAACTATCGTAGGCCGAGCTTACCGTCGGGGCCCAATTATATTGGGCTTGATGCTTGGGCCTAGTAGTTGGGCCGTATCCTATCAGATGTTGTTTTGTTTTTTAATACATAAATTTTAAAGATCGTATTACATTAGACTCGAATCCTAAATCTTTTAACTTAAGATATTAATCACGATATAATAAGTAAACACACGCATATTATAGTAGAATTTTTTTGAAAACAAAACTAATTCATATATGTCAGAATGATATGGTTTTTACTTATCTATAGTTTTCCCCAAATCCTTAGGTGAGTCATCATAGCCGGTGCAATCGTTGCTAGAATTTTACGTTGGGTAGATTTGGAAAAAAAAAAAAGAGTTAGTGTGAGTAGTGTAATTAATACACGTTGACGTTGGATTATATGTATAAAAACGAAAGATGGTAAATATACAAAAAGATAGTGTGTTTCCATAAATTATGTTATTTAGCTAAAACGCATATTCTCGGATATATATACAATAAAAAGGAAAGAACTTATTTTCTTTTTACACTAAACCGTTGTTTGCTTTATTATTTTATATTTTATTTTTGTGGAAGGGCACAAAGGTTTGAATTCTAAAGCCCACCATCAGGGACGGATCCAGAAGTTGATGATGGAGTGAGCTGAAAAATAAATACTTCGACGTATTAAATACCATAAATGTTAAAATATTTCTAGGTTTTTATAAGTTGTCTTGCGAGATTTCAATACACAAAATCCATCAATAATTGAGTTTATATCTATATTTTTAATAAAATTTCTTTCAATATAAACTCTTCTTTAGCGTAAACTTTAGGGAATCCATTAGCTAAACCACTGGCAAAACTTGGATGCGATTGAACTTGAACTTTGACAGTTTCGAATGGACAGAGAGCAACATCGGCAAACACTTGAGCAGATGCAGCGTTGAGGAAGAATATGACACATTTGTTTGGCTAATTTTCGCGACTCGTTTGAACCTTTGAGGATGTAGATAAATATGGTATTCTAAAAACATCAATATACGTCGCTCAAAACAGTAGGCACACAATAATAAGGAGACACAAAATTTTAACATGAAAAAACTCTCAAAACGAAAGAGAGGAAAAAACTACGGGACTACTAGAGCCGTTTAAATCAATTATAATCAACAATGGAGCAGTACACAATCTTCTCTAGATTATATTAGACGCATACAAAACATCATACACTCGAAAATAAGCACATCAAGATGTATGGAACAAAATCAAGCAAAGATCAAGAAAAATATCATTAGAAATTATCCTCTGTTCAGATCGACGACCCAATCTACGAATCTCAAAATCCGATCTCCACCGTGCACAACGTTCGTCCAGATGCTGTGAAGATTCTGTCCAAAAATCACTCTAATCTAACGGTTCAATCTCCAGGAAACGGAATTTTTCTGAAGCTGCACGCTGAAAATCCTATAGGGGAAAAAAGACTACAGGTTTTTCTATTTTGACTGCTCTAATTTCTCCCTTCAAAAATGATGACCGACCCTTTTCATTTTTATAACCTTCTCATGGGTAGGGGTGGGTATTTGGTATTGGATATTTGGGTATCTATATAACCGAACCGAACCAATGGATATCGGTTAACCGAATAACCGATATCATTGGATACGGTTCGGTATTTGGTATGTGATTTTCAAAAAATTCGATTATCGGTATACCCGATAACCGAATAGGTATACCGATAACCGAAAATAATTATATAAATATATATATATTTATTTAATTTTATAATTAATATTTTAAAAATTGAATATATTTATTTAATTTTATAATTAATATTTTAAAAACGAATATATATATTTATTTAATTTTATAATTAATATTTTAAAAAGCGAGTATATTTTAAAAACTGAATATATTTATTTAATTTTATAATTAATATTTTAAAAAGCGAGAATATTTTAAAAAATATTCTCAGGTTTTGGGTTTAAATATTTTAAAGAATATTTTAATATTTTGAGTAATATTTTAAAAAAAATTGGGTTTAAAAAACCGATTATTAGGTTAACCAAATAACCGATTGGTTAAACCGATCGGTTATTTGTTAACCAATAACCGATCGGTTCGATTATCGGTTAGTATCCAAAGTGCATATTCGGTTTGGGTAATCAAAAATTGATTCGATTAACCGAACCGAACCGGATACTGACCCTACTCATGGGTTCATGTGTTTTTCTCATGGGTCAAAACTATAAAAAAATCCAATAATAACAACTTTTTTTTGATTTTTAATTATTTTGGACTGGACTAATTTTAAATTGGACTTAATATAATACATAGACGTAAGAAAAAGTTTGGGGCTTGCACCGACCGAGCTCAGTCTGACTCACCGGATCCACCCATGCCCACCATGCAATGATAATAAGTTTTTCCTTTTTCTATTTTTCTTTATCGGCTTGAAGTAGTAATAAGAGATAAATGTGTGAGTTCGAATCCCATCAAATTCCTCTATGGGTTTGGCTATCATCTTGTTTTCAAGTGTGATTTCTTTGTTACGTGCTATGATGCGCTATCGTACGTAGTTTTACCCAACAGTATACTTTAGGTAGCGGTTGGGAGTTTCCCATGATGTCAAAAAGAAAAAGAGAGATAAATGTATGAATGTGATTTATCCATATCACATAAATAAAGTAGATAACCTAAACTTATGCAAACAAACAAATAAACACACGCACGCGCGCAAAGACATATGATTGATTAAAGTTTAATTTTATCGCATGAAGTTTTTATTGACTTTCCGTATAATATGTACAATCCAAAATGTTGTAAAACCTAATCAACTTAAAATATTATTGTTTGTACTTTAAAAGTGTATTAGTTTTTGCTGACTGGGTTGGATTTTACTTGAGAAATAATACTACTACCTTTACTCGCAAGTCGCAAAAGTCGTCATATATAAATCAACTCAATTATTATATATAATGGGGAAATAAATTATGTTTTGAGAATGTTTAGAATCAGAAAATTATTATTTTAGCTTTCTTCTTGCAAAAGTAAAATTTTAGCGTCAGTTCGGTCCAACATCTTCATTTCAAAAACCATACAAAGCGTGACTCTAACGAGTAAGAGGGTGTTTGGCTAAGATTATTTTAAAAAACTTACAAGAGTTTATAAGATGTTTTAAGAGCTTATAAGATATAATATTTGAAGAGATTATAAGTAGTCAAAGTGTTTGGATAATTGAGCTTATAAGCTAGAGAAAGAATTGTGAGTTAGAGAGAGAAAATCATAGTGAAAGAGAAAAATTTGACGAGAGGTGAAATATGTAGTGTATATATAGAAAATAACGAACCATAGTAAGGTTTTGGTAAATTCATTGTTACTTATAAGCTTATGAAAAAATAAGTTGGGTTGAGCTAATTATTCTTAAGGGGATTTATAAGTTGTTGGAATTTATTTTCATAGCTTATAAACTATTTAAAAGCTTATTTTGCCAAACACTTACATGAATTTATAAACTCCTAAACAACTAGCCAAACACCCTCTAGATGTCACTTATCATCAATTAGTGTTTTAATTCGTGTCTTATTTTTTTAAATATATTTTCGAAACATGAATATGTATTCTTGTTCTATTCAATGTTCAATAGTGGTTTAGGGTGATTACTTGCATAAAATATTGTTCTGTGGGTATAAACAAATATTATACAGTTTCTCATATATTAATATTAATGCATTATAAAGTTAAAAACACGTTAAACGAAACCTTTTAAATGGTTAAGTTAGTCTCTTGTCGTAAGCATTATCAAATGCATAGAACATGTAAAAAATAACATTTTATGTCCTTTACGTGGAAAGAATAGAATTATATACATATATGTATCATTAAAATAAATAAAGAATTAAAATTCAACTAATCACTCGTGTAGTATAATTAATAAATGATTTCTTTATATATCTTTCTTTGTTTTTCTTTCGTTTCAATATACACACACAAACACTAAATATTATAATAATATATATTATACGTTTATTTAGGGAATTAAGCATTTAGAAACAAACACCAATCCGTACAACAAAATATAAGGAAAATAATCAATGTAAATATAATTTTGTATGTCAAAATAGTTTACATTCACCACGCATGGAATAAAGTTAGACTATCAATTTGCTATTTCTATATTTTTTATTGTTTGGTGAATGGATAATTCCTGATTAAAAGGTACCTCGACTGTGTAAACAATTATATATAATAAAAATAAAAAGTCGGCAAAAACTTTGAACGTTCCAATCAGATAATAGGTACGTGAACTTTGGAATGTTGTGGCTGCCATTCTCATCTGCATGCCTTTTTTAAACACCATGCATTTTATTTTAACTATGTTGCATTGTTATTGGATAGCCTATCTAATAATATCTTACTATTCAGCCAATCATGAATAGTTTTTTATTTACTTTTTTGGAAGAACTAGATCCTCTTAAAACCAAGTGGTTGGAATTAGAAAAAAAAGAAGAAAAGAATTACATATGTCGATATAGGAAAAAAGAAAAACTCATTTGCTATAGAATATATATAGGGTGTGGATTAAATGAGAATTACATCTTTTTCACGAATCTGTGAATTATGCAAAACACGTATAAAGTTGATGTACATAATGTATGAAGTTGTTTTACATAATGTATCAAGTTGTTTTGCATAACGATTTCACTCTAAATTTAGAGTGAAATCCATCGGTAATTACCGTCAGACAGTGTCCGTCGGATATAAACGTCTGTCGGTAAATCCATGGATGCGTGCAAACGACGACGCATCTGACGATGGATTAGCAATGAGCTACAATCGTCGGTAGTTCGTCGGTAATTTTTACCTACGGATAGATCCCGTCGGTAAATTTTTGCTGACTTTGATTTTAGCGATTGTCTTTGTCCGTCGGTAATTACTATTATCGACAGATTTTCTTAATTTACCGACGGACATTTTTTGTAGGGAAATATCATTTTGTACACCAACTTGAGAATATTATCGTTATGTAAAGCCTTGTTGGGTTTAATTAAACTTCAAAATATTGAAATTTGACGTCGTCAATTAAATTGCATGGACATTTGTGTGAGACAAATTTGTGACTAATTAATTTCGGCAATGATACCCTGCAAAACATAGTCCAAAACAATTCAAAGCAATTAACTTGTTGTAATAGATAAAAGAAAACTACTACAATGTCTTATATTAGTAACACATGGTCGTCTTAACAAGACAAATATAGTTTGTTTGAGAACATCAAAAGGATGAGACTCTTCTATGTAAAGAATGAGGTCTAGGGTTCAAATCTCCTAACACAAAAAAAAAAAAGAAAAAGAAAAATATAGGTTTTATAAAGTTAAGACATAGAAAATTAATGATATCTAATAAAATCTAAATAATACTCCCTCTGAATTTTTAGAGTTGGCCTCTTTGCCAAAAATGTTTGAATTTTTACAGTTGGCCCATTACCCAAAATGGGTAAAACCAGCCGAATTAGTGTATCCCTTATTAGGGATTAGTTTAATAAAAAAACCCTAATGACCGGAAATGAGTGATGAGTGATGTTGACTCTTTGTTAATTAAATCACTAAATATGTTTTCCTTGTTAAATAAAGCATTTCTTAATTTGCGTGCAATAAAGTTGGGTGCCAACTGTAAAAATTCGGAGGGAGTATTACGTATGTGACTTAGCAACGATTTTTTTATATAGAAAAAAAAAGAGTTATTGGCGTATAAATACAGTAACTTTGAGCCTATTTTGGTTTCCACGAATTTTAAAAATTGTCACAAAATATACAAACTTAATCATTTTAATGATTTTACCACAGTTTCAAATTTAAGGCAAATTAAATCTGACTTGACATCTCGAAAATTTATCATAGACAAAACAGTTAGTGATATAAACGACATCGTAGAGAGAGGATATCGATTGTTTTGATCCCAACTGGAATCAGACGATGAAACAAATAAGAAGACTTGATTTTTGTAATGAGAGTTTACTCGATGAATCCTAGAAATAAAAAAAATCTGATTTATTTTGATAGAACGACGATGTTTTATGTCATCTCTCTATAATGTCGTTTATATCACTAATCGTTTTGTCTATAGTAAATTTCTGAGATGCCAAATCAGATCTAATTTGGTCTGAATTTGAAATCATGGTAAAATTACTAAAGTGATTAAGTTTATGTATTTTGTAATAATTTTTAAAGTTCGTAGGACAAACCAAAATGAACTCAAAGTTGATGTATTTATACGTCAATAACAAAAAAAAAAAAAAAGATTTAGTTTGGTAAAGATACAGGGTACAATACTAAAACGATAATCAAATCTATAGTACCCTTTGAATCTCTCCTAATCCTAACATAAAAATAAGTGTACCACCATGGATTTATTTTAACATAAATTTTTGTTCATTTGAAAAGATAAATATTAGTACTTCCTCCGTCCCCCAAATCTATTCCTGAAAATTTTCGGTACGAGTTTTAATAAAAGTTGTTGAATGTATTATAAGTAGAGTAAGGATCCCATAATAGTGTAATATTAAATTAGTTAATGGTGTACCATGAGTGGTAAAAGGTGTAAATAAATAGGTTGTTGAAGGTAAAAAGGATAAATAGTGGTGAACCATGAGTGGTAAAAGATGTTAATAAAGGATATTATTGAGGGTAAAATTAAGAAGATAGTTACAATAAATGGATATGAAAGAAATTAGGGAACGTCCTAAAAATAAAAACTATGAAAGAATTTGGGGACGGAGTGTTAGATATTTTCGTGGAAAATGTTTCCTTGATATTTCTATCATGGAACTAACGCGCTAAGGAGAATTTAATTTGTTTCATATTAGTACTTGGTTCCAAATTAAATTTGCGAAAGTGCTTGAAGACTAGATAGATGGGGGTTGATTCCATGGTGAGTGGGGGTGCAATGCACACCTCCCTCACTATTTATTAAAATATTAATATTACTATAGCAATGAATAGTGAGGAGGGTATGCATTGCACCCACACTCACCATGGAATCAACCATGGATGGGACATTTGCTAATCATGCATCAACATTGAAAATACTAGAAATTCTATTCATGTCACAATCAATTACTAGGTTAATTTCACCTTAGCTTTGAATAATTCCTGAAACACGTAATTGATATTATCATTTACTTCACAATATTCAAGTCTCTAATGATGTGATCGTTTTTCACATAAAATATAAACAATAGCAATGACTGATTACTTTGCTTAATATATTCATGTTTTGCAATGATGTAATTTTCCTCTAAGTATTTGTTAAAGTGTAAGGCCTCCAATAAACTTCAGCCACGTTTGGGTAATTAAAGGAATCAAATCCAGCTAAGCTTGCTTCAAATTATGGATTTAAAATAGTTTTTGGAAATATCCAAGCAAAGCTGTCACTTGTTTGGAAAATGATTCAAACGTAATATCCCTTTGTAAGGGTATTTGAGTAATTTTATATGCTCGTTTCTTATGCTCCATCAGTCCCTAAATCTATTCTTAGGCATCTTCAAAGACGTGTTTTAATAAAAGTTATTGAATGTCTTATGAGCCAAGTAATGGTCTCAAAATAGTGTAATATTAAATTAGTTAGTGGTGCACCATAAGATAGTAAAGGTGTAAATAAATGAGTTGTTGGGGTTTAAAAAAAGAAATAGCGATGGATCATGGATGGTAAAAAATATAAATAAATGATATTATTAAGGGTAATAAGTTGATAAGATAGTTATCATAAATGATAGGAAGAAAATTGGGGATATCCCAAACAAAAATACTAGGAAGGGAATTGAGGGACGGATGGATGAAGTATAACTTAATTAGGTCCAACCACAAGTTTTCACTTTATCCACACGCATTCACAAATATAGCACGAGAAAAAAAAATCTAAGATCGAAAATTTCATCAATGTCATATTTACAACTTTTTTCAAAAGATTAGAGTATTTTTATTCTTTTATATTTTAAAAATCAACTCATTTTCTTTACTTAATCCAAAAATTGGGCTATAAAGTGTAGCAAATAAATTAACAAATCTCAGGATCATTGATAGTATCCAAACTTAAGACATTATTTCTATATTACAAGTTAATTCTTAATGTTAATAAATTAAAGGGTAAGATTAGTCAAATATTGTATATCAGAAAAGGATTAGACGTCAAATACTATAATTATTATACAAAAACTCCTATATATCTGTCCGTACAGACAGACAAAGTATCATTTGTTATACTGAAAAATATCATTTACATAAAAGAAAAGTATCATTTGTTTAAGTATCATTTACATTAATAAAAAAAAGTATCAAAGTCAACATCTGCGGACGGATGTATATGAGACTAACTCTAATTATTATTGACCATAGATTTATAGGATACACATATACATAACATGTTTGACTTTATGAAATAGTTTTTCAATTAACATGTTTGACTTTATATGAAAGATTGAACTCTACAAAAACACGATATTATCGACAGGATACGGCCCAACTACTGTGCCCAAGATCGTGCCCAATACAAAACTTGACATCAAGCTCGGCACCGACAAGTTCGCCCATGAAGACTCACGAAGCGGTGGGAACGCAGAAAGCTCAACCATATCTAAAAGAATCCTAATTCAAGAAGGATAGGATCTCGAATCCTAGTTAGAGAAGACTTCGGATTCGAGATCTAGGTCAATACATTGTGTATAAATAGAGGCTAGATTAGACGACATAGATCATTCACTCTCTTTGTAATCGCTTCTTACACTCTCAATACACATCTCTCTCTCGCCCGTGGACGAGATCTTATTCATAGATCGAACCACGAAATCTTTGGTGTTCTCAAGATTTATTTCCTTACGAAATTAAGATCGATCATCGGCGCCGTCTGGGAACCGAAATTTTGTGTTTTCGATCAACCACCGTTCTGTGGAAGTAATCATGACCGGTACACGAAGCCATGCCTCAGGGACCGTCGCCGGCAACAACAACGCCGACGGCGAAGGGAACGCCGAGCTCAACTCGGGAAGAGCCCAATCGAGAAGAAACCCCGAGGGGCATATCCAAAGTCTCGGCGAGCACGGACACCCCGCCTGCGGGAGGCGGTTACCATAGCGAAGGCAATCGTAGCAATAATCCGGAGGAAACTCCGGCTCAGTAAGTAAACCTCGACGGCGTCGCGAGGATTTCTCGAAAAAACAGGAGAGCTTTCTCCGGTTCCTCAAGCATGTGGTCGGCCACGTCAAGAAGAGCGGTACACAAGCCTCGCCTAGATACGAGGCATCACAACGAGAGGTCGGGGCCCAAACCGACCGCGCAAGCGAACGAGCAACGCGAGAGAGGCGTCGAGATCGCCGCGAAGCCGGCCTCGATCGCCAATCCATCCGGCGAACTCGCCCGATCTCGTGGGACGGCGGCGCAGAACAGCATCGGGGGCGCCGCAAGTCGGTCCGAGTCACCTAAACGAGTTCGATCGTCGAACTCGCCCCGATCTCGTGAGGACGGCTTCGATGGATACGGAAGATAGCCACCCGTTCTCAAATAGAATACTCACCACTTCTCCCGGATAAATACCGGGTACCAAGCATCGCCCCTATGACGGGTCGAGGATCCACGAACTTCCTCTCGCAGTTCAATACAACATGATCAACCAAAAGCTCACTCGGTTCACATGTGTAAACTCTTCCCGAGTTACTCGTCGACAACGCCCGCGGTGGTTCGACGATCTACCCACGGGAAGCATCGGCCCTATCGCGACCGATGGTGCCTTCCACGAAGGTTCTTCCAAAGGCGGAATCAAAACGCCATCGGCACACCTCCTCACCATAAGGCAAAGCCGTAATGAGTCCATCGCGACTTCATGACAAGGTTTAACAAGGGTGCTTGAAGGTCGAAGACGTGAACGACTGTTAGTCATCTCGGCCTTCCAAGCGGCATCTTGCGGGGCCTTATACCGAGAGATCGTCTGGCACGAGCCTCGCATCGCAATGTAGTGTGGCGATAGCCAACCGGTTCGCCAAAGCGGACGGGCCGACAAGAAAAAGCGAAGCGAGACAAAGGCGGGACCTTCTGAAAGAGGAAGAAGAGGCGAAGGAAGGAAGATCGGAACCAAGGCGGCGAAGCGCCTTGGGCAGATTACATCGTCCGATAAAGTCGAGTGCTCGGTCCGCGACGCCTCGAACGACCTCAAGACACCGTTGACGGCCGAGAGCGAAATCTACGACTCCACATGAACTGTTCGAGAAGCCTCGACCGATGACAGGGAGGGAAGAGGTGCCGACCTATGGATAAATATTGCTCATTCCATGATGATTACGGCACGACATCAAGAGTGCAAAGAGCTCATGGGTGAAATAGAGATGCTAGTTCGTGACGGATCCTCAAGAAATATCGAGGGCAGGTCGCCAAGCCGACCAAAGCCAAAAGAGCGAGAGGAAGAGGAAATTGTGCCCCCACAAAAACAAAGCGCAAAGACCGACGCGAAGAAGGAGATGACGAGCCCCAATATGACGGGTGATCTCCACAATTACGGGCTCCCTGCGGAGTCACGAAGTCCTCCACAAGGCCGATGCCCAAGTCCAGAACCAGTGAACCTACCAATAAGAGGTTCAGAAGGACGAGGCGATCACCTTCTCCGAAGACGACCCGTCTCGCGACAAGACCCATCGGGATGCATTGGTGATCCGTAGTGGTCGCAAATAAGTTGGTGAAGCGCGTTTACATCGACAAAGCGCGTCGGTGAGCATCCTTTAAGGAATGCTTTGACAAGCTAGGAGTGGAAGGCGCTACCGCACAAGCCCCGCCGCCACTCGAAGCTTCGCCCGTGAAGAGACGCGCCGGAAGGAATAATCGAGCTACCGTCACGGTGGGGAAAGCACCAACGACCTCGACAAAGGTGGTGCGGTTCAGTAGTGAAGGCCAACTCGCCGTATAACATCATACTAGGGCGAGATTGGTGAAACGTAAGGGCGGTATGCTCAACGTACCACCGACGATAAAAATACCCACCACGAGGGGAGCGGCCGTGATCCGGGTGATCGTAAGCAAGCGAGGAATGTATGCAAGTTGCCTTACGAGGTGCGGGACCTCGGTCCAAGACCCACAGCATAGCAATTAAAGAAACCCGAGGAGTTGGAGTCAAGAAGTACATCGCCACTCCACGGCGGTCGGTGGAAGAGGTCGCATTATGCGAGGACGAGCCATTGAAGGTCGCCCGGGTTGGTTTCACCACGACACAAGTGAAGGATCGGATCATCCAACTCCTAAGGGAATTCCGGACGTGTTTGCTTGGTCTCCCCGACATGACCGAGTCTCGCGAATATCATCACTCACCGCTCAACATCGACCGAACATAAAGCCGGTTCGGCGAAGCAAAGAATCTTCGCAACGAACGGAACCAAGTCATTCATGACGAGGTGAACCAACTATTAAAAGCACGACATCTGCTCGAGGTCAAATATCCGACTGGATAGCCAACCCGGTGATGGTGAAGAAAGGAGGAGGGATGGCGAATGTGCATCGACTACACCGACCTCAACAAGCATTGCCCAAAGGATTGCTATCCCTTCCCAACATTGACAAGAAGGTCGACGCGTTGGTCGGATCTGAAGTCTTCATTTCTTGGACTTATACAAAGGTATCACCAAGTCCCGATGGACGACGAAGACGCTGCCAAGACAAAGCCTTCATTACCGACTTGGGGTCTTCGCATATAAAAGATGCCATTCGGCCTTAAAATGCAGGGCTACCTATCAAAGGATGGTGGACAAAATATTTCAGCCCTACATAGGTCGGAATGTGGAGGTATACGAGACGACATCGTCGTCAAAAGCAAGGAAGAAGTCGCATGTGTGGCCGACCTCCGGATCGTCCTCGGCTTCTTCGGAAAATCAACCTAAAGTGAATCCCCAGTGCGCACGCGGTCCGTCCGAAAGTTCTTAGGGTGTTGGGTTTCACCTGAAGGGCTAAAAGCAAACCCGACCAAGGTCCAAACCATTTGGAAATGAAGATGCCAAGACCATCCATGACGTACCTGGTCGACGGTCAGATAGTCGCACTAAGCCGCTTCCTTTCAAAAGCCGCGGATAAGAAGCTACCCTTCTTCAAGATACTCAAAAGCCCGAAATTCTCATGGGATGAGGTGCAGTCCGCCAAGACCTCAAGAGCTACCTCGCCGAGCTCCCACTCTATCCATCCAGAAGAGGAGATGTCCTTTCCTCTACCTCGCCGCCTCGGACGAATCCATAAGTGCAGTCCCTGCACGAGAAGAAGGACGTCGCCTCCCGGTGTATTTCATCACCGAGCACTAAAAGGCTTAAACGAGGTATCACCGGAGAAGCTTGCCTTAGCATTGGTAAATGTCGCGAGGAGGCTACGCCCGCATTTCCATGCACATCGACAAGTCCTCATCGACTACCCACTTCGCAAGTATTGACGAGCCAAGCATCGGGAGAATCGCGAAATGGGCAATCGAACTAGGCGAGCACGATATATCCTTCGCCCCGCCAGCCATCAAAGGTCGAGCCTCAGCGGATTTCCTTGCCGAGGCTAACCGTCGAAAAACCGAAGCCCACCGAGTCGTGTCGGGCGATGTCGGCCGAACCCATGGTTGAAACACCGATGGAGTCTTGGCAACTCCACGTTGACGGGCCGGAAACAAAGGTAGCGGAGCGGTATCTTACTCCTAGGCCCGGACGACAAGAGATCGCCTACTCACCGGTTCACATTCAAAATACGAACAACGAAGTGGAGTATGAGGCATCGATCGCGGGACTTCTCGCTCAAAGTCTCGAGATACGAGCCGTGCGAAGTTCACGGCGACTCTCAAGTCGTCGTAAGCCAAATGTTGGGAAAATACGAGGCAAAAAGCGGCGGAATGAAGAAGTATCTTGATAAAGCAAAGAGCTCGAACGGACTTTCTCACACTTCCAGATAGTTCGCATCCCAAGGGAGCAAAATAGCCGGTGACATCTTATAAATTCGCCATCAACGAGCCCGCCAAGAGAGGAAGTCCAAAACAGAGCATAAGCGATGCGGAAGGCGGGCCGAGGTCAACATAGTCTCGGATGAAGAACCCAATTGACGATGACCCATTCGAGAGTACCGGAGAAGGCGGATCGCCCACGACAAGTTGGAAGCTAGGAGGATCCTGAACAAATCTGCGATATACAATCAACAGTGAGTCCTATACAGAAAGTCATATCTCCAACTCTCTTAAGGTGCTTGGGTCCGAACCGAGCCAATTACGTTCTACGAGAAATACACGAAGGTTCGTATGCGGAAGCCACATGGGACCCCGGGCCTTGTCAAAGAAAGTCATGCGATGGGGATACTATTCACAACAATGTTCCAAGACTCAATGGACCTCGTAAAAAGTGTCCGAAGTGTCAAATTCATGGAACGCACAAAGGCTACCCTGCACCGACCTCACCTCCGCATGAGCCCTTGGCCGTTTATGCAATGGGGATTGACATTGTGGGCCCCTTTGTAAAGCACCGTGACAGCTCAATTTTAATTGTTGCGATCGACTACTTCACGAAGTGGGTAGAAGTTCGAGCCCTGGCGAAAATCACAAGCAAGAACGCCTCAACCGTATGGAAGAACATAGTGTGTCGCCGGCATCCCCATATCCTCCTTTCGGATAACGGAACACAATTCACGGATAAGACATTCAAAGATTGGTGTCAAGAGCTTGGATCAACAAAGTTCACCTCGGTGGCCCATCCTCAAGCAAATGGTCGACCGAAGTTACCAATGGGACCATCGTAAAGGGTCTAAAACTCGCCTCGACCGAGCTAAAGGCCTCGGGTGGAAAATTTACCGCAGTCTTATGGTTGTACCGAACAACGCCTCGGACCTCGAAGCGGAGAAACACCATACGTTTGGTGTATGGAACCAAGCGATGATCCTGCAGAGATCGGAGTATCGAGTCCTCGTACCATTGACTTCTCCCGAAGCAATGGGGAAAATCTACGAGCTGATCTAGACCTACTCGAAGAAAGAGACCCGCCACATCGAGGAAGCTCGGTGCAAGCAACAAGTAGCTCGGTATTACAACCGGTAGCGTTAAAACCGACAATTCAAGTGGGCGACCTCGCACTCCGACATAATGAAGTCAACAAAGCCGCATTTCGGCAAGTGGAAGCCACATGGGAAGGACCTTACCGGTCGACGAAGTCCTCGGCAAAGGGGCCTATAAGCTCGCTCAATTGTCCGGTGAGCAATTACCCAACGCATGGCACATCATCCATCTGAAGAAATATTATGCATAAGTGTCAAGGGTCGGGTCTTGTTCGGTCATATTTTTAAAGTCCTGTTTAGAGTCTGTCTTATTTGGTGGTCGCGTCATCTTTTATCAATAAAATCTTTATTTTTACGAGTTCTACTTGTCACTAATGCATAATTAATCTTCACATTATTTACCCTCTACGGAGGACAAATTCCCTCGACGGAGGTCAGATTACATTCGTTTCATACGAATGTAAATCTAAACGCGCGCATGCCTACATACGAGATCAGACTACCTTCGTTTATTTCGAAGCGTTCTCTCTATGTAGATGAAGGGGACCACCCCTCCCGATGACCTCGGCAAAAAACAGGAACCATTCCTACATACGAGATCAGACTACCTTCGTTTATTTGAGCGTCTCTCTATGTGAGCGAAGGGACCACCCTCCCGACGACCTCGGCAAAAAACAGGAACCATTCCTACATACGAGATCAGACTACCTTCGTTTAGTTCGAAGCGTTCTCTCTATGTAGACGAAGGGGACCACCCCTCCCGACGACCTCGGCAAAAAACAGGAACCCCTACCTTCGTACGAAAACGATTTCTTTCAAAGCGGAATTCTCTACGAGGACGAACTACTTTCGCATATTACTCTTGTTCAAATACAAAGTCAACAAGAAACCATTCTTATTAAAAGATGTACAGGTTACATTTTACATTTTACGAGGACGGAGCGGATCGGGAAAAGCCGAGCCAATCCCTAGAAAATCGAATTCAACGGCTCATCTATGCTAATCCTACCTCTACCTCGTCCTCGGTCTATATTACGGGCCCGGCGGGCGACCTCGGTCACAGACGATGCAGCTCTCACGAGCTCGGCCTCGGCCACTTGATGACGCCCGGTCTCGACGCATGGAGGGTCCACGACGTTCAAGGGCAATAGCACGCCTCTTGTGCGCGCCACTCCGGATCGTCATAATGTGGTTCATTTATTCTAGGCGAAGCTCCGTGAAGAAGAGGCCTCGCATCCCGTCAAGTATGTCGTCGATTGTGGTTGTCGGCGATAACGAGCCAGTATATGCTCCCGAGCCTTTTAATTCAGCGCATCTTGCTCGTGAATTGCCAGAGGTCCGCCATATTCGCGCCTATACCTCGAACAACGGCGCAGCCTCGACAACCTTGCTTTACTTGGGATCGTCATCCCACCATTTCGGTGGATAACCTCCTCGTACTCGACATGCTCCTCGCCTATCACCTGCTCTCTCCTGGCGACCTCGACGCCTCCTCCAATTCAAAAGCGAGCACGGAGCTCGTCACAGCCTCTCGAGCGGCTCTATGCTGACATCGACTCACTGCACGTGACCGAGCTGCCTTTATATGGAGGAGTTCGACCTCTTTCAACTCAAGAGCTCATGACGGTCTTTGATTCGGTTCAACCAAGGAGAAGCATCAAACATTTCGAGGAGACAATGAATAAAAAGAGATAAGTTTCTTGACATAAACTTGTGATTTTATTAACATGCCCTAGGCAAAAATTGTTGTACATTTACATTCAAAAAAAAAAAAAAAAAAAAAGATCGGGGATCAAGCGACCCTCAGGAAGCTTCGCCATGTCCACGTTCGCCGCCCAAGCTCGGATAGCCTCGGCCTCGGCCTCTTGGGAACCACCGAGTCTCGACGCCTTCAAGCATCGGCCGTCTCCCCACCCTTTGCATGATCAGCCAATAAAGCCTCGGTCGGGATCCCGATCCACGGACAAAGCGCCTGCGACTCGCGGACAAAAGAACGGAGGAAGAGGCGAGGCTCGCAGCACGGAAGCTCCTTCGGCCGCGGACGAGCACATCAAAGTAGGCCTGCCTCGGGACAAGATCCTCGGTCTCCTCGCACCCATACTTGGCTTTGTCCAGATCGGGTAGTCTCGGCGACCTCTTGATTGCGTCAGGCCCGAGACGGCGCGCTTGTTAAGCACATCACCGCCGTCGAGACCATCCCCAGAAGCTCGCCGACAGAACGACCTCTCCGCGAGGCGCGCGTTCTCCCGAGAGCTCGCCATGTCCGCCTCCCGACGGCGAACCTGTTCCACTCGCCTTCATCGAGGCAACCTCGGCCCCGCCGCCTCGGCCTGCCGCCTCCTCGACCACATTGCCTCCGCCGACAGCCCTAGCCGCCGCCTCAATGGCCGTCGATCGCGCCTTTCGTTTGACGAGGTCCGGATCTTAGCCTCGACCTCGGACATTTCTTGAGCAAGGAGGTATTCGACTCCTCCACCTCCCGAGCATACCGGCCACCCCACAAACCTGAACGCGCTTCAAGTAATCCGATATAAGATCGGATACTCTTGACACCTCGGCCGCCACGTCCTCGACCCCTATACAAAATATACATCAGTCGGAAGAACACAATTTGGTTACTATCGCACAAAGTATAAGGACAAGTACATTACCTCGGGAAAGAGACGAGGCGCTGACTTGGAACCGATGATCTCGCACTCAGCCTCGGCGGCAACCGAGGACTCATGGATTACATCCTTCCGCCTCTTCAAGCGCTTGAGTGGCTGCGGCGAAGGGGATCTCGAAGGCCCCACGGTCATTTCGGGCATGTCCTCGAAATCCTTCAAGGTCGGAGACCTCGGCTCGCCACGAGATCGGTTCGCCACGAGATCGGCTCCTTCCTTTCTTCTTCCTTTCCTTCAGCAGGTTCACTACAAGGAAATACATGGGTCAACATCAATACGTAACTCATGAAATAAAGAAAAAAAGAGGAGAAGAAGAGGCCTCACCCTTCACCGACTCCACCCCGGAGGTAGGATCATAAGAGGCTAAGCCCCGCCCCGCAAGCTCGGCCTCGAGAAGACCTCGTCAACAAGGCCAATTTTGTCCAGCCTCCTCCAAGTCACCGAAGCCCTTGTCGACATACACGTGGCGATCTTATCGGATCGCCATGGAACTCCATATGTCCTCAAACCGGCGAAGAAGAACTTCTTACGCGGTTGAGATCTTTGATTTAATCTTGGCTTTGAATTTCCTACGGGTGATAGATAATACCACCCCGAGCCGCCTTCAGTTGCAAAAAGCGAAGGACGAGCCCCAAGGTAAAAGGAAAATTATGCCTATAGGCATAGACACCTAGGGCAGTCATATGCCGGAATGAGTTCGGCGAGAGTTGGGCAAGAGATAGGCCGAACATCTCTTGGAACTCAACATATACATAAGGGTAAGGAAGGCGAAGACCGGCCGCGAGGCCGCCCTCGTGACACGGCAATAAAACCATCCGGAGGGGCACAAGCCCTATCCTCCGGACGGGGGGCAACTAGCTCAATACTAGAGGGAATACTATATTGAAAACATATATCCCTAATGTCAGAAATACTTAGGATTGAAGAAAAAGAAGACACTTTGCCGCAATCCCCCACTGAGGGGAAACGCAGACTACACTCAAAGCAAGAGCATATGGACACGGGTAAAAGCAGTGAGACACTAAATCGACGGGAAAGCAGACACGATTTGACGCCGGGCGACTCGTTAGGAGAAGAGGTAGCCATTACTTACTTTTGTTTATCGATGAACAAGGCGAAGCTTCAAATCGTCGATGGCGCGGAATAAAGTGTTTCTCGTAGGCGAGAGGTTTTGAAAATCGAGAAATGAAGAAGGCAAGTGATAAGAGATATTGCGTATCGAGGAAGACATTCCCTAATATGCACTTTATCGGAATCCAACCGTTGCCAATTTAATGCGATTAAATGCGTATCCGCGCCGATGCTCAAGAACGGCGAAAATCCGTCTTGACCTCGGCATAACGCCTCGTCGGTGAAGCGGAAGAAGACCTCGGCCTAACACCTCGACGGTGAAGCCATTCACAAGACCTCGGTTTAACGCCTCGTCGGGTGAAGCGGTCGAGAGACTCTCTTAACACCTCGTTAGGTGAAGCGATCATAAAACCTCGGCATAACGCCCGTCGGGTAAAGCGGTCCGAAAACCTCGGCCTAACACTCGTCGGTGACCCCGACAAAACTCGCCTAACACCCGTCGGTGAAGCTGAAGAAGACCTCGCCTAACACCTCGTCGGTGAAGCCGAAGAAGACCTCGACTAACGCCCGTCATGTGAAGCGGTCGAAGACCTCTACTAACGGTGAAGCGGTCGAAAACCTCGCCTAACGCCCGTCAAATGAAGCCCGTCAAGACCTTGGTGAACGCCTCCTTAGGTGAAGCCAGACCGGAAGACCTCGGCGGACACATCTCGCGCCACGACGATTCGATATCTGACGTCAAAAGCATTGACACACACAAAGTCGACAATGAAAAGAATGTGTAAGATCGTCCAAACCCCGCCGTCACAACAACCCCAATCTAGCATGACCTCGTTTTGCGTCTTTTGGGGGGTTGTGATAGGATCTGCCCAACTACGTGCCCAAGCATCGGGCCCAATACAAGTAAACCCGACATCAAGCTCGGCTGGACAAGTTCGACCCATGAAGACTCACGAAGCGGTGGGAGCAGAAGCTCGGCCATATCTAAAAGAATCCTAATTCAAGAGGATAGGATCTCGAATCCTAGTTAGAAGACTTGGATTCGAGATCTAGGTCGATACATTGTGTATAAATAGAGGCTAGATTAGACGACATAGATCATTCACTCTCTTTGTAATCGCTTACACTCTCAATACACATACTCTCTCGCCCGTGGACGTAGATCTTATTCATAGATCGAACCACGTAAATCTTTGTGTGTTCACGCATTTATTTCCTTACGAAATTAAGATCGATCATTATCCAAGACAATGTCGTGCAAAACTCACAATGAAATCTACAAACTCACTCAGACTTCTAAAAACTGTAGAAGAATAACACAAGTGTTGTAAGAAATGAGACGAAAAAAACTCAAATCTTTAGTGTTTATCTCTAAAATTGTGTGTCCTTCTCCAAGTGATATGCCTCTAATTTATAACAGATAAGAGACCTTGATCGTGTGCTTTGGATCCTGTTTTCATTCATTTTAGTTGAGGAGATCTTGGACATTGAGAGGGGGTTATTTTCTAAGATTTAGGATATAACCCTAGTTGACTCCCTCAACGTCTCTACTAAATGGAATAATAGATCAACTCTTTTTGAAATACAAAGCATTCTACTAAGTGGATATATTTGTAATAGTTCTGTCATTATTTTTGAAAAGTTTAAATATCATATATATATATATGGGATGGTTCTGTGAGAATGAAAATAAGTGTAGGAAATAGGAATAGATATATAAGTCAAGCATATCTTTCATATTTGTGAAGACAATCGTAATTACTATGTCAGCGTACGTTAGTTTAGACATATTTCATCTCTTCGTAGTACATATACTAAATATATTAGTTTAGCACATCTTTCATTGCATCGTAGCATAAGAAGGGTTTTAGTCTTTTTGCGATGAATCACAGTAGCACATAAAATACAAAATTGTAGCACAGTCGAAATTAAATCTCAACTATTGATTCATCAAATCAAAGGTCCAGATTCATTCTTATTTCCTACCAAATTATCATTTCCTACCTGATCCATCTCCTATATATATAGTCACACTTTCTATCCTATTTTTTTGCCTTTTTTTCCAAATCAATCTTGATATTTGTGAGTTATCAAAAATAGTTGATTTTTGGATTCTCTTTTCATTATATAATTGGAACATGTCTCCAATTTTGCAAATGTGAAATGAAAGTATTTTATTTGCCTTATTCGATTATTGGAGTCAGTATGGCGATTGAGCTTGGAACTGTTGTGACTACTACAATCAAAATTCGACATAACATGTCATCTTTTTACGTCAGAAGCTTGATCTTATTACAGAATAAGAAAGAAATAGAAGCTTACAACAATAATTAGAATAGATACTTATAAATGATCCCTATTGATTCTCAATATATACCTCATCTATCCATAATAAATAGATCAGTTGTCAATGATACGAATTTTAATATAATTATTGGTGATTATTATTTGAATGAAGAAATAATTCCATCAAATATTAGGTTGTGAATATTATGAATGATTTTTTGATAAATAATAAGTAATTATAAAATTGAATAATAAAAAATAATATTCTAAAAATATAATTTTTTTTTATTAATATTGAATAAAATAATTATAATAAATTTATCGTAGACATAGGAAAGAGGTTTAATTTAGAGTAATGTAAGAGAAGCGTGAAATGGCAAAGGCGCGGGATGTCGGCAACGGTTGGCGTTACAGTATTTGGTGAAAGCTGTCACCTCAGAAAAGTCGGCCTCTCAACACCTGGGTGAGTGCACGCTACGTGGCCGAATACTGTGCTGACGCGTGTTGTTGACGAGTCAAACTTACACAGTGACAAATCTTTTGGATAAGATGGTTTGCCGCGTCACCCTCTTAGTTTTCCCTCCAACAAAAGTACAAACACGTTTTCAGCCTCACTCATGTTTGGAAAAATCAAATGTATTGATGGACAGGGCTATTTTGGTCCATTATTACTCTTTTTTTTACGCCGTTTGTTTTGGATAATTCGATCTCGGGGAGTGGGACCCACCACATAAATAAGTCGGCCGCTTTGGAATTAACAAGCTTAAACAAAATTTCAACGAGTTGAGCAGTCCATATAATTTTACTAGTAAACTTATAAAATAAATCAAAATTATGTTGGTATATGTTTAAATAAAAAATTAATTCACTAAGTATTTTGAAGTGTTTAACTTTAATTTGGATTTTCTAATATATCAATATTTTATATCATAATTATCAATGTATGCAATTTCTAGAACCATGAACTGTCCATATTCATTACATGTGATTATTATTTAACAATCATATTAAATGATACTTCAAAGATCTTACATTAAGTTAATAAATTTACAAAGAATAATAAATAATAAATAACTACAAGCTTAAAGAGTATTAATAAGCACATTCGCAACACACTACTATTTGAATCATTTAGTTCTAGCACGACTTGCCTATCAACAATTGAATTAACTTAATCAAAATGAAAATTTTAACAAAAAATTGCATAAATGAATAATTGAGCTTCAAAAGTACTCCATCCATCCCACTCAAGATAACCGCATATATTCATTTTTTGGTTATCCCACCTAAGATGATATATTTTCTTTTTAAGAAATAATTATCTCTTTAAAAATTATGGAACCTACCTATTTTTTATCACTTTATCCTGTTTTCCTAAATAACCATACAAAAAAATGAACCGTGATAGGACGGAGGGAGTAATTTTTTTTATCAGATCAATCCTAAAATTAAATCCAACCTTTTTCAAAAACAAACCCGTTCATAATTAGCCCACGAACCCTCACTTCGTGCGGAATAGATGGGCTTAATGGGCTGATGTTTTAATTCGAGGCCCTAAAGAGATAGAATGGGCTTAAGCTAACTGGGTATGAAACATATTGGTCTAGATATAATTTTGGGCTAAAATTTGTACAACAAACAAATTTTCTTTTCTATTTTGATCTTTTATAAATGAAAAGTAGCAGAAATATATATTAAAAATATATAGATTTTATAGACACTAACTATCAAAAGTGGCTCAGAAAGCTTGCATTTTATAAAGTGCTAAAGAGAGCTATTTCTCATTAGCGATGAATTTTAATCTTTTGCTCATTGTTTAATAATCTCTCCATCTCATTATTGTTGGTTCTTTTTTCTTTTTGGGTTGTCCCGTTATTGTTGACTCGTTCCAAAAAAGGAAATAATTTTATACTAAAAAGTACCTCAAATTTCGTATCATACACTACTTTACACACAAAACACAACTCTTCTTAATATACGTACCAATAATATCGGGACCGATGAAGTACGTTTTATCTGTAAAAATTGTGAAAGGATTGTTTTGAGTTTCGGTTAACTGTTGTTCATTTGGCTTTAAATATATTCTGTTAATATTTTGCTATAGTGCTGCTTCTTTTTTATACTTTTGTTAAGAAATTAATGTCTTTTGAAATTGCCTGGTTTATCATTAAAATTCGTAATTATTATAATATTAATTAATTATTTGTCTTGAAACCTATCAGGCCCTAAAATATTCACCGAACAACCAGGCCAAATTAGTCCACTTCAGTTGAACTTATTGAATATGTAAAATTCTGTGTTATAAAATGTTGTTTATATGTTTTTGAACCATGACGTCATCTTTAAGAACTATATATATATATATATATATATATATATATATATATATATATATTCCTTACGTCTTATTATTATTGGTTCTTTTTTTTGTTTCGTTATTGTTGACCCGTTTCAAAAAATGAAATAGTTTTACACTAAAAAATATCTCGAATTTCGTATCACATATTATTTACACACAAAACATAATTTTTTTTAATCTACATGTAAAAGAAAGGAACCAATAATATTGAGACGAAGGGAGTATAATATAAAATTAACAGAAAATTGGGACGAGTTTATTCGCCCGAGGTTCCTCTCCTTCCTCCTCTCCCACGTCTAATCCAACGTCTCCCGCCCAAGCGGACGTATCCAGAGTCCATTATGTAATTATTGAATCTATTCCCGATATATAATACTCCCTCCGTCCCACTTAAACGTTTCCTTTCTTTTGGACACGATTATTTAAGAGAAAGATATAAAATAGTTAAAGTGTTAAAAAGTAGGTAGGGTTCACACTTTTTGAAGGGTTAATTATTTCCTAAAGTGGAATGGGACATTTGTAATGGGACAACCCAAAAAAGAAAGTATGACATTTTAAATGGGACAGAGGGAGTAATAAGTAACGACATATATTTTATATGCCAATATAATTTATTGAACATATACAATGATACAAAGTGTTCAGTAATAATACGTTTAGGCAATAATTATCGTGTCTTAACTTGGCGTTATCTCTATGTTCAATTAATGTGCAATTACAAGTTCTAGTGCTCAAATAATTGAGGTTTTTGTCTCTCTCAAATTAGGCGAAGAGATTATTGTGAATAATTTGCATCCTATGTCATCTGAACTGCGCAACTATTTCAAGATGGTTGTTTTTTTTGGGGGGGAAATACACAATTTTAGCATAATAAATTGACTTTGTGACAATTTTATCCTAATCAATCAATAATACCTTAATCAAGCCTAATGAATTGATTTTGTGACAATTCTAACCTGGAAATGATTTTTCGGCATCGAAAATAACAAATAGCCCATAAATCATTTTCAACTACGTTTCTAACTTATGATTTTTATATGTCATTTTTCGATGCAGACTGTACTTTTTGATGCAAAAAATCATTTAGGAGCTAAAATTATCACAAAATCAATTAATTGGGCTTGATTGAGGTATTGCTGATTTATTAGGCTAAAATTATCACAAAGTCTATTTATCAAGTTAAAATTATGTATCCCCCCTTTTTTAATAGGTGAAGAGGAAGACACTAAGCCGTTATTTGAAGGTACACAATATTTTTATTTATTTTATATAATAATTTGCAAACTACATTCAAAAATATATATCGTACTAAAATTTTGTTCGACAAACTCAATTAATAATCAAGTTGTTAAAATTTGAACTTGCAAGCTTTTTGCCCATAAGGACCCGACACAGTAAGTCATGCCAAGGGAATAATATTATGATCATGTAAATATTCACTATCTTGAATTAGAGGCCGAGTTCAATGAAAACACAATGTTAAATCATAAATGTATATAAGTATTTGATTTGAACAAAAGTGGAAATATGGTATTAGTCCATTATAACTAACGTGCTCGACAAGTATTCCATTGAATCTAGTCTTGAATATATTGGAAATGTTTAAAAACAAAATGATTTTTATGTCAGTACAATTTAGGGAATAAGAAATACAATATTTGAGTAAAAATACATAAGCTCATGCTAGCTAGTTTTCTATATTGAAAATAGTAGACTGTTAATCCTAAAATTAAGGGTCTTTCACCACGACATTTAGGGGTGATTAAAAGGGTATTGGATATCGGTTATCACCGAACCGATGCCGATCAGTTATTGGTATCCAATAACCGATTAATTCGATTATTGGATCAGTATCGATTAGTGGTTTAAGATTAATTTCGGTTGTCGGGTATACCGATAATCGAATGGATATACATGAATAACCGAAATTATAATAATTATTAATTTATTATTATTATTATTATTAAATTAAAAATAAGTTTAATTAGATTCAAACAATAATAATAATATTTATTTATTATTATTATTAAATTAAAAATTAGCTTAATTAGTCAAATAAGTAAATAAAGAAATTTAATTTGGATAATTTCGGTTATCCAATAACTGAACTGACTAACCAATCGGTTAATTGGATAACCGATTAACCGATTGGTTTCGGTATCGGTTACTGAATTTGAAGAATTTCGGCTTCGATTAATCGAAACCGATCTAGTAAGCACCCCTAACAACATTTGTTGATAAATTTTTACTTTTAGTCATGCATGCAGATTTAATATTGGGCCTAAAACTAATGTTCAATTGTTGTAAAATTTTGTATCTTTTATATGTCGTCGATGCATGCAAAACAAGCCTAGTTCTATTTTTAAGATTTTTCTACGAAAAATAGGAATTCATGAACTTTGAAGAAGGGAGGGGAAAGGATTCAATCAATCACATAACTTGGGCTCCTAAAATATGGTGCCACGTGCTTTCTATTATTTTAAAAGACTAAATAAATTGACGTTAATTTCTGTGCAATCTTGAGTCACATAGAATCAAATTTGATCTTACCTAAATTTTAAAAATGACGTAGAATCAAAAGCCCAATTTCATTATTTAAAGCTTGGGTTGGTCATATGAGTGAGACCCATACTTAATTTTTAATTAATTAATTAATTAATATTAAATTAATTTAATAAATTTAAAATGTAAATTAATAAATCATAATTATGAATTAATAAATAATAATTTTGAATAATAAACTCTAATTTTTAATTAATAATCCTAATTGTGAATTAGTAAATCCTAATTTGATTAATAAATCCTAATTTTGAATTAATAATCCTAATTATGAATTAATAAACCCTAATTATGAATTAATAAATCTTAATTGTGAATTAATAAACCATAATTATGAATCAAAAATTCTAATTATGAATTAATAAATTATAATTAAAAATTAATAACTAAATTATAAATTGATAAAATCTAAATATCCTTACTCACCATAATCAATATATAATTATTTTACCAAAAAACAAGGGTGAACTCATAGAGAGGCGGAACTCACCCAAGCATGTCGTTGTTTTCATCCATTTTGACACAAATACAATTCATTTTCATATTGAATTAATTTATAGTTATTAATTATCAGTTAATGTCTTTTATGACGCATTCTCAAATTTCTCAGATGAAATACTTACTGATCAAGTAACCTAAAAGTAACTGCATTTTTATGTCGACCCAGATGGAAATATTATTAACTCGAGCATAATTTAAATTTTACTAAAAAATACAATGACATTGTCAATCTCAAAAGCGCTCAAATTAACTGAAATCGAATTTGTTTTCTGAGATAAATATGATCGGAACACTATTCAGAAAAATGTGCATGCATGTGACAAATAATTAAGTTACTGTCAATGCTTATTCTCTTTTCCTGCCTCCATCTAAAGTGGATAAAGCAGCCCATTACAGGTTTTATCAAGATAGATTTTTATTGTATATATAAAATGCATATGTGCATGAGATACTATTTTTGATTGCTTAGGTCAATACCATGAATATATATAATGCCTAAAATCTTATAAATATCTGAAACCTGCTGATTATGTGTACCAACAATAATGTAGTGCATCCCTAGAAAAAGTGAAATAAATATATAGTGCACTAATTTATTTAGGTAAGGATGCAAATTGAAAAAACTTTCTCGATTACCTAATTTTTGTCGCTTGAATATTATTTGAAAAGTACGTGCATTGGTCTCGTTTTAGGTGAAAAGAATCGCATTTATCATACTTGTTCCAAAAAGTGAAGCTCTCCCCTTAAGAGTCCCCACACTCCCAGTTCAATGAGAATGTGAGAAAGTAAATCACAGTGACTCAACGGTTAAGAAGCTAGGATGACTTTGTCGAGTGCCCACAAAGAGTCACCCTAAAAAGGGTGAAAATTCCACACTGCTGATGTTAGGACTCGATCCTTGGTACTTGTTCAAAATCTGCTAGCTCTTAACCAACTAAGCTAAGCTCATGAGACAACATTTTTTAATACTTTTCTTTGAGGTAGATGATCAACTAGTGGATTCGATTTGTTTATTTTGGTCAAGTCATAATTTTATTGGGCGTCTTGTTATACCTGAATTTGATTTTTCTAGTAATGTAAAAATTCGAAGAACATAAAATGTATTGATCGATATGATAACTGAAAAAATAAATTCTTAATATCTAACTTCAACAGTCTAACAACTTATGAAAACAACTATGCATACTACAAATTCTAAAAGGAAAGAGTCCCACTTAACTAGGATTATAAATGTAAAAATAAAAAGCTATTATTATTATTATTATTATTATTATTATTATTATTATTATTATTATTATTATTATTATGTCCTTAGTAATCTTGACAAAACACTAACAACTTACTAAATTTTTCTTATTGGGAAATGTATTCGAAAAATGATTGGAAGTCCAATAATGTCACCATCGTTAATTTCTGATTTGGTAGGTACGTAATTGGTAATGACCCTTGATCAATACAATTATGGAGATATTTCTTGGCCAATTAGAATATTAAATATATAAAACTAAGGAGACATATAGTCTAAGCCGTACATGCTTATGGAGATATTTCTTGGTAAATTAGAATATTACATATATATATAGGGTGTGCATGGACCTAATCGAAAAAACGATCGAACCGATCGGTTTGATCGATTCGATTCGTTTTTGAGGAAATCGGTTTTGGTTGGGTTCAAAATTTTAATTAAAATTGGTTTCGGTTCTACGTTTTAGATTCGTCGGTAATCGAACCGAATCGAAACTATTATTTTATATATTTATATATTTTATATAATAATTAATTAATATTTTAATTAAATAATTAGGATAAAAATATGTTTATTTAGAAAATATATATAAAATTTATATTTCGTCGGTTTTTGGTCCGATGAAACCGATCGATTTTTCGATTCGGTTTCGATCGGTCCGAAATTATAAATCGGTTCGGTTCGATTCAAAAAATTCTTCGGTTTTGAAAATTTGATCGGTCGGTCGAACCGACCGACCGATGCACACCCCATAAAACTAAGGAGACCTTATAGTCTAAGCCGTACGTGCTTATGGAGATATTTCTTGGTCAATTAGAATATTACTTTGAAATCCCTTCTATAATAGATACGATAAAGCTTTAACCCAAATTTTAAATGAAATTCGAGCAATATTTAGAATTGTAGCCATGTTAAATTTTGATGGTTAGATTGTGGATATTACATAATCAATAGTGTGTATTTCACTATAACCGTATTTACAATGCACGTAAATTTACGCAAAATGTGATAATATATACAAAAAATATGCATTATATCCTGGCTATGAACTATTAAGTTTGTTCTCTCTATCAAGCTCTTGAGGTTTATTGTAGGGTTGGGGAAACAGTTTTTGATTATCGGTTAATACTTAGAGGGTGTTTGGCCGAGCTTATAAGCTCTTTAAACAATTATAAAATTTAGGAGCTTATGTGTTGCAAAGTGTTTGGCAAAATAAGCTCCTAAACGAACTTATAAGTCGTGAAAATAGGCTCCAACAAATTATAGCTCCCATAAAAATAAGCTGCTCAAACTCAACTTATTTTTTGATAAACTTATAAGCAACCATGAATTTACCAAAATAACCTTATTATAGTTCGTTATTTCTTACATATACACTACCAACTTCATTTCTCGTCAACTTTATCTCTTTAACTCACGATTCTTTCTCTAACTTATAAGATCAATTATTCAAACACTTTAACAACTTATAAGTTCTTGAAACATTACCTCTTATAAGCTCTTGAAACATCTTATAAGCTCTTGGAGCTTATAAGCTCTTTAAAATAAGCTTAGCCAAACACCCCCTTAATCGAATTGAAACTATATCATATTCGGTTAATCGAACGCTGCATATTCAGTTTACGGTCCAGTTAGCGGTAAAATATTTTTATGTTTTTCGATTTTTCGATTATTAACCGTTCGGTTAATAATAAAAAAAAATAAAAATTCTATTTTTATTTTTATTTTTACAATTATGTTCTCATCATAAAAGATTAATAAATAAAAGTCGAGTCTTTATTTGTAGGTAAAATTCAATAGATTTACCAAAAAATAAAATAAGAGGTTTGTGTATAGTGAGCATGTGGCTTTTTCATTTTAGTGGCTAGAAAAATTATAATTAGTTGTGGTCGTAGGATATCACAACTTTAAATTATGTGCATGATAGGTTGAATAACTAATTAATATATGCAAGTATTTAAATAAATTATTTGAAGCCAATCGTATAAAACTAAAAATAAAGTAACAATTACTTTATCATAATTTAGTTTAATAGTAATTATATAATATTTAGACTATTTAATGTAGTTGCGTAGTTAAAACAAAAAATTATACGGTTTTTTTTTCATTTAATCAAAAATCGAATCATAATAACCGTTGCAGTTTTCGGTTAACTGAACTTAATAAACTGTTTGGTTTCGATTTTGAAATTTATAAAAAAATTGATTCGATTAACCGAAAAAATCGGTACAACTAATCGAACTTGAACTTTTTCCCAACCCTAGTTTATTGTGTATTTTAAAGCTTCAAGCTTTTGTTTCTGTTACATTGAATCCTTAAATTAATAATGTTTTTAACAATAATTCAGCACGTAATACACACATAAGTGGACATTGTCACTTATAAGTAGTTTTGCCATTATCAAATATTATAATGATATTAATGTGCGAATTATGTGCATATATTTGTAATAATTCGCTATTCATCCTCGAGCAGTTACAAAATAAAAGTTCAGTAGCTCAATTCAGCACAAAATAAATTTCGATACGACTCAAATTCAACAGACAAAAGCTTAGTTGAATTTAAATCATAATATTAATTCTAGTGAGATTATATGTTAATTACCACAATGCATCAAAATCATAATCAAAGTCTCGAGTTTTCAGACTTTGAACCAATCAATCGATTTTCACTTTGGAAAATGTGAAAAATAACCTTCATTGCAATTTTTGAAATTTCAATTAAATTTGCAAATATCAAGAAAAAGTTATATTTCAAATTTCAGTTAGCAGTGATAAAAATTCAAGATGTAATGCGTCGTGGCCAAATTCCTCAAACACTATGATTAACAACTTTTAAGTAGTCAATGTAGAACTTTTAATTTATAATTAATTTTTAAAGATAGCATTAAGCAAAATGTCCACTGAAATTGCCTAGAAATAAGCTAAATGGGAGAATTTGACCTACATAAAATAATTCCTTAAACAGGCATGATGATGATGATTATGTAAACTTAGATGAGCAGTATATTCAACTCTTCTGCAATAGAGTCCAACTTAAAAATATACTCTCTTGGTTCTTAATATTTGTTGTATTTGATTTTGATGACATATATTTTAATAAATGTAATAAGTGTAAAATGAGTGACGAATGAGACTCACATTATAAGATTTATTATGTCACTGATTTTCTATTTTACTAAAGATTTTGGAAACTTTCTATTTATATAGTTGTATCTATTTATATAGTTGTAAGTTATGTGGTTATATATGCATATGTATGGCAATAATCTGTCAGATGGCAGAGAGGTATCACAACCATTGAATGGCGGTCTGATTGTCACAGATCTGCAGAATAATAATCCATTGGAAGAGGGCAAGATCAGTGGAGATGATCAGAGTAGATAATATTATATAATCCAATAGTTATAATCAAATAATTAATTTCATTATTCACTAAAATTTGCATTTAGATCATTTTCGATATATTCACTAAAAGCTTGTATTTTCATTTTTGAAACATTAAATCCATAATTTTTCCTTTCACCTTTTTACTCTCACCATTGATTAATATATTCATTTATTATCTTCATGACCTACATTTTAATCTCACCATCCATTAATCTATTCATTTATTATCTCCACTATTTTATACTTGTTACAGTTTATTAAATCTCGTGCTACCAAAAATAATAGTCCATTCGTTTTTCTTTTGGGTCGTCCGCTATTGTTGGTCCGTTTAAAAAAAAAGAAACAATTTTATACTAAAAAGTATATGGAATTTCGTATCACACATTATTTTACACACAAAACACAATTCTCTTTAATCTATGTGCAAAAAAAAAAATCAATAATACTGGGACGGAGGGAAGTACAAACTTTTGATAGAAAAATTGAGTATTTTTTTCTTTTTAATTTTTTTAAAAAGACACAAATTGGTATTTGCCTCTTGAAATCTGCTGGGGACGTCAAAGTGAAATGCAAGTTGGAAAGGAATTTAGGAGTGGAAGACTTGGCGAATCGTGCCTTCAGTAATGGGACATCATATTCACTCATCATTTTAGTTATTACTTTAATTTATTTTTTCAAACACTATGCATGAATTTATAAGTTTTTAAATAGCTTACAAATTATTTTAAGAAGCTTATACGTTCAATCAAACACACAAATCTCTGCGGTTGGGTTGCCCCTAATTTTTGGACTTTCTTTTATGGCTCCTTGTTCTACTCAAAATTAAAAATTCAAATGTAATCAAATAAAAAATTGAATATGTCAATATTGAATATGAGTTATTCGTTTAATGCATCTTGATATGTTAGATGGCCTGAATGATTTTAAATTTTGGTTCGATTTTTATAGCCATAATTATTTATACCTTTTTAAAATTTAACAGGGATATTTAAATTTATAGACATTTTTCATTGATGCTTGATTCTTTTTTATTTGGGGTTAGGGTCGTGAGATTATTTCGGGATCAAGATTCTGATCCAAAACTCATATTTCAATGATGTGTTTGTAACCTTATTAGTATTTATAATTATAATTTCCATCAAATAGAAACAATGACTTTTGAAGAATCTAATAATAATGTCTAGTGAAATCGATTAAGCTACACTATGTTGAGAATATATATAGAGATAATAATAAGTATGATAATTCAAATGACGTCAATAGTACATGCTCGAAGAAAAACGACGAGTCAAAGAGAAATGTATTTATTTTCAGAGAAAATTTTATTCTTTGTACTTACAATTCTTGGCAATGTGTGAAAAGGATGACTCAAATGTGGTTATCATAAAAGTAGGGGTGTAATCGAATCGGTGATGTCAGAACCAATGTCTTCCAAGTTTGGTTTGTTTAATATCGAACCAAAGTATCGAGTATTTCGAGCTCACGAGCTTATTCGAGTTTTAATCGAACCCAAACAAACTTTTTAAATTTAGATATATGTTTAGAATATTGATTATTTTATTTTAAAATTAAATTATTTTATCCATAATAACACAATATATTTATTGATTTCTTATAACAAAGAAAAATAGCTAGAAATTTAACACAATAATTACTAATTATAGAAAGAAAATAATTGTATCTAGTTAATAATTTTATATTTTCAAAGTAAATCAGTAACGAACTTATTCACGAGCTAAAGAGCCGAATACTATCATGCTCAAGCTTGATTTGTTTAGCTAACGAGCTTCACTAAACAAACTCGAACGAGCTTTTATCAAGTCCGAATAACTCACGAATAATTTAACTCATTTACAACCCTACATAAAAGTACGTGAGTGATTACATTATATAAAATGAAAATGAGAATGATTTATAGACATTTGAAACGACATGTTGCATAAAGAGATAATGCCGAAAATTCCAGCCAATTTGAAGTGAATTGATCTTAACTAAGATGAAAAAATTCTAGAAAATATTGATCAAGAGCTTAATTTGACGCTACTTGGGCAATATCGACCAGAAGAATTTTGATTGAAGATGGATTAGCCCATAATTGAGCGTACCTTTTTTAACGAGCTCGTCTATTTCCGAGCCCAGACTTCTGCAGTCGTCGGTGTTGTGACCATACCCCTAGTGGTAGTCGCAATACATGTCCTTCGACTTTTTTTGGATCCTCCTTTCATAGGAGGTGGTTTTGGGAAGAGTTCAGTGTGGAGTTCGAATATCTCCGCCATTGACTTGAGCAGATTATTGCCAGGATTTGGCCGAGGTCCCAATCTGGACTCCATTGGGCCTTTTTTGATTCTATCGAAGGCACTTCGACGATCGGTGCCCTTTCCGATCATCCGCCTCTTCTTCTCGGCTTTCTGCTCGTCCCATATCTCCCTTTTTTTACGATCCGACTCGTCCCCTTTGACATAGTTATCCACCAGGGTCCAAAGGCTACTCGCCGTCTTCGGCTTCTCCCTGGTGATTTCTTTGTTCAGTGCGCCAGGTCGGATCCCGTTTTTGAACGCATTGATGATGTAGAGATCGTTACTATCATCGATCTTGAGGGATTCCTTGATAAACCGTGAGACGAAATTTGACATCGTCTCGTCTCGTCCTTGGCGGATGGTGAGCAGGTCGGATGATGGTTGCTGAGGTGGCATCTTTTGGTAGAAACGCCACTTGAACTGATCCATGAGATCTCTGAAGCTGTGTATGCTGTTCTGGCGAAGTGAGGTGAACCATCGTCGTGCGTTGGAGACCAGCACCTCGGAGAAGATCTTGAGCATGTGAAAATCTTCAATTCCTTGATTTGTCATGTTAGTAGTATAGGTAAAAAGGAAATCAGAGTGATCTCCGAGGCTATCGTGGCGGCGATGTTGGGTGCCCGATATCGTTGCGGCGCGTGTATCCGTGGATTTCCCTTGAGAAATGGGAGATAATCCGTCCGTACCGATCGAATCCTGGGAGTTCGTGCCATCCCTCTCAGGAGGGGTGGGAGACCGATAGCGACGTCTATCGTCTCTTTGATGAGTGGATCGACTCCGTCTTTCCTCTCTTCGGTCCCGTTCGGCCTCGCGGGCGTGTCTTGGTGACTGACTTTGGTAGTTGTACCGAGGTGACCGACTTCGTGGATGTTGCCGGGGTGAATGGTTAGGGACGGCTAGCCGAGGTGATCGACGAGTAGGATGCCGAGGTGAACGTTCTCGGCTATATCGCCGAAGTGGACGCTCTCGGCTATCTCGTCGAGGTGAACGTTCTCGGTCATTTCGGAGAGGTGAACGACCTCGGGCACCCGTGATTGCCAATCCGAGCGTTCTTGAGGTTCCCGCTCCGTTTGTCATTTGGCTCAAGAAGCTTTGAAATTGACCGATGTTGGCGTTGAGGAATTCGGACACGGCTCTGCCAAGGACCTCATGAGATTGGTGAACCGCCTGTTCACCGGTGTTGAGGTCGACTTCTCCTTCTCCGATAGGACAGCGGTCCTGAGAGTGTATATGTATGTTTTCTATGTAACCCTCAGGTGTATTGTTGCTATCGGCAACAAGACCTCTTTTCCCCGTATTGCGTGCCGTTGCCAAGACCTCCGTGGCGCTAATGGTTGCACGAGTCCTTGCCATTGATTTTGTGTAGAAAACGAAGCTTTTTGTTCAGTTTTCCCACAGACGGCGCCAATGATAAATCTTGTGTGTGCGAGATTTATGAAAACAGTAAAGAACACGAGAGGCTTTTACATGGTTCGATCAAAAGAAAGATTTACATCTACGGATGAGTGATTCCTCAATACTTTCACTATAAGCGATTACAATGAGTGTATCTAAAAGCTCGAGTATTCAAATAGTTGCTAACCCTTCTATCTTCAACCTAACCTCTATTTATACATATCGTGGATCACTACAGATTATTATGTGTTCCGATCTCAGAAGATATATTCGATCCTTGAATATCTCCTTCAATATCTCTTCCTATATTCGATTTTGAATAGGGTTTAGATATCAGGCCTTGGGCCGAATCGCGTAGGCCGTCTATTAGGTCAGGGCCAGTTCACTTGGGCCTGCTATTGGGCTTGAGCGGTTAGGCCATATCCCATCAATACTCTAATTACTTAGAATTAGTCGTGGATCCATTTGGTGTTTGAGAGGGCTCGAAAATTATGATATCATTGGCATTTTATGTGAATTATTGTGTAAAACTCCCATCACCGAACCGAATCAAATTGACTTTTCAAACTTAAAATATAAAAAGGTTATTAGCGTATAAATACATCATTTTTGGATCAATTTTAATTTTTTCACGAACTTTAAAATTATCACAAAATACACAAACTTAATGACTTTGGTGTTTTTATCACGATTTCAAATTCAGGCCAAATTAGATCGATTTGACATTTCGTAAATTTACTATAGACTAAGCGGTTAGTGTATAAGCGACGTCAGAGAGAGGACATAAAACATTGTCGCTCCATCAAAATAAATCAGTTTTTTGATTTCTAGGATTCATCGTGTCAACCTTCATTACAAAAATCAAGTCTTCTCGTTTGTTTGATCGTCTGGTTCTAGTTGGGATCAAAACAATCGATATCATTTCTCTACGATGTTGTTTATATCACTGACCATTTTTTCTATGATAAATTTTTGAGATAATAAGTCAGATTTAATTTAAGGGCCCAAAGTTGGTGTATTATACCCCAATAACCCTAAAAAATTTACAATCATTACTACCGATATTTTTGCTTATGTCCAGTTTACTCACAAAATAGGGAATTGCATAGAAAAATTTGTAAATCATACTTGGTAAAATTTAATTTTGCATTATTTTCTAAACAAATTATTTTCCATTTTAGTAGTATTTCTAAACAATATTTTCTTTCTTCACGTAATTGACTCATATGTCAAACTTAAAATTTTTTGGTACCTCACATTATCAAATAAAATAGTTTCTTAGCGACGTGCATTACTCGACACTCAAATCAAACTAATTTGTATTTTTGTTCCTATTCACAAAAGTTGCCAATATTCTTTTTTCTCGCTGATCCAATAAATTATTAGTTACTTGCTCGAAATGTGTAAATTAATATTATTATATATTGAAGATGGACAATTGAACAAGAATGATTTGGATGTATTTAATAAACCAGTAATATGTAAACTTGGTGCTCAACTTTTCATTTTGTCATTCTCACAATTACAGTTGTTAAAATGAAATTTTCCCCATTCACTAAGTAATTTTTGTAAGTGGATCTTTAAATACTTTAACTGTATGTTGATGTAATAATACACATGGACACGCACAAAGTTGAATATTAATTCGTGTGTGTTGGTTTAGTGATAGAATGGTTAATGTTTGAGGTCAAAGGTTTTGGGTTCGAGTCCACCGTGACGCAGCCTTTAAATTTCTGCATTAAATTGACCAAAAAAGTTGAATATTAATTCATTATATAATTCATAAAAAAAAATTGGAGTGTTCGGATTTTATATAAATTGGTATTTAGTTTCATATTCTAACATATTGACATAGACATGTTAATTGGTAGAATATAGAGCAAAGATTAAACTAATATACACATGATCCCATGTGTATCACAACAATTTGAAGTTTGAGACAAGAAGTTAAAAATATCAAATTGAAATTAATACATAGTTTAATCAAGTGGAAACTTTGAATTACTTATATCAATTTTATATTTATCTTATGATTCAAAATAAAAATATTCATCCAAATGCAAACGGCCCTATATATATGTGTCCAAAGTTGCAAAAGCTTTTCATATTTTCTTGATTACATTCTTACTTGTAGCATTCATATTGCCAAAATTTCTTGAAATTCTTGTTCAAAATTCATATCCATAAATCAATTTTGTTCAAAGAATTCAGATCGCAAGAGAAGAAATTGATTTTTACCCTACGGGCTTAGCTCGATTAGTTAAGAGTTAACAGATTAGGAACAATGATCAATGCTTGAGTCATGCTTGTTATGATGTGGGAGTTTCATCATTTTAGGGTTGTTCCTCAGAGACTAGGTAAAGTCATCATAACTTCTTAATCGCTGAGTCACCTTGATTTACCACATTATATTCTTATGGGACTGGGATGTGGGGCTACCGGAAGGAGAGCTTCCCTTTTTGGAACAAAGAAACTGATTGTATTTTATTTTCATATAATATCTCATATTTCACTTTAAAATATACATATTGTGTACATTTGTAATATATGATAATTGATGCAAGTAGTATATATTAATTACAAGTCATAAAACACGAGAAGGGCCCTTCTTAGCATCCTGGATTTGTAAACATATTTTTGATTTACGGTATTAAAATAAATATATGCCAAAAATCTAAGAGAAAAAATAAACAGATAAAAGACATTCAAATGCACTTAATTTCAAAGGGGAAATTTTCTAGTAAAGCTTTTAGACAATAGAAGTGTTTTTAGTTATTTTAATTTGAATTTAATTAGTTCTTTAGTTAAAGTTACAAAAATACTTTTAGTAAACTACATATCACGCGACCGATTTATGGCATTACCCAATCACGTGACATTCTTGCGCATGATATGATTGATGCACGAGATTGTGTACAAGGTCGATCTTAATAAATAATGGGTTGAGGCAAAACAACGAAAGTTGATCTTTATTTACCATAAAGACATAAGTTAATATATTTTTAAGAAGGCATAATATACCATTTATATAAAATAAAAGAAATTTATCCAAATTTTGCTATAGCTCCAAATCTAAAACCAATTAATATATATACAACATTAGAATTGAACAAGTAAGCAAACAAATCACTTTATATTAACAAACTTTTTATATGTACCTTGTAAGATGATTCAAATGATTGTATTCTGCCTTATAAGAACAAAATTGAAAGATTCATGAGCATACAAACCGATTTGGTTCGATACAACAGAATTATAAGAATAGGGAAATTGCTCTTACATTTTAACTTTGATAATCGGTATTCAAGATGGAGAATAAGAGAAATATGATTACTTCTATTTATATTTGTGATTCATAGTACTAAATTATTTTTTGGGAATTGTTTATTGGGCGGCAGCCTTGTTTGAAGTTAAAGATGAAACTAGAATTCATAAGATGCAATTTTGAACTGATGCATAATTCTAATTTTATTTTATTTTTTTATATATATACAATGGATCAAAAGTTTGGACCACTAAAAATTTGTAACAAAACAGCATCGGTTGGACGCTAGCTGATGTATAAATCTTTTTTTTATTTGTTTTTTACAATGGCCTTTCCCCCCAAAAAATTTGTCCCCCAAATTTGGATAATTGAATAAATTCTTTTTTTTAAATATTTATATTATTATAGAGAATATAAAAAAATTGGACCCTCTAAAATGATGGGTACTAATGGTTGCACATACGGCCTGCTCAGGAACGGGCCCTGATTGTGTCACGATCAACTGTACAATAATAGTACGGAATTCATAACATGATTGTATCATGACCATTATTTTTTCTTTTTTCCGATAATACGATTGCATTTAACTAAAAGTATCATAACATTACACAATCACGATTCACGTCAACATAAACCTCAAGTAGTTCGTGAGTTGAATACGTCGAATAGAATTCTCAAAAATCTTCTTCAACAAACTTGATTTTTTCATAGATATTAATCTTCATAACTAGAAATTTATTGATGCAAAGAGAGGAGGAATTGGAAAATAAAAAATGATACATTATGTTAAATCTTGATGAATATTGTATTCATATTTGAATCTATACACTTTCACATACAGGTATAATTTCAAATGTGCAAACAAATGTTTATCACTACAAAAAAACAGTCGATCAGCGACGGAAAATTCCGTCGCAAACCCTGTCTGATCCGTCGCTAAAATGGATTAGCGACGGATTAGCGACGGAATTTGGGGGTCGTTGGAAACCTGGTTGGTAAACGTTTAGCGACGGAATTATGTCCGTCGCTAAAAATAGCGACGATTAACGACGAAAATTGGCCGCTAATCTGCGACCCAAGAACGGCCGTGCGATATAAATACCGTCGTTAACGCGGCTAATCCGTCAGAAGTTAGCGACGGATTAACGACACACTTATTCCGTAGCTAAAACGTCCGCCTCTAATCCGCCGTTATTCGACTCTAATCCGTCTCGATCCGTCAGCTAATTAGCGACTAATAAAGTCCGTCGCTAAATTTATAGTTTTTTTCTATTGCGTAAAAATATTCCGTCAGAACCGTCGTAGAATCGTTTCTAGTCCGTCGCAAGTCCGCCGCAATTTATCGTTGGTTCGCTTATTTCACGTTGTTAATCCGCCTCTAAACCGCCTCTAAACCGCCTTAATTCCGCCGCTAATCCGTCGCTATATTACAGCCGCACGACTTCAATTTCGATTTTTGATACCAAACCTGTTTTCAAACAACCAACCCAAACAAATATACAAACAACCAATTCCATCCAATTCGATCTATTCAATCCAACCAAACAAACCAATTCCAACCTCCAACCAATTCCATCCATACAATACAAACTATGAAAACAAACCAATTCAATCCATATAATACAAACTATCGAAATAAACCAATTCATCTCGACAAGAAGCCATTCCAATCCAAACAAAGCATTTCAATCCAAAATACAAGAATATCCAAACAATCCCATAAAAACAATTCTAAATCATGCGATAAGTTAACAAATTCATAATACAACCGAATATGACGGTGAGGAAACGGAGCTCATATCACGAGGGTGGGGAAACGGAGGCGGCCATGAAGCGCTCTAGGGCTCTCGCCGAGCGCGGCACTGAGCTGAATCTGTTCTTGCACGCTATCTCGCTCTCTCGGCTTGCATTCGGCCTCAGATGCCGAGCGCTGCCGCCACCGGTAATCGGGCCTCGGATCTAATATCGTTGTTGATAAGCGGTGGGATCAGCAGTGGGCACTCTCCACCGAACGAGACGACGCTCGCTCTGCATGTATGCCCGTGATAGAGAACCAGCTCAAACATCCTATTCTTTTCTTTGAGGAGCTCCAAGGACATTTTTGAGAATTTGAGTCCTATCTCGCGCTGCCTCATCACTCCCCCGATTGGCTCAACTGGGTCACCTGTTCTCAACGCCTCTGTAATATAATTTCATACAATTATTATTTAATTAAATGCTCGTTGTTGCGCTAACGAATATACTTACCGCGATACTCCGAGCTTTCCGTCTCAGTATAGCTCCGTCGTCGGTGGCATGATACTTCCGAATACATCCCATCGACATCTTCTACGGCCACTCCACGCCTCTCGCCTATAAATAAGTCAAACAAATTAAATAATTAATAAGTATCACGATTCTTAAATAAATTTACTATATCTAAAACTTCAAAGTATTTTACAATCTCTCGCGATACTCGAGTGCGGGCGTGAGCCACCCCGATGCTTGACTATCCCAACCCTCGCCATCCGGCTCGGACATCCTGTTGTTGCGGGCCTTGCCGCCTTCTCTTGGACGCCCCGTCCGAGCCCAATATGCCTTCCAATTATCCCAATCTCGCTCGGGGATAAATGGAGGTGGGTTAGGCGAGTCCTTCGCCGCTTGATCTTGTGAACAAGATCTTTATAGCGCTCGCTGCCTTTGCGCACCAAGAGGAATAGACAGGCATCATCCATCGTATCATCCCAATAAAAATATTTTCGCAAAAATATATGATTACAATATGCAAATTAAGGTCAAATCATAAATTACTTGTATAAACAACACGAACCTTGAATTGATCGAAATAAATCTGCTTGAACTCTTGGGGTACCAATTTCCAATTGAAGCCGTTGTGATTCATGAATCTACGGAATGACTCCGTAATCACGCGGGCTATATCATTGCTCGGACACAAAATGCTTCAATTTATAGGAAATAAAGACATCAGAATGCTACAATTTATTTAAACTGAGACATACAAGAGATAACGTCATACCCATTCACAATGGCTATCTTCTTCATCCCCTCTCTAGATGGCACTCCACTACTGCTCGAGGGGGCGGGACTGTGAGAGAGTGCCTCCATGCCTTCTTCTAGGCTGGCGGGTGAAGGCGACGGCGTGTATGACCCTGAGTGCCTCCTACGTGATGACATCTGCAAACAAATGTAAAAAATACTGTATTAAAAATTCACAAATAATACATATCATAACGTTTTGTGTGCATACTAGAAAATAAAACGTTTCTTGTGCATACTAGTGACAATTATCGTCGTCTTCATCATAACGTTTTGTGTGCATACTAAAAAATGCTATAAATTCACAAATAATGCATATCATAATGTTTTGTGTGCATACAAAAAAATGCTATAAATTCAAACCCTATTCATCGTCGTCGTCATCATCATCATCCAATGTATGATTATCTTCTGACTCTGACAATTCAACTTCATCATCCTCATTATCAGATGTCTCTTCAATGTTTATGAGTGTACCATCAGGATGAACTAGTGTCGTGTCCTCATCCACAACGACATTAGTAATCGAACCTAATGCATCCTCTTGAAAAGGGGAAGGTACTATCGATGCAGAACTCTCATCTGAAACTTCCACATTAGATCGAGCTTTAATTTTGCATACTTCCCACCACTCTTTCATAGATTGTTTTAAACTTGGATATGCACAATAGTATACTTGAATGGCTTGATTGGCGAGGATAAACGGTTCGAACTTGTTATATCTTCTGGTATGATTTACCGAAACCAACTTGTACTCGGAATGAATTGATAACCCCAATCGTGAAGGATCAAACCACTCGCATCTAAACAATGTTGTGGTCTTCGTTGGTAGCCCAGGATATTCCAACTCACAAACCTCTAATAATCGCCCATAAAAATCGAGTTCTTCGTTGGTACCATAAGTTTCACCTTTAATGCACACTCCACTATTCATAGTTGATCTTTGTGACCCATGTTCTAATGTGTGAAATTTGTAACCATTTATATAATACCACAGGCACGTCTTAATTAGATTTGAAGGCCCTTTGGCAAGAGACAATATGAACGGATTCACAATGTTGTTAGTATGATCTTTGACCTATTATTAGTAAAAAACTATTAGAATGACTAAACGTACATATTAAATATTTTCTACTAATAATCATCAGAACACTCACATATGCCTCAAACCAAAACGGGAAGTCTCTTTTAATCGACCTTTGAATATCAGAGCTAGAGATCAGTGGATTTGATCTTTTCACATCTTCGGTGAATAAACTACATCAACATATATTTACGAGCCTAGTTAATAATAACAATAATAATAATAATGTGGAATGAATTCTAAGAAAAACACGACACTTACGCCATGTAAATGTCTGCAACTTCAACACAGTTGAGCAACACGTATAAACGAGCAGCATCATATTCTCTACTATCCAAATATCTCGTTGACATATTTCCAAAAGGTCTGCCATCTTGCTTGAAGATTTGAAGCATATCTGGATAGTCTTCGTGCCTAATCTCCGCCGACCATGATGCAAATCTCGAACTTCGTTCTTACGTGATCATCAAAATAATACGAGCAAAATGTCGATGCTTCTTCTACTAAGTAAGCATTGCGATAGAACCTCAACCACGGCTTTATTTCGACGTTGTTCTTCAACTTACGTAGTATCTACAAAATTTAGAACGTTGTTCTTCAATTTATATATATATATATATGTGATAATGTCTGAGCGGTACCTTTCAAATGGATACATCCATCGGTATTGAGCAGGCCTCGCAATACGGGCTTCATCACTAGATGAACCGGAAGATGTTCCATGGAGTCGAAGAAACTAGGGAAAAATGCGCTCAAGCTTGCATAAAATCATCGGAATATTTTCTTGGAGCCCGCGGATCATCGAGCCCTATGTTTCGAGAAGTTAAATCTTTGAAGAATAAAGATAATTACATTACTGACTTTCCAAACATTGGGTGGGAGAAGTTCGCGAAATGCAATCGGTAGAATTCGCTGCATGAAAATGTGACAGTCATGACTCTTCATCCCAAACATCTTCAGTTTTGTCATGTCTACACATCTACCCATGTTCGAAACGTACCCATCTAGAAATCTTAAACCTCTTACCCACTCACATAAGACTTTTTTCTCACGATTGTCAAGTGTATAAGAAGCCTTTGGATATTTTCCTGTTGATTCATTCATCGTCAACTCTGGTCTGTAGCAGTATAAATTAAGTTCTTCTCTAGATTTGCTCGTATCTTTTGTCTTCCCTTGGACATTCATGACTGTGTTGAAGACATTATCGAACACATTCTTCTCTATGTGCATGACATCCAAATTATGCCGAATCAAAAGAGAACTCCAGGAAGGTAGATCCCAGAAAAAATACTTCTTTTCTTCCATCCAGTTCCAAACTGTTTGGATATTCTGCTATTTATTTCATCACTGCCAATCTCTATTACGGAGACTAGTCCCATACCCATAATTAGTGATGTAAGCTCATCTCCGATCGCTTCGGTGGATCGTTAGTAATCTTGTGTTGTTTTCGAAACCTCTTGATCCTTCGAAATGGGTGATTAGGAGCTAGAAATTTCGATGGTTATCAAACCATGACCGCTACCACTTTTAGCTAAAGTAAAAGCATCGGTATACTCCATGCGGTCGGACAAGCTAATCTTCCGGTGTACTCCATCCGGACAACATAGAGTATGCAGGAAGTCACTAATTGTCCAAAGTAATGCAACGTGCATTTGAAAATTTCGCTCAACGATACATCATAAGTAAGAACGCCGTCATCCCACAAATCTATTAACTCGCTATCAATGGTTGCAAGAACACATCAATCTTCTCCTTCGGATTCGCGGTCCGGGCACTAAGATCGAAGAAACATGTATTGCTCCTTCATACACAGCCACGGGGAAGATTATAAGGGTCGATATAACGGGCCATGATGAATATTGCTTTCGATTGACCGAATGGTGAAAACCGTCCGTTGAGAGTCCCAATCGCACGTTACAATTTCGATGCAAATAAGGAAACTTCGTGTTCAAATGTTTCCATGCAATTGAGTCCGCGGATGACGATGACCCCATCATCGACCGACGATGCATGCCAACGCATATTTTCCATTGTAGCATTGGATGCATATAATCTCGTAGTCGAGGAGTTAGAGGAAAATAATACATCTTTTATATGCTACTTGTGCTTTCCGTCGACTTCCACCACTCGAGTATTGCTCTTGAAAGCGAGGATGGTTACGAATTGCTGCTCGTCGATTCGTAATCTTCGCGCGTGATAAATCATGCAATTAAATGGACAACAATCAATTTTGTGTACAGCAACCCCATGCCACGCAACAATCTCTTCGTCTTTGTAGAAGTCATCGAGCACGCAATTTCCATCTGGATGCGACTCTTTCATCGATTCGATATTTGATCAAAACCCTTCTCGATAATGTTGTTCTCTCGCTTTCCAACTCGGAAGTCGAGCCACAAATGATAATTGTGTATGATCCGAGCAACCCGCCACAAAGGTTTATCGGCAAAGATTCAACATATCGTAAAATTTTTGCATCGAATTTGGCTCCTCTTCGATCTCGACAAATTGGAACTGTGGACCAGCAGCATCCACTACCATCGTATGATACGTATTTGGTTGACGGTTAACATCTGAATCCACAACATTGTGCCTACTTGTGGTTGTCTCTCCTGAAATATCCATGTGTGATAATTTGGAATAAATCCAAATTTTGATAAGTGATATCGCACGATATCTTTCTTCCGATAAGGTATATTCTTACACTTCTTACACGGACACTTGATTTTCTCTCCATCCGCGAATAAAAGCGAGCACTAGCGAATTCAATAAAACTTTCAAGTCCATCTCGAAATTCAATATTTAATCCACCAACCGAACTAAACCTCTTATACATCCACTCACGATTGTCATTCATTCTTCAAGCTCCTAATTATAAATAATTAATTAAATATGTTCAACATAAGTTGTACAATATAAACTAATTATACACTCATAACTTAGGAATATGTTAATTCATCTATAAGTAGTTTCTTGTGATGACATCCTCATACAAGGACATATATGGACCACACTCATTTAGAAAATGTGATCACACTTAATTATTAAATAATTATGAAATATGAAATTTATTATGGTGGTGGGTTGTGGGCTAAGATTTTGAGATTGGATTACGACGTTTAAGGGAAGAATAAGGAGATGGGTTTGTTTTATTTAAAAATGGAGATGGGTTTGGGTTATTAATTCATAAAATTTCAATTCAACCAAACTCATCCAAATTTCACCAATTCATCACCATATGCATAATTATACACTTAACAACTCAAAACATCTCACGAAATGATGAATTTATCATCCCAATTCACATCCAAGTTAAACATATTCACACCAAGCTTATCAATTTCTATAAACATTTTTATCAAACACCACATATGCGCATGGTTAACTCACTAAACGATGAATTTATCATCCCAATTCACATCCAAACTTATCAATTTCACAAGCCCAAATCACAAGACTAACATTCAATGCATCATTTTCACTATCAATTCGATAAACTCAATTCAATTTTCACTATCAATTCAATCCATCATATATAATATTTTCACTATCAATTCAATATCATATATAATATTTTCACTATCAATTCAATACATCATATAATAATTTTAACTATCAATTCAATATATATAACAAATATATAACAAAATAAAAAACCAAACAAACCAACCCGACTGATGACGACGGCGGTGGCAGCGGCATGGGGTGGGGCGGACGGGCAGGGCGGCGGCGGTGGCGGCGGCAGGGTTGGGGGGCGTGGTGTAGGGGGGTGGGGATGGGGCATGGTGTGGGGTGAGGCTGTGGTGTGGGGTGGGGCATCTTGTGGTGTGGCGGTGGGGCGGTGGGGTGGGTGGGGGGCGGTGGGGTGAAGGCGGCGGCAGGGGTGGAGGTGGGTGTGGGCGGCAGGGGGGTGGGGTGGGGCGGCGGGTGAGGTGGGAGTCGGTGGTGGGCGGCAGCGGCAGGAGGAGGCGGTGGTGAGCACGACAGGCGGCGGGGGTCTGCTGGTGGGGTTGGGGAGGAGGTTCAATTTCGATATGAAATTGGGAAGGAAGGCCCGTCGTAATTAAACTTTTAGCGGCGGATTAGCGGCGGAATGATCCGTCGTTATATTTAAAACCTCAGAACGACGGACTAATGAATTTAACGACGGTATAAGTTTAACGACGGAAACATATCCGTCGTTAATTTACGTACATAATATAAAAAAATCAAAAACACTTTAATTTAACGACGGACTACATTCCGTCGTTAATTAGCGACTACATTAGGACGGATATTCCGTCGCTAAAATTTTTGGGAATAAAAAAATTCAAAATTAAAATTAACGACGGATTTTGTCCGTCGTTAAATTAAATTAAAAAAAAAACTAAAAAAATCCGCTTATTTTACGACGGATTAGCGATGGAATTTTATCCAATTTAAAAAATAACAAAAATTTAAATTTAACGGCGAGATAGTGTCCGTCGTTAAATTTAACGACGAAGAGACGGAAATTCGTCGTTAATACTTCGAGAAATCCCGCCATGTTACGCCTCTGATCCGTCGCAAAAAAAATTCCTCTTTATTCCGTCTCTAATCCGTCGCTGATTCACGACCCGCATTTCGGCCGTCGCTAATCCGTCGCGGATCGACTGTATTTTTGTAGTGTATGTTGAAATGGAAAAAAAAAAGAATTTTGGATTTCTAAACATAAAGATAAAATCTAATTTCGTATCTTAATTGCAAAACGGAAATGCTTATATCATGTTTAATAACTATAAAGAATAAACTATTAACCCATATTAAAATGCAAAAGAAAACAATATAGTACTCCATCCGTCCCAATATTTATGACCCATTTCTTTTTTGTATATAGATTAAGTAGAATTGTTTTTTGTATGTAAAATAGTGTATGGTACGAAATTCGAAGCATTTATAGTGTAAAAATTGTTTCATTTTGAAAAACGAATCAACTTAATGGGACAGTCCAAAAAAGAAAACGAATCTACAATAATGGGACGGATCGGATCGAGTATATTATAAAATTGCGTTACTTTCACAATCACATCCCACCCCACACCCACCCCATCTACAGTAGCTATACATATACGTATATATACACTTCACCCGCACTCGTCATCTTCATTCACATTCCTTCCACACACAAACACCAGAGCACAACCAAATCCAGAGGAGAAAGAGAGAGAGAGAATGATAAGAGATAATGGAAACCCATTCCTCCTCTTTCTCCACCTTCAATTCCTACCTCCGCGCCTCTCTGACACCCCCGCCGCCTCTCCCGCCGCGCCTGCTCCGTCTCCACCTCCTTCGAGGAGACCAGACAGGCCCGCTGCCGCTCCGGCTCCAACATGCGCCGCAGCCTCCGCTGGCACGACCTGATCGGCTTCGGCGTCGGAGGCATGGTCGGCGCCGGCGTCTTCGTCACCTCCGGCAGCGCTAGCCGCCTCCGCGCCGGCCCCGCTGTCTTCCTCTCCTACGCCATTGCCGGCCTCTGCGCTCTCCTCTCCGCCTTCTGCTACACGGAGTTCGCCGTCGAGATGCCCGTCGCCGGCGGCGCCTTCAGCTACATCCGCGTTACCTTCGGGGAGTTCATGGCCTTCGTCACCGGCGCCAACCTCATCATCGACTACGTCCTCTCCAATGCCGCCGTTGCCCGCGGCTTCACCGGCTACCTTGGCACCGCCCTCGGCCTCCCGCCACACGCCAACCTCAGATTCACCGTCCACGCCCTGCCGGAAGGCTACAACGAGATGGACCTCATCGCCGTCGCCCTCGTCCTCCTCCTCACCATCGTCATCTGCTACAGGTTCAATCAAATTATATATATATATATATATATATATATATATATATATATATATATGGGATGGTTAACGTGAGAACCGTTTTATTGTGAACCAAAAGCGATGAATTCACGGTGAAAGTTGATGAATCCATTGGGAAAATTAATGAATCCAAAAATAGAATTTTCGTCCCTCATGAAAAATTCAAATTTCGAATTCGTTAACTTTCTCAACGGATTCATCAACTTTCATAACTAAATCATTTGGTTCTAGCTTTTAGGATAAGAATAGAACTAAACTATATATATATATATATATATATATATATATATATATAATTTGGCAATATCTATCGACTATATTATAAGACAAAGTTGCTGTAAGTATGCGTGGGGACACATGCCCGATTCGGATTTATTAGTCCCAATTAGAATGTGATCGCACATGTGAGGATATCTTTATGGGAGACCACTTGGTAGTATAAATGTCATACCTGATGAACTATATCTTGATTGCTCGTGTTTTTTGCAGTACGAGGGAGAGCTCGTGGCTGAACATGGTGCTGACGGTGCTGCACATTTTGTTCATAGTGTTCGTGATTGTGGTGGGGTTTTGGAGGAGATTTGAAGAATTTCACCCGACCCGTAACCCAGAAAATGCGGGCGGTTATTCCCGTTCGGAGCCTCCGGCGTGTTCAACGGTGCGACGATGGTGTACATCAGCTACATTGGGTACGACGCCGTTTCCACCATGGCGGAAGAGGTCAAGAATCCGGCGAAAAATATTCCCATCGGTTTGTCGGGCTCCGTGATTCTCGTAACGGTTCTCTACTGTTTGATGGCCGCTTCAATGTCCGCGCTCCTCCCTTATGACATGGTAACGTACACCTCTCGAGTCTCGGTGTGCGTGGTGCCACTCCCTAATGCTTTGCCTTTTACAGGGCACAAAGTAATGTATTTCACCAAGTGTAGCATTTGCGTCAGTCTAACTGATCAATTGGGTAAAAATTTGTTGGTGGCAGATTGATGCGGAGGCCCCGTTTTCGGGGGCCTTTGAGGTGGGGGCAGCGGGGTGGCGGTGGGCGGCGAACATGATCGGGGCAGGGGCGAGCATGGGGATCGTGACGTCGCTGCTGGTGGCGATGCTGGGGCAAGCGCGGTACATGTGCGTCATCGGGCGGTCGTGCGTGGTCCCCGCGTGGTTCGCGCGGGTCCACCCGGCCACGTCGACACCTCTCAACGCCTCCGCATTCCTTGGTACGCCGGTATCTCATCATTTTGAACACCCCCACCCAGCCTAGCCACTTTGGGCAACTTATGCATAAAAAATTCCCTTTTTCGAGAAAAAAATGGGGCTTCACTTTGCACATGAACATCCGTGTACTTTGTAGCTTATAGTTTTTTGGAATTGGACGGAATAGAATAGAGCTTCAACGTGTGGTCCTAGCTTTTGAAGTCACATCATTTAGATTCGGGGGTGTTTGAGGTGACATGTGTGTATTATTATTTCAAACGAGCGTAATTTTTAGAGTCGGGATATAACTTAGTGATTATTCCATATGAGTCGTTGTAGTTCTCTTTATAACTATTAACATTTTTAAAAGTAATACTTGGATCATATATGATTTATGATGGGACAAACATGTTTACTAGCAGACCAGTGATAAAATGATTATTGTTGTTTGTTTATGAGAATTGATCAATTATTGTCTTGGTTAAAAAGGGTATGATTTATCATGAGAGCTCTGTTTTTAATTTGTGGGTCCTATGTTTAATGCAAAGAATGTGATAATTTGTGTATAGTTGGAGAGATTTGAGGATAATAATAATGCAAAAGGAAAATATCTAGTTCAATAATCCATACTATCACCACATGTAAACCAATTTATAGTGAAGAAGCAATAGTTATTTGGGTAGATTTTACTTTTTGCTGTAAATAGAGAGAAGTTAAGAATAAAAGAGAATAATAATGAGTCTATTTATTATGAGGACTAAAGACCATTATTTATAATGATAAAAAAAATTTAGGAGTTTACTTGGTCGTCACTCAATATATGATGAATATTTTATAAATATATATCTACAATACTCGCATTTGAATGACCAATCCTAAAAATGTGCTGCCTCTTTTAAAATCTTTAAAATATTCATCAATATATGATGAATATTTTATAAAGATATAGCTATGGTGCTCTAGCTATATCTTAGGCCACACCTAAATTATATATTCCAACATCATCTTGTTTTGGCTATGGAAACAAGAAAAAAGATGCTTCATTTCGTTATTTATTATCTAATCCATGAACTGTTTTACCTCCAATAGTTCTTGTTTTCAATTTTTCTTATTGGTTTTCGATGTTTTATACTTAGGAATCTTCACTGCAGCAATAGCAATGTTCACTGACCTAAAATACTGATAAACCTCGTCTCAATCGGCTCCCTCTTCGTGTTCTACATGGTGGCGAGTGCAGTGATCTACAGGCGCTACGCGCCTCATGGAACAAGCAACCCGTGGCCGACGCTCTCCTTCCTGTTCTGCTTCTCACTCACCTCTCTGATCTTCACTCTGCTGTGGCAGTTTGCACCAGCAGGCAGGCCTAAGGCCTTTATGCTTGGCTCGTGCATTGCCCTGGCTTTAGGAGTTGTACTCTTGTTCCATTTGATGGTACCTCACGCCCGAAAGCCTGAGTTCTGGGGCGTCCCTTTCATGCCTTGGATCCCCTCCATCTCTATATTCCTTAACATATTCTTGCTGGGTTCTCTTGATAGGCCGTCCTATGTGAGGTTCGGGTTTTTTTCGGGCCTCGTTGTTCTTGTCTACGTCCTCTATAGTGTGCACTCGAGCTTTGATGCGGAGAGGGATGGGATTCTTAGTCTAAAGGCCGTCGAAAGCGCCATTGAAAGCGTTGATGATGCTCAGAAAGTGTGAACCATTTTTGTTCTTGATTGCTTCACTTTTATCTTGTAATAACTTTAAGAGCAAAAAGAAAAAAGAAAAAAAGTAGAAGAGCCAAGTGTATAGTCTGTTTGTCAAGTAGGAATTTTTAGGTTTGAGATCCCTTTTGTGCATATATTTTAGTCATTTGATCAGAATCAAATAGGTATTAGCAAAATATCCGAAAACCGAATATCCGATCCGAATCAAATCGAAATTTAAAATTCGGTTTGGATTTTTCGGATTTTCAGTTCGGATCGGATTAATATTTTTCAAAATTTTTGATTTTCAGATCAGATCGGATTGGATTTTTTAAATCCGAAAAAAATCTAAAAATTCTAATTATATATAATAATAATATTTTATTTAAATATTTTTCTATCTAATATAAATATATAAAAGAACTAACAAAAATTGGTTTCGGATTTCGGATTTTTGGATCAGATTTTTCTCTCTCTCAAAATTCGGATTTTCGGATCGATTCGAATTAGGTAAAAACTGAACCGAAATCCGAATGCTCACCCCTGGAATCAATTCTTGTGAAACTTTAACTTGAAAAATAAGTCATAAAGTCAAATCAATATATCGGTTCATATCTTTGTACTCCCTCCGTCCCAACTAGCTTGAGTCGTATACCATTTTAAGCCGTCCCAACTAGCTTGAGTCGTTTCTATAAATGGAAATAATTAAGGAAAAATAAGGGATTTTAATTGCAATTAACAATGAACTAATTGGGCTGATTATTGGCTAATTAAATTAAATTAATTTATTTAATATGCTAATTTTAACTAAAATATTAAATTAAATTAAAAAATTAATTTATTATTTATTTACAAAAATAAATTAATTTTTAGATAAAAAATTAATTTATTTATTTAATTTAAAAATTAAATTAAATTAAAAAATTAATTTATTTAAAAAATTAAATTAATTTATTTTAATATGCTAATTTAAAAAATTAAATTAAATTAAATTAACTAAAAAAAATTAAATTAATTTATTTTAATATGCTAATTTAAAATATTAAATTAAATTAAATTAAATTAGCTAAAAAATTAAAATAATTTTAATATGCTAATTAAATTAAAGATAATTTAAAATAAATTTATTATGTAAATAAATAAATTTAAATGTAAAATAAAATAAAAAACAAAATATATATACCTAACACATAAACCACTTTATTACCAATACACTTTAAACACTAAACACTCTCTCCTTAATTCTCGTGCCCAAAAGAAGTGCCTCAAGCCAGCCGGGACGGAGGGAGTATTAGTTTGAATGACTCTCTCTTGGTTGGACCTGATGATGGGTGCCATGGAAAGATGGTCCACGGCTGAAAAATACTATTCTCTCTGTCTCAATATTCTTAATTTATTTTCATTTTTGGATTGTTTTATTATTGTTGTCTCATTCTAAAAAATGAATCAGTTTTACGCATAAAAATGCCTCAAATTTCATGAGCCATACTAATTCACACCAAAACACAACCCTACTTAAATTATGTACCCAAAAGTTGAGTCAAGATTTAGAGGACGGAGGAAGTATCATTTTTTTTTAATGATAGAACGATGACTCATTTTTTATTGTCTCTCTCATGGCCTTGTTTTTCTGAGACCGGCCGTGCTCTTTCTCTCTCTCATCTGCCTCTCTTCTCATTTGTTTACATTATCTGGTGAGATTAGAGAATGGAAAAGGTGAGATTTGAAGGAGGAATAAATTGCTCTTTTCTTTTAAAAAAGATTCCAAGTGAGCGTGAAGAATCTGGTGTAAAAGCCTTGATTCTTGGATTAAAGGAAATCAAATGAGGCTGAAAAGTGAGAGGAAGATGATACTAAAATTAAATATTTCACTTTCAATCTAAAGACAAATGAGTATTCCATGATCCATCATGTACAAAACTTTGATTTTCGAAGCATTGTTGGTGAACTTATTGGCTCAATGACTGGAAAATACAATGTTTAAGTCATTGAATGTGTCTAAACAATTGAAGCATGTCATGAAATGGTGATATGACTTGTCTATGTTATATTTGGTAGTGAATTATCGAATATGGTATCTATTATATCTTTTCGTACATACGAATGACATTTGTTGGGAAAATTCTTAAGTATCGAAAATGTTTAAGTCTTAATTATGTGTTTTGATTTGATCTCAAAACCTTTGATGCCTACCTTGCTGAAGTAACAGATAATGCTAACTTGTTGGATGAGTGACCCCTGAGAAGTTTTTCATGGAGTGTGTGAGTAAGGACAAAATCTGTGAAAATCTTCGTGTTGATGCATGGCCAACCATCGATCCGAATCCGGTCTTTACAGTTTACCCCTGATTGACGGCGACACAGGCTGAAGAAACATGGGAGTGAAAACTAAAAAGCTTGAAAGCGATGCTACTGAAGAAAGTGTTTTTTTTTTTTTTTAAAGATTCAATAGTCTATATTCCAAACCTTAGCTAAAGCAAATAGGGAGGGCTTAGTTGACCCATGATTTATGTTTCATTTTTTGTTTCCTTTTCGTTTGTTTCGAGAAATCTATCGATCCAATTTGTCGAGGCCTTTAGGAATAGCCTTTCTAATCGCAAACATTTATTCATTTTACCACTTAATGATTAATAATCAACTATTGATAAATAACTATTTGCAACTTGATAATTTAAAACAGACTTTTCAAGTAATTAAATTAATAATAATAATAATAATAATAATAATAATAATAATAATAATAATAGCAATGGGTTATACGAACCCGACATAAATACTATACGAAATTATCGTGTCCGTATTGTGTCGACATGATAACGATAGGAACACGATAAGGTTAAACATCAACCCGTTAATTTTGTACTTGTTCGTGTTGTGTCGAAAATTGTCACCCCTACACCCAACAACCCAACCAACCAACATTTTTAATATTTAATTATTTTTTCTTCTCCACATACTCGATCTTCATCTCAATCCAACCATATATATTTTTAATGGTTTATCCATTTCCCTTGACTGTCCCAACTCCAAGCACAATATTATATATAATTATTTTATTTTATCTTTAATTATTTAATATAGTTATTTTAAATAAAAAATATTAAAATAAACATAAATTATTAGAAAAAAATTATAAAGCTAAAAAAGTACAAGCGGAATATGAAACTGAAACAAACAAGAACATAAATTATAGTTTGGAAGGTTGAATGCTATGGTATAAAAAATGATATAATTTTAGTGTGTCTATAAGTATGACAAAATTTGAAGAGAATGAAAAATATAATTTTTTTATTTTTTATTTTTATTTTAATATAATATATAAAATATTATTTTATATAAAAAAATTAACAAATAAATAAAATGAAAATAAGTGTCTATATCCTATTAGTTGAAAGACATGAGACCATAATGTGAGTTTTTTATAATAATAAAAAAAGACCCTGGTCGGTTTTTGCTAGCGATAATTATAATAAAGGTGTGAGGAATAAATGGTATGCGCATTTTCTGTGATTTCGGCGGTCTTCGATGCCAATTGAACCCTTTTTGTTTTTCTGTCTTGTAATATTTAATAGAATCAGCATTTTGTGGATTATTTGGTCCCATTTAAATATATGTTGGATTTATGGGTCCCATTTATATCACATCGATTTAGTTGCTTATACGAGATTGTCTCGTATACGGACATCTGTATGTACGGATAATGATATTTTTCTTTAGTATAAATGATATTTTTTTAATAGAAATTATATTTTCGAATTACGGTGTAAAAAATAAATGATATATTTTTCACTACAAAAAAAATTTCTAGTAGTTACATATTTTTAGTCACACCAAGAGAAGTGTTACAAAATTTATGACATCTTTAGATGTAACAAAATTTAATTACACCAATATATGCATCAATATATTTTTGTTACACATAAAAATGTATGTAAATTTTGTTACATTTGAAAATGTAGTAAAATTTATCACATCTATCCATGTAATTAAACCTTACTACATTTAAACATGTCACAATATATATTTTTTGTTAAATATAGGAATATAACTAAATTTTAATATAACTCAAATAAAACCAAATAAATTTATATTTGATAAAATGTATGTAATTTGTTTAATGTATACTAATTTTCAAATGTGAAATATAAAATATCACCATAACTATTAATATTCTAGATCAGATAATGTTAAGTAGATAAAATAATTAATTATGTTTATAATAAAATAATAAATAGAAATAATGAGAAACTTAACTCAAAATACAAAAAGAAATAATTACACATTCACATTTCACAAAAATAGTTACACATTCATATGTCACAAAAATAGTTACATTTATAAATCTCACTAAATTTTGTGACATATTTTTTTTTGTGACATGCATAATAGTTACCCATCCACAAGATGTCACAAATTTATTTAGTGACATCCATAGGTGTCACAATTCTTCAAAAATCATGTAACTATTGGAACATTTTGTTGTAGTGTTTTCAACGTAAATGATATTTTTGTAAAAAATAAATGATACTTTTATATGTTCGTACAGTGTAAACGGATGTACAAGAGTTTTTATGTGCTTATAATTAGTTTGTGAGCATGACGTTTATGTAGTTTGGAAATCAGTTTAATTTTGTTAGTTGCTTGTTAGTGTAGGAATACTTTCGATTCTCGAGTATAACAGATAGACAATTATTTATTATTTTTAATAAAAAATGTGTAATAAAAATTAATTACTATTACTTTGTTTATTTTGTCAGTTTACATAAAATTGTATATTTCTTCCATCCTAGTATTGTTGGCACGTTTCTTTTTGCACGTAGATTAATGAGAATTTTATTTTGTGTGTAAAGTAGTGTGTGACACGAAATTTGAGATACTTTTTAGTGTAAAATTATTTCTTTTTGGGAACGAGTCAATAATAGCGGGATAACTCAAAAGGAAAAACGAGACAATAATAATGAGACGGAGAGAATATTGAATTACCAGTGTAATGGTATAAGCTTAACCAAATCAAATTCATCCAACTAGAAGTACTTTGTGTAATAATAGTATATGAAGCTTTCGATTTAATTTGATATGCTTGGTATAATACTACTATCACATTGATACTACTATTTTAGAATGATAATTTAGAGTAAACAGATAAATATGTTAATTTTTTGAGAGGAAGATAAATATGTTACTTAACAATGTGATTAGGCGACGAGTTACCATATGGTTTAGATTTTATTTTTCATATTTTTATGTATGAATAATATATTCGTAATGATTTGTATGATCGATCACCTCATAATTAATTGACATCTTCCATGAGTAGGTAATCATTGTTTGATGTTTATTACAGTAATGTTTTATTTCATTGATTTGGCATGGAATCCACCTAAACATAACCAAATGAAGGGTCATATTTAGCTTATCTCTAACATAGCATAAGATTCTAGTGATTGATGCTAATTATTCACTTTTAGCTTTTCTAACATAATCTTCCTTTCCGGTGAGTCTAAATACTGTCACCCAATGGATCTAGGACTGTTAACGTAAAAATTATTTTTATTTTAATAACCAAAAAATGATGAATTTATTGTAAAAATGGATGAATTCATCTTAGAAGTAACTGAATCCAAAAAAAATGAAAATTTCACCCCTCATGGGATTCGAGCCCAGATGAAGAATTCCAATTTTTTGGATTTAATAATTTTTCCAACCGGTTCATCAACTTTTATAGCAAATTCATTTGGTTCTTAGTTTTTAGGATAAAAATGATTCTCATTTGAACGTAAATCTTTCATTGAGAAAGTTACTGAATCCAAAAATTCAAAATTTTTCACCTAGGTTCGAATCTCATGAGGCGAAAATTCTATTTTTTAGAGTCGAGAACTCCTCGACGGATTCATCAACTTTCACAAAGAATTCATCATTTTTGATTCTCACGATAAAAATAGTTTTCGTTAACCATCCCCTATATATATATATATATATATATATATATATATATATATATATATATATATATAGTGGATCAAATGAGAACTCGATTTTTTAGAACTAAGAACTAATATGGTTCATCTATTTTTTAATATAATGGTCAAGATTAATTATAAATCATTTATTATCCTTAAATTTTAGTGGTAATTGTTTAACCCTATAATTAAGGGATTCTATATATTCAATTTCTTGTGCTGTTCATGTGTGCACAAATCACTACGATTACATGCACAACAACATGTATTACATAAACATAACAATTAATTAGAATGTGATGACATGCACAAGAACTATGATTACATGAACAACGACATGAATTACATGAACAACGAATAATAGAATACGTAAGATCCAAATAGCGAAAATTTAGAGATTTAACTATTTTTATCATTAAATAATTCTAAGTCGTCCGATCTTATTCAATCTAACCATCCCCTATATATATGTATGTGTATTAAATATTTATTACTTTTAATCTTCGATCACTCAGAAATACTTTTGAGTATATATTCTCGCTCCAAACACTTAAAAACAATTTGTGGTCACCTGCAATTAATACCAGTATATATATCATTAAAATTAAGATGATTATATTTATACCTACATTATGCTGATCTAAACCATTTATATTATGAGATATTATTTCACATGTAACATTATTTACATAGATTTTCCTGTAACATCATCACCACATTACGTGGTCATTATTCATAATCAATTTCTTTAATTACAATAATTTTCAAAAAGAAAAAAGAAGGTTCTTTCCAATCCTTGCTCATATTTTATGGGCCATAAGGCAAAATAAAAAAATAATGCATGCAGCTAGCATTTAAATATTGTATTTATACCTCAGTAGGGAAGACATAAGTAAAATTAGAGGAACTCATAGCAGCCAAATGTCAAGTTGATATGTCTTTCTGGCATAGGAATTCGATACTATTCCCTCATCCAAATTTTCTACTTATTAGAGTACTTGTAGGTCCGTTTGTTTGATAAGAATTTTATTTTGGAAAAATAATGTGATTTCAAAATTTTAAATTTTGTGTTTGATTGTATTTTACAAGATAAGGAAATTGAAAATAATTATGAAAACAAGGAAAACGTGTATTATTCCACGATTCTATAACAAATCTTAGATTTTTTTTTCGTAGTCTCATGATTTTTACACTATTAATATTCTTTTATTGTAATACAAACTATAGTTTTTTTTTATTATTATTATTATTATTATTATTATTATTATTATTATTATTATTCAATTAATAATTTATATTAAAAATCTTAATTAAATATTTAGAATTATAAATCTTATTCAATTAATAACTTATATTAAAAATCTTAATTAAATATTTAGAATTATAAATCTTATTCAATTAATAACTTATATTAAAAATCTTAATTAAATATTTAGAATTATAAATCATAATAATAATAATAATAATAATAATAATAATAATAATTAGTATTATTATTATTATTATTATTCATAATCATAATATTTTTCTTGATATTTTCCAAACAAAGGATAAAGAATCTACTATGATTCAATTTTCTTGGAATCATTCTCTTAGAAATCACATTCTCAATTAACTTTATTTACTTGACAAATAAACGAGCCCTTAATATCTCACGTACCACTTATAAAAATGGTACAATTCAAAAAATAAATAATTATATCCTTAGAATAACCGTTCAATAAAATAATTAGGTCGTATTACTCACCTCCACCAATACCACCAATCCAAAGACGATATATAATCATCAAAAGTTTTTAAAAAAAATATAAACGAAAAGATTACATTTAGGATTCCCACAAGTGAAATCATAGTATTGAGCATTGACTTCAACGTAGTATAAGATTATCTATGAAATGAAGTTTGAAATTAATTTTACAATATTGACCTAATTCTCCTAGTCCCACTCTGGATCACCACTTAAACAAAACACTATTATATGCAATTAATTATTTTATATAAGCCCATGATTCATGTGAATAATATTAATCTGTGATCATCTTTAGCTTAAACCCTCATGATGGCTGATTAGACAATAGACACTATGACTCCCGCGAGCTAATTATTTAATTTGAGTAATTATGCCTTTACGGGCTAATTATAATATACTCCATCTATCCTGGTATTAGCGACACGTTTTTTTTTTTTGCGTAGATTAAAGAGTTATCTTTTGTGTATAAAATAGTATGTGCGCGAAATTGAGATATTTTTAGTGTAAAATTATTTTCTTTTTGAAATCGACATAACGGGACAACCAAAAAGGAAAACGAGCCAACAACAATGAAACGGAGGGAGTGCATATCATGGACCATTAACAACACATAAAATTGTCGGAAATAAAGTACTTATAATCGAGACTTTTAAGTCACACTGTCCAAATTCTCAAGTTGCAAATGGGGATGCCAAAAATCACTATCTCCCACTAATATTAACACATAGTGGTGCTTTCATTGCCAATGAATTTGTTGGTGGACATATTTTCTCATTTCTTCTCTATTCATGTTGAAATTATTACAAATTGATGGTTTGGGGAATGTGGGGGCAAAGTTGAAAAAGGGAAAGTACGTGTTGGGTAGGGATATAAGTCAATATAATCGAATCGAACTACTGAATTGGATGAATTGGACGTATTATTTTGAAATCTTTAATTTTTATGATATTATTGAATTTTGGTTTCATGATATCAAGTGAAATTTTAGTGAGATTTACAAATTGAAATGTGATAATTTTGTAGGATTCGACGCATACAGAACAGTACAATTTATCGGGCATATTACAATATAAAAGAAATGTAGAATGAAGATCAAACTAATAAGGAACTTAAAACAATTGAAATACATAATGAAATTGAAACTATATTCTAATGTCAGTCGATGAGGCCTCTTTCCAAAAGGCGAGATATGTCACGATAGTACTCTCGGTTCTAATGTATCGTCACCAAGGATAAAACGCAGCGTCTGAAGTTGACAAACCTGCACCGCACCAACGAGCTCTGATGAATTGGAACGAGGTGAGGATAGATCTTGGACACGAGCTATGTATGCAGATAGTGCTTTAGAATACTGGAATGCAGATTGACAGTAAGTGGATAATGTAGGAGAGACATAACCTATTTATAGGCGTCGTCTTCTCGTGGGGAGTCTGCTGGAGTCAACACCCGCATTGATGTCAGGTGTTACGAAGTTATGTCCCTCATTGAGTGTAGAGGGGGTTACGTGGTGATTTCTGGAGACAAAACGAGAATTATACCCACGTTTCCCGTAGAGCCATCATATCAGGATGTTACCAAATAGTTAAGATGAATCTGAACAACGCGTGCGTTTATGTTCATTGGACGTCTCTTTAAGTGAACAGCAGACCCATCGGATTGGGCCACACGAGTTGGGTCTCAGACCAACTCCAATTTTGGGCTTGATCAATCAATTGTCCAAAGGTAAAGGCAATGGGCCCCAAACCTGGGCCACAGACAGACCTAAAGAACAACCTAAAAATCATCCAAAGACCAATTTCTAAGATCCAAGTTCACGGACTCGGACCACGGACCCGGCTGGGGCCGCACCAGCACCGAGACGAGCGACGGCGGTGCACGCGTGGGCTTTTCTCCCCATCACATGTGCACATGATTACCACTTATATAGACAATTAATAGAGATACATTAATCAATATGGGATAACATTTAATAATCTATGCTTATCCAATTAATCTCATAACTCTATGTTTAAGTGACAAATTTTGATTTACTATTTCTCACTCACCGAAAAGCGGATTTGAGAATGTAAATGTACCACGATCATCTATTCAAATTTAGATCGATCATTTGTCGTTTAATTTCATGAAATTAAACGTTATGTCACTCAAAATCTTGATCAAAGTAGCTTCGGACAACTTGACTATATATATATATATATATATATATATATATATATGTATATGATTTCAACAAATTCTTGTCTAAGTTCTTATTTGTGAACTTTCATTTATTGAGCAAAAAAATTGTATTCGTAAAAAATACATGTAGAAAGAGACATAGATCTTCTCCAAACTGAAAGAAGAAAAAGGAATAAAAAAGAAACATAACAGATAAATGTGATGAAGACTCTAGATGGGGAAGTAAATCGCCATGCTATTCAAGTCCCAAACTTAAAAGTTTTACTAGTTTGTCGAATTAAATTTGGAAAAAAGAAAAGAAAAGTATGTTCGATTTATCTATTCTTTATGAATAAGTATCGAGCAGTACTTTACTTTTATTTTTTCTTGATATGATTTGTTATGTGTGTCCATTCATATGTTAAATAATCTGCTAAACTTTCGTGATATACCAATAATCTTATACTTTGAAATTACTACTCATTTCTTTCGTGTTGGATTTAAAGAGTGCTTAATAATAATAATAATAATAATAATAATAATAATAATAATAATAATAATAATAATAATAATTGAAGGTCCATTGGAGGTCTTACTGGTGTATGAGAGGATACACAAGTAGAGACAAAATAAAACTTTTTCTTAAAACAATACTGGACGTTCTACTGGTCAGTAGATGTCAGTTTAATTACTAATGATAGTTTAATACTGGTGTCAGTACTGTTAATTAGTTCAAGCTCAGGGAGTCTTGTACTAAGTGTATTAGTTAGCAATCCTATTGATTGCTAAAGCAGCTGACGATTTCTCAAGCTCTGCTATTACCATACTTGTTTTTATTATTTTCATTCATTTTTTGAAGCTTATTCGGGTAGAAACATTTTTTCTAGAATCTTTTCTCAATAAATATCAACTTCTCACAACTCATTATCCTTCACACCATATCATTTTTCAACAATAATCACTTTCTAGCTTCATCTCCAAGGTTTATCAAAAGAGACGAACAAGGCTCAAAGGGCTAACAAAGGATTATCAACAAATAAGGACAAAGATTGAGATAGAGAAATGGCTATGAAAGAATGCCTAAGATCATATCAAAATCCCTAAGCACATGATGCACCCTCAAGTAGAAGCCAAAGCAAGTTCTAGATATGTACATATAAATTTGAACAATTCCATTCAAGAATGAAATAAGACTATCAAAATGTCATAGTCACATGCTCAAATCTCAAATAGGCTTATTTCATTATTTTCATTCTTAGAGGCTATCATGCATATTAACACCTATCAACTCATGATTAATCAATTAACAAATATTAACATGTAAAAGTTCACAAAATAAAACATATTTTTCGTTCTCATCATAGGCTTCATCAACAACCACTAGCTCATACGACAAAAACGACAAACAACACAAGACTCAAGAAAATAAAACAAAAGCCATAAAAATAGAGCTAATACGACCACACTTCTCACTCCCTCCAAACTTATTTATCACAAAGCGAAAGATAAGTTTGCAAAAAGAATAAAGTGGTTGAATTAGCACAGACTCACCCGTGAAAAATATGGACGAGTAGGTGGTGACCACTTTTCATCAAATTTTAATGTCCCATTGTTAAATCCAATGATATGATGGATTATGAATCTTTGATACATCTTGAAAGTCAATGTAATTTAGTGTCCAATAAAAACTACAACCACATTTGAACAATCTCTCATTAAAAGAATCAACATGAAAACCAAAAGATGGAGATAAATAAAAATGAAAGAAACAATCCTTCAAAGAAACACTTAAGTCGAGGTCGACTACATTGAAGACTTTGCACTCTTAACTAATTTTGAAATGCACATCCTCCAAGCTCTTGTTTTTCCCTTCAACTCCGTATTCTCCATTTTAACATTTGGGCTCCTCATGTTCTCACTCATCAACTCGATTTTTATGCACTGCTCATCTAGGTCAATCTCCGTGTTACTTGAAAATTGAACATGATTGTGTTGTCCAACAACTTGATTAGCTATCTAGCTAACTTGCCCCTCAATTATCTTGATCTGCTTGGAGATAGAAGAAACTATACTCTCCAATGCAATAACCTTTTGATCCATCTGTTTTATAAAGCTAGTCTGTTGTTGTATCATCTCATCTAGGGGTGTCAACGGGTGGATTTTACCCGGACCAGAACCAGTAATTTAGTATTGGTTACGGTTGCGAACCGCCCATAAATACTAAACCCGGACCGGATCCGGACCATCAAATTATGGATCCGGATCGGGTATTACCCATTTCTAACCGGTTACCCACTGGACCTTCATGTGAGGAAACACAAGCTTTGGATCATCAAGATGCTTTCAGTTTGAGCTACTCGCGGCCTGTTCGGATGTTAGTGACGGGGAGTAAGGATTTTACTTGATCTGATCCACATATATACGTGTGTGTGTGTGTGACTTAGCATGTAGAGATTTGTGTATAGATCAAATGTTTTGGGAACAAATATGTGTATGTAGAATAGAGTATAAAATCATGAAATTGCATGTCGTCGATTGGCATCTTTTTTATATATTTTGTGAAAAATTTATCGGTTTTAATTTACATGTTTTTGGTAAATGATGGTTTTAGTAAATTAATTAATATTTCGTAATTACACTCAAATGTAAAATGCTCTTACAGAAAAAGTGGATATGTAATGCTCAAATTAAAATTTGTTAAAAAAAAAATCGATAAGGTCGGATAGGAACCGGACAAAACGGGCCGGGTCTTGACCGTCCGGGTCAAGCGGTTCGGCCGAACCGAACCGAATCTGTTGTTTTAAAATTTAATGGGCTTTGAATGGTTCCATATCGGTCCGGGTAAAGACCGTCCGTTGACATCCCTAATCTCATCTATAGACATCATCTTTGATTTAGTGATAATTTCATTAGAAATAAAAAATCCCAATGAAGGTTGTTAGGTATTATTAGGATTGACATAGAAAAATTTGGGATGACTCTTATTGCTTGGATGATAAGTCATGTTGCCTTCTTGATGTCCGTTGAATCCTGGGCGATTTTTGTGGAAGTTCTGTTGATTGACAAAATTTACATCTTTAGTATACTGTAGATCAACGGGCTTAAACTGATGTTGCACCACATATGCATGAGCTTCCATCTTGGCTTCTGTTTGAATTCATGCTTGAGGAGCGCAAATTAAGCTGCTAATCGTCATATTTATCATCGCAATGATGCCACTCTCCATTGGATGCATCTCTATAGGCCAATGATAGCTTTTGGAGGTCATCTCTCCAATACTTCACATCTCTCCCCTTGCAAGAAGAAGAAAAAAAAGGAAAAATATATAAAAATGCATAAAGTAATCACTAGATGTTAGAAAATTATTCTTGTATAATCTATTCGGTCCCGACAACGACCCAAAATTGATCGAGTAATTTTCTAACAATAAATAACCGCAACTAAGCGTATCTAATGTAGTCGAATAGTAAGGAGAGTATCGTATCCACATGGGTGATATCACGAAAACACAACAAATAATAAACATAAGCGATTCATCATTATTCGTGCAATCAAATAAATATGGAAAGTCGGATAAAATTGAGAAAATACAAATAACAACAAAATAAAACAGATCTAGCAAAGTATCATATTAAAAGGCGGTCCTAGGAATGAAGTAATATAATAGAAAATTACAAAATCAATCTATAGTCTTTTAACCACAATTAAGTCAATTTAGATGAAGAATCACATAAATAACATAGTTTCTGGATCGGACAAAGATGTAGTAGTAGATTAATATATATTTTATTCCGCTTGGTCTCAAGAATACATAAAACTTCTAAAAGCAACTAGATTTATTCTCCTACAATTAATTCTAAAACCACCAAGCCTTTAGATTAATTGTATTATGAATTCATGAATTCGATCACCTAATTAAAACCGTTAAGTCTTTAATCAGGCAACTGACATGCATCAATAATAGCCATTTATCTCGCATAAAATAGCATAAGGAATCATAAATAATAAATTGACAGGTAAATAAGCTCCATAGATTAATAACTTAAATTCCTACTATATAATACAAACCCTATAATCAATGAAAATTTAGTTACTTATAGCAATAATTAAATAGAAAAAAAATAAAGAAAAATATAATTGAATTAAACAATAGAAACAAGTGTAGGAATTCCACAATGAAGAACCTTAAGTCTGAATGGTGAAAATAATAAATCTGTACTCTGCAGAGAACTCTAAAATAAAGTCTAACTCTGAAAAATATGAAAAAGAATAATTGGGGACTTGAGAATTGAATAGTGTAAAATCAAGTATGTGGGAAGTGTATTTATAGGTGGAGAAGGCTCCTTGAAACCTAAAAGAAATATAAATCCTAGATGGGCTAAAAAAATAAAAGGAAAAGAGGTAAAATTCGAAAAATTTGCGAAAAACGGATCTGGCTGCATTTGGGCCACGGTCGTGGCTCGTGCACTAGCTGACCAAGGCCATTGGCCTAAAATACCCCTATCTGATGCGGCCGCAGCATTGATCACTTTGCTGCCTATGTTGGCCGCCAGAAACGACCAATTTTGCACTGGAAGCCACGGCACTGGCCGCCGTAGTGCGCGATATGTTGTTGTTTAGCTCGTGTCTTCCTCGTCCGACCTTTGAATTGCAAACCGTTTGCGACTATGGATTCCTAATGTGATGTAATTTTAAACCATCTATTTTGGCATACCTTAATTCCTTCTCCATTTTCCTATAAAAAAAAGGTAAAAGATGGTAACAAGTATCAATTCTTCAAAATAATAAAAAAACTAAACAAATACTCTCTACAAACATGATTTTCAACATCAAATAAGACTAAAATAAGCATAATAAATAATTGAATATCCATGTTTATTATTGATCAGTTGGACTGATAACTAATGTGGGTGTAGAATTGTGGTGGTTAAGTTTTGTATTTACTAAAAATTGATACTGATAAAATACTTAGTCAAATATAGACTTAGTCAGTTTTAGTTATCTCTTCATATCAAATTGATACTTAAATATTATGTTGTGCTACGTGTTTGAGTGATGTTCGGTTTAATAACATAGAATCTAAAGTCTTGAAAGTAAATAACACGTAGTTTTTAACATGGTTTGAATAGATCATCTCCTACGTCCACGATCGATAACACGGTCAATCCACTATTTGGGATTAGGTTATGGTTGCAAGCGAAAACCTAGATACAGACTTTAACCTTTTCTATATTCCGCCTTGCTTGGCGTTCTTTCCTACGCTTACTGGTGCTAGAAAACCTCTAACTGTTTACAAACACAATCGATCTAAACTTTCTTGGTTACATAAACTTCCAACCACGAACACTTTGTTGTTAACTTACCCAATTTCTACTTTAACTTTTCAAGGTTTTGGTAGAGTGTTTTCAACTAAGGTTTGAGCTGTCACAGACGGCACCTCAAGGTTTTCAAGGCTTAAGATATTACAAGATTATTGCCTATATATTAAGAGAGTGTATGCTAAAATCTGGTGATAAATATATTTGAGCTCGGGATTTACTAATAACACTTTCTTCAAAAATTGTTGTTCGAATGTTCTTTGGATATGAACTCTTGGTGCTTTGAATACTTGATTGTGCAGCGTTTTCGGTAACCTTCTAAGGTTAGATTATTCGGGTATTTATAGGAGAGAAGATGAATAATATCGTTGGAATGAACATCAATCACATCTATTCCATTTGTCGTTTGAAATCTTCCAATTTGAATCCTCGTAAGTAGCTTTTCGTGTATGCAATATCGTACATCTGAGCTCTGTAAATATGAAAAGTAATTATGACTTGTTGGGATTCTCTGCGAATTCACTCTGACACATTGAAATTCAAACACTCAAGGTTTAAATAACTTTGTGTTTCTTCAGCTGAGTTGACTCCATGTTTCTTCAGTACATTGACTCCGAGTCGTATTAGTTGAGTTTGTTCTGTGTTTTATTAGCAGGCTGTACTCCGTCTTTTATTAGTTTGGTGACTTGTCTTGAGTATACACTCAATCTTTGACGTACTAACTAGAAGTTTTAACTTCACTTCACCGATATGACACTTAGTCATTTTTGACTTCTTTGTCATCGGTAGCATCGAGTCTTCGATCTTTAGTCTTTTGACTTGATCTCCGGTCATCGCTTTACTGAACATCGGTATCGATACTTCATCAACATGGTGACTTCATTATTGCTCTTGAACTCCTTTAGTATTGTCGCATTCATGCGATGGTTCTTCTCCGAAACTTGTAAACATAAAAATCAATTCTCTAACAAGTGATTAGCATTATGTTACATCGTGGGACAATCATCATGGAGGTTTTGAGATCTTATGAAAACACTAAATTAAGACAGAATTCTCCCAATAATAATAATAACAACAATATTCTAATAAAAGGAAAGGGATGAAGCTAGGATTTGAAATATGACCTGGCAAAATTACAATTATTTATGTAAAAGCAAATTTAGACGGACAAAACTAGGGTGAGCAAAAATTAAAATCGAATATTCGATCCGAACCAAACCGAAATTTAAAATTCGGTTCGGATTTTCGGATCGTGGTGATTAATTTTTAAATCCAAAAATCGAATTATAATATAATTTATATATAAAATAATATTTTATTTAATTATTTTAAAATTCAATATAAATATATATAAGAATTAACAAAATTGGTTTTGGATTTTCGGTTTTCATAATTTTGGATTTTTCGGTTCGGTTCGGATTTTTTTATAAAAAATTCGGATTTCGGATTTTCGAAAATTCGGTTCGGATCCTATTTTTTCTCTCTCAAAATTCGGATTTTCGGATCGGTTCGGATTAGGCAAAAATCCAACCCGAAATCCGAATTCTCACCCCTAGACAAAACCATATTTATATGGAAAAAAATACAAAATGCACCTAAATATTGTGGCAGGGCCTCGCTCCTTCCCTGCGTAAGGATGATTTTGAACTAAATTTACCTACTTTTATTGCATTAATATGCTCCTTTTCTACTTATAAGTATGCTGAAAATATCACAAGCTTTAATTTCACCAACATTCTTCCAATCGAACCCTTTGTACAATTTGTTCAGTACAATTTACATATTTTGTAGGGGTGAGCAAACCGAATCCAAACCGAATAACAGAACCGAACCGTAGCAATTTGGTCGGTTTGGATCGATTTTAACAACTTCGGTTTGGTTTGGATGCAAAAATGAAACCAAATTTTTCGGTTCGGTTCGGTTTATTAATCCGAAATTTCGGTTCGGACCGAACCGAACAGAAGTTTATATATATATATATATATATATATATATATATATATATATATATTAAATTAGTAAAATATTAAACCTTATTAAATTATATATATATATATATATATATATATATATATATATATATATTAAATTAAATTATTAAAAGTTCGGTTAACCAAAAACGAACGAAACCAAGTTTAAACTTCGGTTCGGTTCGATTTGAGTAAAATTTGTTCGGTTCGGTTAAATTTTTGAACGATTCGGTTTTTTCGATTTTGGATTTTCGGTTGGTTTTCAACCGAACCGACCACTCACCCCTAATATTTTGCATGTTATATGGATTAATTACTACGTATAAACTCGGTTTCACCCAAAACATACCCACGGATAAAAATCAATAGTAAGTATAAGTAATAATCATATTCTAGAAAAGGACTAGAAACAAAATAAATTATGCACGAGTCATTCTAAAAGTAAAGGAATACCAATTTATTTTGTGTTGAAACATATATTTTGCAAAATAAATTGCGAGTCATTTCGTACTTTATATATATATATATATATATATATATATAGTGATGTTCAAATAAGAATCAATTTTAACGTGAGAACTAAAAATCACGAAAATTCTTTACGAACAAAATAAATTTGTTATGAAAGTTAATGAATCCGCTGGAAAAGTTACTGAATCCAAAAATTCAGAATTTTCACTCGGGGTTTGAATCCCATGAAAGGCGAAAATTCTTTTTTTATTCAATAACTTTCCTCACGGATTCATCAAGTTCACACCGAATTCATCATTTTTGGTTCTCACAATAAAAATGGTTATCACGTTAACCCTCCCCATATATATATGGGAGGGTTAAAGTGATAACTATTTTTATCGTGAGAACCAAAAAATGATGAGTTCGGTGTGAAAGTTGATGAATCCAAAAAATAAATTTTCCCTCATGAGATTCAAACCATGTGTGAAAATTTTTGAATTTTTGAATTCAATAATTTTCCCAACGGATGCATTAACTTTCATAATGAATTCATTTTATTCATAACGAATCTTCTTTGTTCTTAGTTCTCACGTTAAAAATGATTTTTATTTGAACCTCACTCTAGGGGTTGGTTATAGAGGGAATTATCTCTTAGATAAGAAATAAGAACCAATAACCACCTTTAGAATGAAAAAGATCGAACAACTCATATTTATTTAATGATAAAAATAGTCAATTCCTTAATTTTCGTTATTTGGATCTTTCACATTCTATTCTTCGTTGTTCGTGTAATTGATGTTGTTGTTCATGTAATCGTAATTCTTGTGCATGTAATCGAAGTGATTGTATACATGAGAACAATTATCGTAAATGAATATATAAAATCTTTTTATTATATGGCTAAACGGTTATCATTAAAATATGAGGATAATAAATAATTTATAATTAATCTTGATCATTAGATTATAAAAAATAAATGAATCACATTAATTTTTAGTTCTAAAAAAATTTAAAGTTCTCATTTTATTCACTTTATATATATATATATATATTAAGAGATAGTCTCATGTACATATGTCCGTATATGCGGACTTTGATATTTTTTTTTAGTGTAAATGATATTTTTCTTCAATGGAAATGATACTTTCTAATTACAGGATAAAAAATAAATGATACTTTTCTTTAATGTAAATGATATTTTTCTTAATAATAAATAATACTTTTACCCGTCCGTACCGTTCGGATGGATGTATAGGAGTTTTTGTGATATATTAATTAACATCTTACATGTCTGCTATTAGGGATGTCTAAACAGTTTTCGATTTTCGGTTAGAACCGAACCGAACCGAAACCGATAAATTCGGTTATCGGTTCGGTTTCGATTCCAGAGTTGAAAAAAATTTCAGTTATTGGTTAACCGATAACCGAACGGTTCGGAACCGAAAACCGTTTTTTATTTTTAATTATTATTACAATTACTAATTAATTAATTAATTAAAAATTCTAAAAATCAATTTTTAATTATTACTTTATTAATTATTTTAATTATTTGTGAAATATTTTATCTATTTTTAATAAGTTTCAGTTTTTAATTATTATTTTATTTAGTATTTAATTTATCTTTATTATTAATTAATTATAATTCGGTTTTTCGGTTAACCAAAAACCGAACCGCCGGAACCGATCGGTTTTCGGTTAACCGAAAATTTAAAACGGTTCGATTTCGGTTTCACTTTTTCAGAGAAATTCGATTCGATTAACCGAAATCGAACCGTTTAACAGCCCTATCAACTATGATTGTGACGTATATAAGTGGCCTGATTCCAGTTAATTACCATTAATCCACCCGTATATGTCCACATTGATATTTTGTCCACAATTCAAATTAAAATTGGAAAATCTACTCACTTTTGATCATTTTTGTTTCCATTCTAGAAAAAGGTTTATTCATAAATGGGAGGTAGTATATGAGGGATTGAGGTCATGAAATCCATTAAAGGGGATTTTAATGTTTGTTTATATATCTCTTAACCATGGCTTTCATACTTAAACTTATCTTCCAACTAGTAATATTTAAAACATAAATCCAAAGTAGTTCCAAAAAAAAAAAGTCTGTTAATTTTTATATATATCTTATCACACTCCACTCGTCATATTATTGATCCAATCCCCACATGATCGTCATCGACATGCATAGCTACTAAGTTACTTCTTATACAATCAGGTCAAACAACGTTTTTCTCATACAGTTGCTTTTACATTTTTTTATAATCAAGGAATTGTTATACAATTTAAATATATAGATTCTAAGGTGAAATTCAATCACAGCTCTGATAAATATACACTCAGTATATCGGAATGGGATCTAGTGTTCCACAATTTTGTTGTGCTACCGTAGTCCAGTATTACACTTATTAATTTAATAATTTTTTTTATAAAAACAAAATTTATTATAACATTATAAATCATGTTTAACTTTTATTTCAAAAAATTAAAATTTTAAAAAGTATATACCCTCAACTCTAATAATGAATTATTAACTAATAAAATAATATAAAATAATTATACACCCCAATTAAGTGGAATAAACCCTAGTTAATAATTATAAAATTAAATTAAAACATATACAAAATTTAAAGTGAAGAAAAAAAGATGAAAAAAATCAAAAAAATTGAAAATGAGACACAAAGTGAAACACCTGTGAACTTTAGATCTTAACTCCAGTAGATCGGGGTAAAATAATTGAACATGCAATTCTCTTTTGATATATGTAGAAAAGTAAATCATACCACTTGTCATCAGGAAAAAATTCTTTACATGTATGCTAAAAATTAAAAACTAAGTTACAATAGAAAGAAGAAATGCTAAAGTAAGAGTAATGTACATTTCTTATTTATAGGCATCCTGTTGATATATTTACAATTCAAATGAACTACACACAATAATACGTGTGAAATTGTACATTATAGTGTATAGTATGATGTCTAACAATTCAAGATTCATTATGGGTTGTAGTGACATGGAATGGTAGAAATTTTGACAATTTCTTGGATTGTCTAATGAGAGTGGGGCATATATATGTGCTACCCACTTGTCTTGAATAAAGATGCAATTTAGGGTGTGTTTGGTGCTTTATTTTAGAGAACTTATGTTCAAGAGCTTATAAGATGTTTCAAGATTATAAGAGTAATGTCCAAGTGCTTATAAGTTGTTAAAGTGTTTGGATAATTGATCTTATAAGATGAAAAAGAATCGTGAGTTAGAGAGAAAATCATAGTTAGAGATAAAATTGACGAGATGTGAAGTTGATAGTGTATGTGTAGGAAATAACGAACTATAATAAGGTTATTTTGGTAAATTCATGGTTGCTTATAAGTTTATGAAAAAATAAGTTAGGGTTGACCAACTTATTTTTAGGAGAGCTTATAATTATTGGAATTATTTTCACAAATTATAAGTTGTTTAGGAGCTTATTTTTCCAAACACTGCAACAATTTATAAGTTCTAAAGCAGTTTATAAATTGTTTTAAAGAACTTATATGTTTCACCAAACACCCTCTTAGTGGGAGAATGAGAATCAATCATTAGCCCGTGATTGTGTATATCTTAAAGCTATCTTGTTTCTTTCTATAAAGTTGTTTTATCACCAGGAAATAGGGATTACACAAATAAACAAAACAAAACAAAAGAAGAAGAAGAAGAAGAAAAAGAGAAAAAGGAGAGAGAAGATGACAAGCAAATTTGATGGGATTCATTGAGTCTTGAAAAGACATGTGAAAAAGATGGCTTCTCAGATAAAGCTAGGGCTTTTTGGATTTATGTTGTTGGTATAGTAGATTGATGGGTCCCATTGAATTTGTATTGGTGTATGGAGACCGGATATATCAATTAGGTAAAAAATTCATATGATTGATTTGTTACTATAGCGATAGTTGGTTGGATAATTGATTACGATTCAAGATTGGTGTGATGATTGTTGGTCGGTTCAAATAAATAAATTCTTGTATTGAGTGATATCATTTAGCAAACTTACTTATCGCTAATGATCCGGTTAATTTGACGATAAGCGATGTCTTGTGGAATATGGTAGTTATTGTACTTGCCTTCGAAAACTTAAACCGGCTTAAAACACTTAGTCAAATATGGTTTAGGTAGTTTTAGTTTTATCTCACCAAGATCAAACCGATATTGATGTAGTATTTTAAAATGATGTTTTGCTATTGTGTGTTGGTAATGATAGTTTAATAATATGGAATGTAAATCGATACATAATGTAAAGAATTGAAAGTAAATAACACTTGGTTTTACGTCACTACAAAAATCTGACCGATCGTGACGGATTAGCGGCGTACGAAATGCGGGTCGTGAATCGTGACGGATTAGAGACGGAATAAAGAGGAATTTTTTTGCGACGGATCGTGACGGATCGAGGCGTAACATGGCGGGATTTTCGCGCGAAGTATTAACGACGGAATTTCCGTCGCTATTCGTCGTTAAATTTAACGACGGACACTATCCGTCGTTAAATTTAATTTTTTGTTATTTTTTAAATTGGATAAATAGTCCGTCGCTAATCCGTAAGTAAAATGTGCGGATTTTTTAGTTTTTTTTAATTTAATTTAACGACGGAAAAAATCCGTCGTTAATGTTAATTTCAATTTTTATTCCTAATAATTTTAGCGACGGAATATCCGTCGTAATGTAATCGTAATTAACGACGGAATGAAGTCCGTCGTTAAATTAAAATGTTTTGATTTTTTATATTACGACGTAAATTAACGACGGATATTTTTCCGTCGTTAAACTTATACCGTCGTTAAATTCATTAGTCCGTCGTTAATCCGTCGTTCTGGTTTTAAATGTAACGACGGATAAGTCCGCCGCTAATCCGCCGCTAAAAGTTTAATTACAGAGGTTTTCCTTCCCCATTTGATGAAATTGAACCTCCTCCCAACCCAACCCCCCCAAATCGCCGCCCGCTGCCTCACCACTGCCGCCTGCTCGCCGCCGCCGCCCGTCCCCTCACCTCCCACCCACCCCTACCCCCCCTGCCGCCCACACCCACCTCCTCCCGCTGCCGCCCGCCCCACCGCCATCGCCCGCCCCACCCGCCGCCCCACCGCCACACCAGACATGACCCACACACCATGCCTCACCCCACACCATGCCCCACCCCCACCCCCACACCTGCCCCCAACCCTAACCCCTCGCTGCCTCCCGCCTCATTGCTGCCGTCACACTCCATAGTCTGGGCCGATCCACCGCCCGGCCTTGCTGCGCCTACCTCGCATGATCATCCGTCTGGGTTGGTTTGTTTGGTTTTTAATTTTTATATATTTGTTATATATATTTAATTGATAGTTAAAATTATTATATGATGTATCAATTGATAGTGAAAATATTATATATGATATTGAATTGATAGTGAAAATATTATATATGATGGATTGAATTGATAGTGAAAATTGAATTGAGTTTATCGAATTGATAGTGAAAATGATGCATTGAATGTTAGTCTTGTGATTTGGGCTTGTGAAATTGATAAGTTTGGATGTGAATGGGATGATAAATTCATCGTTTGATGAGTTAACCGCATACGCATATGTGGTGTTTGATAAAATGTTTGTAGAAATTGATAAGCTTGGTGTGAATATGTTTAACTTGGATGTGAATTGGGATGATAAATTCATCATTTCGTGAGATGTTTTGAGTTGTTAAGTGTATAATTATGCATATGGTGATAAATTGGTGAAATTTGGATGAGTTTGGTTGAATTGAAATTTTATGAATTAATAACCCAAACCCATCTCCATTTTTAAATAAAACAAACCCATCTCCTTATTCTTCCTTAAGCGTCGTAATCAAGCTCAAAATCTTAGCCCACAACCCACCACCATAATAAATTTCATATTTCATAATTATTTAATAATTAAGTGTGATCACATTTTCTAAATGAGTGTGGTCCATATATGTCCTTGTATGAGGATGTCATCACAAGAAACTACTTCATAGATGAATTAACATATTCCTAAGTTATGAGTGTATAATTAGTTTATATTGTACAACTTATGTTGAACATATTTAATTAATTATTTATAATTAGGAGCTTGAAGAATGAATGACAATCGTGAGTGGATGTATAAGAGGTTTAGTTCGGTTGGTGGATTAAATATTGAATTTCGAGATGGACTTGAAAGTTTTATTGAATTCGCTAGTGCTCGGTTTTATTCGCGGATGGAGAGAAAATCAAGTGTCAGTGTAAGAAGTGTAAGAATATACCTTATCGAGAAGAAAGATCTTGTGCGATTTCACTTATCAAAATTTGATTTATTCCAAATTATCACACATGGATATTTCAAGGAGAGACAACCACAAGTAGGCACAATGTTGTGGATTCGGATGTTAACCGTCAACCAAATACGTATCATACGATGGTAGTGGATCTTTGCTGGTCCACGTTCCATTTGACGAGATCAAGAGGAGCCAAATTCGATGCAAAATTTTTACAATATGTTGAATGCCGATAAACCTTTGTGGCGGGTTGCTCGGATCATACACAATTATCATTTGTGGCTCGACTTCGAGTTGGAAAGAGAACAACATTCTTGAGAAGGGTTTTGATCAAATATCGAGGCGATGAAAGAGTCGCATCCAGATGGAAATTGCGTGCTGATGACTTCTACAAAGACGAAGAGATTGTTGATAACCATCGTAAATTTCTAGCTCCTAATCACCCATTTCGAAGGGATCAAGAGGTTTCAGAAAGAACACGATGATTACTAACGATCCACCGTAAGCGCGATCGGAGATGAGCTTCATCACTAATTATGGGTATGGGACTAGTCTCGTAATGTAGATTGGCGATGATGAAATAAATAGCGAATATCCAGCGGTTTGGGCTGGATGGAAGAAAAGTATTTTACGGGATCTACCTTCGGAGTTCTCTTTTGATTCGGCATAATTTGGATGTCATGCACATAGAGAAGAATGTGTTCGATAATGTCTTCAACACGATCATGAATGTCGAGGAAGACAAAAGATACGAGCAAATCTAGAGAAGAACTTAATTTATACCGCTACGCACTGAGTTGACGATGAATGAATCAACAGAAAATATCCAAAGGCTTCTTATACACTTGACAATCGTGAGAAAAAGTCTTATGTGAGTGGGTAAGAGGTTTAAGATTTCGGATGGGTGCGTTTGAACATGGGTAGATGTGTAGACATGACAAAGCGAAGATGTTTGGGATGAAGAGTCATGGTATCACATTTTCATGCAATAATTCTACCGATTGCATTTCGCGAACTTCTCCCACCCAATGTTTGGAAAGTCAGTAATGAATTATCTTTATTCTTCAAAGATTTAACTTCTCGAAACATAGGGCTCGATGATGCATGCGGGCTCAAGAAAATATTCCGTTGATTTTATGCAAGCTTGAGCGCATTTTCCCCTAGTTTCTTCGACTCCATGGAACATCTTCCGGTTCATCTAGGTGATGAAGCCCGTATTGGGCACATTCAATACCGATGGATGTATCCATTTGAAAGTCTTGCTAGTACATTATCACATATATATATATATATATATATATATATATATATATATATATATATATATAAATTGAAGAACAACGTTCTAAATTTTGTAGATACTACGTAAGTTGAAGAACAACGCATTGAAATAAAGCCGTGGTTGAGGTTCTATCGCAATGCTTACTTAGTAGAAGAAGCATCGACATTTTGCTCGTATTATTTTGATGATCACGTAAGAACGAAGTTCGTAGATTTGCATCATGGTCAAGCGGAGATTAGGCACGAAGACTATCGAGATATGCTTCAAATCTTCAAGCAAGATGGCGCACCTTTGGAAATATGTCAACGAGATATTTGGATAGTAGAGAATATGATCTTCGCCGTTTATACGTGTTGCTCAACTGTGTTGAAGTTGGAGACATTTACACGCGTAAGTGTCGAGTTTTCTTAGAATTCATTCCACATTATTATTATTATTGTTATTATTAACTAGGCTCAGAATATATGTTGATGTAGTTTATTCACGAAGATGTGAAAAGATCAAATCCATCGATCTCTAGCTCGATATTCAAAGGTCGATTGAAAGAGACTTCCGTTTTGGTTTGAGGCATATGTGAGTGTTCGATGATTATTAGTAGAAAATATTTAATATGTAACGTTTAGTCATTCTAATCGTTTTTACTAATAATAGGTCAAAGATCATACTAACAACATTGTGAATCCGTTCATATTGTCTCGCCAAAGGGCCTTCACTCTAATTAAGGCGTGCCGGGTATTATATAAATGGTTACAAATTTCACATTAGAACATGGGTCACAAAGATCAACTATGAATAGTGAGTGTGCATTAAAGGTGAAACTTATGGTACCAACGAAGAACTCGATTTTATGGGCGATTATTAGAGGTTTGTGAGTTGGAATATCCTGGGCTACCAACGAAGACCACAACATTGTTTAGATGCGAGTGGTTTGATCCTTCACGATTGGGGTTATCAATTCATTCCGAGTACAAGTTGGTTTCGGTAAATCATACCGAAGATATAACAAGTTCGAACCGTTTATCCTCGCCAATCAAGCCATTCAAGTATACTATTGTGCATATCCAAGTTTAAAACAATCTAAGAAAGAGTGGTGGGAAGTATGCAAAATTAAAGCTCGATCTAATGTGGAAGTTTCGGATGAGAGTTACGATCGATAGACCTTCCCTTTCAAGAGGATGCATTAGGTTCAATTACTAATGTCGTTGTGGATGAGGACACGACACTAGTTCATCCTGATGGTACACTCATAGACATTGAAGAGACATCTGATAATGAGGATGATGAAGTTGAATTGTCAGAGTCAGAAGATAATCATACATTGGATGATGATGATGATGACGACGACGATGAATAGGGTTTGAATTTATAGCATTTTTTTGTATGCACACAAAATATTATGATATGCATTATTTGTGAATTTATAGCATTTTTTAGTATGCACACAAAACGTTATGATGAAGACGACGATAATTGTCACTAGTATGCACAAGAAACGTTTTATTTTCTAGTATGCACACAAAACGTTATGATATGTATTATTTGTGAATTTTTAATACAAGATTTTTACATTTGTTTGCGAGATGTCATCACGTAGGAGCACTCGTGGTCATACACGCCGTCGCGCTTCACCCGCTTGACCTGAAGAAGGCATGGAGCACTCTCTCACAGATCCGCCTCGAAAAGTGGTGGAGTGACATCTGAGAGAGGGATGAAGAAGATAGCCATTGTGAATGGGTATGACGTTATCTCTTGTATGTCTCGGTTTAAATAAATTGTAGCATTACGATGTCTTTATTTCCTATAAATTGAAGCATTTTGTGTCCGAGCAATGATATAGCCGCGTGATTACTGAGTCATTAGTAGATTCATGAATTACAACGGCTTCATTGGAAATTGGTACCCCAAGAGTTCAAGCAGATTTATTTCGATCAATTCGAGGTTCGTGTTGTTTATACGAAGTAATTTATGATTTGACCTTAATTTGCATATTGTAATCATATATTTTTGCGAAATATTTTTATTGGGATGATACGATGGATGATGCCCCTGTCTATTCCTCTTGGTGCGCAAAGGCCGCTGACGCTATAAAGATCTTGTTCACAAGATCAAGCGTGAATGACTCGCTTAACCCACCTCCATTTATCCCCGAGCGAGATTGGGATAATTGGAAGGCATATTGGGCTCTGACAGACGCCCGAGAAGGCGGCAAAGGCCCGCAGCAGCAGGATGTCGAGCCGGATGGCGAGGGTCTTGGGATAGTCAAGCATCGGGGTGGCTCACGCCTGCACTCGAGTATGCGAGAGATTGTAAATACTTTGAAGTTTTAGATATAGTAAATTTATTTAAGAATCGTGATACTTATTAATTATTTAATTTGTTTGACTTATTTATAGGCGAGAGGCGTGGAGTGGCCGAGAAGATGTCCGATGGGATGTATTCCGTATATCATGCCACCGACGACGGAGCTATCTGACGGAAAGCTCGGAGTATCGCGGTAAGTATATTCGTTAAGCGCAACAACGAGCATTTAATTAAATAATAATTGTATGAAATTATATTACGGCGGGTTGAGGAGCGGTGACCCAGTTGAGCCAATCACGGGGGAGTGATGAGACGTCGCAGATAGGACTCAAATTCTCAAAAATGTCCTTGGGAGCTCCTCAAAGAAAAAGAATAGGATGTTTGAGCTGGTTCTCTATCACGGGCATACGAGAGCGAGCGTCGTCTCATTCGGTGAGAGTGCCCACCTGCTGATCCCACCGCTTATCAACAACGGATATTGGATCCGAGGCCCGATTGGCGGTGGCGCAGCGCACCGACATCTGAGGCCGAATGGAATGGTGAGGCGCGAGATAGCAAGAAGCAGTTCGAGCTCAGTGCGCTCGTGAGGAGGCCCTAGAGCGCTTCATGGCCACTCCGCTTCCCCACCGTGATATGAGCTCCGCTTCCTCTCCTCGCCATATTCGGTTGTATTATGAATTTGTTAACTTATCGCATGATTTAGAATTGTTTTTATGGGATTGTTTGGATATTCTTGTATTTTGGATTGAAATGTTTTGTTTGGATTGGAATGGCTTCTTGTCTGTGATTGAATTGGTTTATTTCGATAGTTTGTATTATATGGATTGAATTGGTTTGTTTTCATAGTTTGTATTGTATGGATGGAATTGGTTGGAGGTTGGAATTGGTTTGTTTGGTTGGATGAATATATTGAATGGATGGAATTGGTTGTTTGTATATTTGTTTGGGTTGATTGTTTGAAAACAGTTTGGTCGTCAAAATTGAAATTGGAGTCGTTGAAACTGTTAATATAGCGACGGATTAGCGGCGGAATTAAGGCGGTTTAGAGACGGTTTAGAGGCGGATTAACAACGTAAAATAAGCGAACCAACGATAAGTGCGGCGGACTTGCGGACGGACTAGAGACGCCTCTACGGATTTCTGACGGAATATTTTTACGCAATAGAAAAAAAACTATAAATTTAGCGACGGACTTTATTCCGTCGCTAATTAGCGACAGTTAGCGGCGGACGCTTTAGCTACGGAATAATTGTGTCGTTAATCCGTCGCTAACTACGACGGATTAGCATCGCATTAACGACGGTATTTATATCGACGGCCGTTCTTAGGTCGCAGATTAGCGATCAATTTTCCGTCTCGTTCGTCGCTATTTTTAGCGACGGACATAATTCCGTCGCTAAAAGTTTAGCAACCGAGTTTCAGCGACCCCAGATTCGTCGCTAATCCGTCGCTAATCCATTTTAGCGACGGATCGACATGGTTTGCGACGGAATTTTCCGTCGATCGATCATTATTTTTGTAGTGCGTGGTTTGGAGAGATCGGCTTTTCGTCCACGGTTGATTGTTGATCGATCCACTAACGGGTTTTGGTCTTGTTTATAGTACAAGATGTAAACCTAGATATAGAGTTAACCTTATTGTATCTCACCAAACTAGGCGCTCTTCTTACGTTTGTTGGTGCTAGAAAACCTCACGAGTGCTTACGGTTGCGATCGGCCTCAACCGCTTGATTATAGGTGCGAGATAACCAAGCTTTGAAGAACTAACACGTTGCCTACTTATCCAAACTTCTACTTAAACCGGGGTTTTGTGAGAGGGTTTCCAACTAACAGTGAGTGTTATATGCGACAAACTCGATATATTTAGGCTTGAGATATACAAAGAGTATCCTAGACTTAAGAAAGTGTAAATTGAAACATTGGTGATAGATATATTTGAGCTCTCTTAAGGTTTCTTGGTAACACCTGTAGACTTCTTATTCGAAAACATTGGGTATAAGTTCTTAAGCTTTGAGCTTTTAAATGCTTTAAATAATTCAACTATGTAGTGTTTGGTAATCTTCAACGGTTGAATTTTGCGCCGTATTTATAGAGGGATAAAGAACGGTCAGTTGAAGGAGCACCAATCACATCCATTCTATTGTTCATTTGAATTCTTCTCGTTTGAATCCATGTACATCGTTGTCGGGTTTGTATCATCGCAAATTGTATCTTTCCAACTCGAAAATATCTTCGACATGTTAGGATGTTCTGTAGATATGCTATGACACGTGGTGACTCAAACACTCAAGACTAAGATGTTTCTTTTATTTTTTCAGTTGAGTTGACATCATATATTTTATCAGTACGTTAACTTCAGGTTGGATCAGTTGAGACTGCTCCGTCTTTTATCAGCAGACTGGACTCTGTTTTTTTTCTATTTGGGAACCTCAGCCAGTATGACGCTTTTATCATTGATAGAAATAGTCATCTTTGATATTTCATCAACCAGTTTTGACTTGGTATTGCCTGCATTTACTACTTGTCGTGACTTTCGCTATTGATCAACAACTTTGACTTCCCAGCATGGGTAGTCTGATGTATGGCACTTAGTCATATCCCGACTTCTTCGCTTCCAGTATAGCCGAGTCTTTAGTCTTCAATCTTTAATCTTCAGTTTTTCGACGTCAGTCTTAAGTCTTGACTTACTCTTGATAGCTTTGTTCATTAGCATCACTATACTTGATGTTAGACATCGATTAGACCGACTTGACCTTGAGAAGTGATCCTTGATTGAGCTCTCGGTTGCTGGCTATCGGTATAGCTGACTTGAGATTGCTAACTTGATGATTGCTTGAACTCTTTCAATTGTGGGTCTATACAAATTTGTAGTTATTCTCACGAAACACAGAAAAAAAGGTTAACTCTAGAATAAGTGAGTAACATAAGTTATATCAATAGGACAATCTTTAGAAAATTTGAAATCTAATTAAAACACAAAGTTAAAATAAATTATTCCCAACAATTAAGGAATTTTCCCAACATAAATCATTAAGTATATGTATGTGTATTTGCCAAAAGTGATTTTAACATTGACATACCTTTGTAGGCAACGAAAATATTGTATATCGTGTGTGTGTGTGTTGGCCTAGTGGTAGAGTGGTTAATGTCCGAGGCCAAAGGTCTCGGGTTCGAGTCCACCGTGTGACCTTTAAAATTTCGCATTAAATTGACCCAAAAAAAAGAAAATATTGTATATCTTTTATTCTTATACGATTTATTTAGTTTTGGGATATTATCATATTATGAAATTAAATAAGATAATTTTGGAGCGAAGTGTTGTTGTAACTCAAAATCAAGAATAATTTTAGTGGCAAGTCAAATGTTGGCACTTAAATGCATTAATTTTCAAGCAATAACGAAGTCCCACCATATTAACTTTAGATCATTATCCCTACAAATATATTATGGATCTTTATTGTCAATTCAAAGCACATTTCATTCTTGAAGAGTTTTAAGAATTGGAGGAAGTCGAACTTGAAAGTAGCATATTCTTCATTCGAATAGTATTTATGCAGGATTACTCTCCAATAACCATTACAAAGTACCTCAATCATTGAAAAGAAAATAAAGATATCAATGAGAGGTCACAGGTTCGAACCCATCAAATGCCTCTATGGATTTGAGGTGTAACACCACAGTTTTCAAGTGTGGTTTACCCGCCTGTGTAGTTTGCGAGACTATTGAGCGAACGCGTGGGCTTACC